>JAYKAV010002824.1:624609-738543 GCA_035582835.1 Phoebastria nigripes
CTTTCTTTCTTTCTTTCTTCTGGTATGTACCAGTAACACAGGAGGCAGTTTCATAATCTTCTATTATTCCTTCTCCTGTATTCAGCTACCATCTTGATTTGATCTAAATATCTTTCAAAATATATTCAGTCATTTGTGTAGGTTAGTGACAACTATTTTAATAACTTTATCTTTTTAAAAACAAATTTTACTTTCTTTAGTGCTTCTGTGAAGAGCAAAGCATTATTTCCCATGACAATTCCTTAAAATAAGATGTCATATCAGAGATTTCGGCTGGAAACTTGTCAGTCTTACCTGAAGAATGTTACATGTTTTCCAAAGGACATGAATTTGATTGACTTTTTGAGGTACAGTATTCTAGCCCTTTGGCTGCTTTTTGAAAGCAAATTGTGCATGGTATTCAGGAATGTGGACAGCTGTAAGAGATATTCTTGATCATCAAGTCCAGTCTTTTTTTACAGGCATCACATATTACCTCCTCCATATATGCATTCTGAAAAGCTGGGTTTTTTGGTTGTTTGGTTGGGTTTTGGGTTTGGGTGTTTTGGGTTTTTTGTTTGGTTTGGTTTGGTTTTGGTTTTGGTTTGGTTTTGGTTTGTTTTCCTCCTCAGCTAGTTTTCTGATTAGGGAAACTGTGAACCCTTCCCTTGCAATTGTCAGACACACTCTTCTAATTTCTAGAAGCAGCTTATTCACATAACCTTTTCTTATGTCAAGATTATCTGTAATTGTAAACTGATCATCTTCTTCCTCCTCATTTTTTATCTCTGTGAATAATACACAGATAACTATCATGTCTTCTCTCAGTCTTCGTTTTGGTAGACAGCCGGCTATTTTTCAGTGTCTTCTCTTTCCAGGATGGCCTGGGCTACATTACACTTTTCCGGTGTGTCACGGTGTGAACTGGCTGCTGTTGAATGAAGTGAGCAGAACGGCCTGCAGTGTTTTACCTGGGGTTCACGCCGTCTTTTCTATTAAGGCTTCCTGCATCTACCAGAAATACTTCAACTGGCTTGTCTTATGACTGCTTTCTTTCAAGCTGCTTCGTATTGGTTGTTCATAGTCATTCAGTGATAAATTAGAAAATGTGTCTTCTTCCTCCTCAGTTGTTCTCAGCTGATGAGATGCTAGTCAATTATTAATCCCCAAGTACAAGGCGTTTTTTCTCATTTCTATTACCGTGGTCCTAAAGGTTGTCCAGTACTTTCTGTGAGCTGTACCAGTCCTCTTCTGTATGAATGATACCTTTGAAGATTTTGTCATTAACTCATGCTGTCTGTTAATAAAATTATTATTAATATAAAAAAGAAAGAGTGAAGAGGAGTCCTTGAAAAAAGCTGAAGCATTGATGACTTCCCTCAAGTCTCTTCTTCCTTTCAGCTTCAGCCTGACTCCATCTCTCATAAGCAAGTTCTTCATGTTTCCCACATTTCCTGTGCTGGTGTCTTCTGCCTAATTTACATGCCGTGTTTATGGGATCTCATTCTAACACATTTAAGTAAAGATTAAGCTACTAAATTTCTGTTGTCTGCCAGCAATCAGATTAGACTCCACTGATCTATGTTTGTTAACTTTGTATTAATTTGCTGGTCTCAGTTGACTATGCCAGAGTTTCTGATCCCTACTTTCACCTCTTCCTGGTCATTTCCAGGGAACAAATTCACTTATCCTTGCCGATCTACACAAGATGACTTGATGGTGGATTTATTAGCTAGGGGTTTTTAGTCAAGACAACTGATACTTAGCAAGTGTAATGCTGCTTAGTGGTGATAAAACAGCAAGCAGTGGGATTCAAAAAATACAAATCATGTCTAATCTAATCTAAATTACAGCTATACTTCATATATAATAATTTCCTGATAGGTGGTTTTATGCATCCTTCTTATTATTATAATTTTCTGCTGGCCATTTTTCATTCACTTTGTAGTTGGCTTGTTATTTTATCTGTATACTAATTACCTATAGTAATTCTTTGTGCTACGTACCCAGCAGTATTGTATTTGGCCAAGCTATGTATCTTTAAAGGACTTTCTTGGACATTTCCTGGGTTTTGCACCTTTTTGCATATAATTCTACAAGTGCCTTACGTGTATTTTCCACAGTCTTCCAACCTGCTATATATATCATAAATCCTATTCCGTAATCTGTTACCTGCATGGTTGTTAGTCACACTCTCTAGTTCATCAGTGCATCAGTGATGGCCTTTAAAATAATTTTATGTTTTTTTCTTTTTTTTTTCAGGCATTCATAGCATTATTTTATGTTATAAAACTTTCCCTTGAGAATTCTTGGGATTCAGGCATGCTCCCTGTTGCGGTTTTCACAGTGACCCATGACAGCCAGGGAGTGATTTTTCCTCTTTGAATATGTGCAGTATCACTCACAACCAGGCTTGCTGCTCCTGTAGAGGCACAACTTGTTACCCTGTCAATAACTTGGTGTAGTGTCATGGGGAGCTCAACACCTCTTCTAGTGTTCCAGTGACCAGGAGAGATTAATGTCTAGTTTGTCTGATCATTTACTTAGCTTATCAGAATGCAAGATTACAGGTAAAAGGGTATATTCACTTAAAAACATAGATTTTTGCATTTATGGAACAAAGTTGTGAAAGGAAAAAACACAATATAGTATTGAGACACACACCCACTAGCTGCTTCAGCTAGCTTCTGTGTCTCTCTCATAGGTGATACAGGAATCTGTTATGATCTTGACATAGGGTTTCTCCTGCTTCAAGATGCCTTCCCCATGCTTGGGGCAGAAAAGAGGCCAGGAGCGAAAGCTACTGGCACATCCTCTGGGTGGTTGCAAGCTACAAAGCCAAAGTCTTTTATTTTCTTCTTATAAAAATTATTTCCTTAGATTTGCCACGGGAACAGTATTTAGCACTGCTGAGGGTACTGAGAATATCCTTCTTCCCACCTCTGAAGGTCTGTTGATTTACACTAATATCATCAGCCTTCATTAAAAAAAATTATGAAACCTTATATATCACATCATGAGAGATGTTAAATGCAGTTTCTGGCTAGATTAATTAGTGCTTCTTTTCCTCTATTTCTGTGTTGACTGCAATACCTACAGGGTGAAACTGGGAATAAAGAGCCTTGCTTTAGGAACATCTTGATCAACACCACTGTTGGTTTTAGGGGATCTCCTGAGCATCCTGTTACTAAGAGGTCTTGCCGTTGTTAGCACCATGTGCTTTCTGAGAATTATCTCATTGCAGCAAAATTTGTAGTCTGATTTCTTTAGCATTGTCAAAAATGTCTGTCTCAACCAAATCTAGTTCTAAGGAACTAGAATAATTCCCAATAAAATCCCATTTACCAGCTTCTTCAAAATGAATTTGGCCCAAAGAAAAATCTTTTCTGCCATCTCTTTTTTTTTTTCATGCACTTGCTATTMGGACCCGGCTAACTTTACCTTTATTTTTATCTTTCATGAAAAACTCATGGTCTTGTGGTATTCTGACCATGATTGCTATTCCATCTTACTTCTCTCATTCCTGTAACAGAAGGCACTTGTCTACAGTTCCTGCATTTTGCTGTCCGTATTCCTTGCATTAACATGCAAATATTTTGCTTGTTTCTTATCTGTTTGTCCTGGTTCCGGCTGGGATAGAGCTAACTTTCTTCCCAGTAGCTGGGGGGGTGTGCTGTGTTTTGGGTTTGGTATGAGAGGAGCGTTGATGGCCCATTGATGTTTTGAGTGTTGCTGGGTGGTGCTTGCACCGGGGGACTTTTCAGCCTCCCATGCCCTGCCAGGTGCATGGGAAGCTGGCGGGGGGAGCATAGCTGGGGCGGTTGACCCAGCTGGCCAATGGGGTATTCCATACCGTGGGAGTCATGCTCGGTATAAAACATCACAGGGCAGGGGGGGCGGGGCGGGGGCCTCTAATGTCAAGGGATGGGCTCTCGCATCTTGGCCTGGGCGTCAGTCGGCGGGTGGTGAGCAGTTGCATTGTGCATCGCCTGCTTTGTATATTCTGTTGTTGTTATCGTTGTTATTATTACTGTTCTACTTTGCTTTATTTCAATTATTAAGCTGTTTTTATCTCAACCCACGAGTTTTCCTGCTTGTGGCCTCCTGATTCTCTCCCCCATCCCACCGGAGGAGGGGGGTGAGTGAGCGGCTGCGTGGTGTTCAGTTGCTGGCCAGGGTTAAACCACGACACTGTTCACTAATTGAATTAGGCACATCTTTTCACCAGCATGTCTTATGCATGTGAGTGCTCTTCATATCCAGCCTTAGGACTGTTTTTCTCTTCTGAATAGACTGCTACAGTGATAAATCTGAATTTACTCTGGTGTCCTTACTTGCCCTCCTTCTATATACTAAACCAACATTTCCCAATCATCTCTCTTCATTTCTTAGTCTGAAATGGTTCCTGTTGAACAGTTCAGCCTAAATAACAGAAAACTGTTTTGAGGCAGTCTGTCCTTTGAGAAGGAGTTGTGTTTCTAGTGAAAGCATTCAAAATTTTATTTTAATTTGCCTAGTCCTGGAGGCATTTACTGCTGTTGGTTGTCTTTGTTATATTCCTTGCTTCTCCTCTTATTTTCTTTACAAAGAACAGGAAGACTTATGACCTAGATTTCTCAATCTTTGCATGTCTTTTTGGTTTCGTTTTGGTTTTGTGTTCCCTCTCCCCCCCCTTTCACTTTCATCGTGTTTGTTTGTTAAATATAACAGTGTGTTAATTTCTACCAACCGTATGTAAATATAAAAGTGCTCAAAGAGTAAGCATAGAACAAAAATAAGAAAACAGTCGATTATATAGGGACATGCCACTGCTTCCTTCTGAAGTAATGCAAGAATACTGTCCTGTTAGAAACAAGAGCATAGAGTTCATGTGCTTTTGATATAATTCTCCAGATTTTACAAGCTATTTTATTGACCAAAAATGTATAGGTCAGCATTCTGAATTGCTTCTCTGTAAGTGCATGCGTTTGTGAATTGCCGGGGCTTTCCTTTCCCCGTGAACAGGATTTAATCTCTCAGGTGAAATGTGAATTAAACAGAAGATGAATCTGTCCAAAAAAGGATCATACTATTGCCAATCCTCACTGTCTGTAAGGTCTCCAAATCTTTTGATATATTAGTCACGTTAATGTGTTAATAATAGTAAGGCCATGATTTTTTTTTTTTTTTTTTTYTTCAGTTGAGTTGTGCAYGTCCCTTGATTTATGTAGATTCCTAAACGGAAAGTAGTTTTGTGGCTGAATGGGTGTCCAAACAGCAGTTTGAGCTATAGGTGACTTCCTAGCACCCTGGATGACATTCAGTGATCTCTGCACCCTTGTGCCTTCTCTCATTTTATCCAATACTAACAAGAGGCAAAGCCACATAACTGAAGCAGGGAGCAGAGCATTAAGTGACACAGAGGGAAGGAAGTGGCCCATAGTGGCAATGGGCAAATACCTTCTAGGGAGATATTTTCGAGTCCTGTCTCCAGCACAGCATAATAGCCTTTCTTCTGCCTCGAGGTCCTGATGCGGGGCATATCCAGCCAGCAGATCATGCCTAATATGCTGCATGGACAGTGGAGTCCCAAAAAAGGTCCTTGCTCGAAGCCTTTCCAGGAAGCTACACAAGCCAGGAGGCAAGGCATATAGATGCACAACAGGTTCTCGGTGCGAAGCCTGTGTGGATTCCAAGGAAGGTCTGGACTACAGAGCCGGGTGCTAGTTGCATGACAGTAATGCAGGAATAGGGCAGACTTAGAAAGTAGGTATGGGTCAGTGTAAGACATGACAGGTTGGATTAATCGCAGCTTGAGGGGTGAGTTGGTTGATTGGGGTACGATGGTGGAGATGAAGGCAGCAGCGCTGTAAGAGATTTGTTAGGGGACTGACAGGTGGCAGAGAGATTTAGGATTTGGGCTTTTGAGAGACTTCAGGTTTCATGGGGAGGGGTGCAGAGAGGTGTGGTTGTTAGCTATAACAAAGTTGCTTTTGAAAAGGAATTTTTGTAGTGCGGAATGTTGACTATTACACGTTAAAATATCTTTGGTAAACTTAGGAGAGATATATCTTTTTCCTCATTGTTTAATACTGTCAGGAGGGAAATTGAATAACTTTTCAAATACTTTGTTATTACTTAGTAGAAAGTGTGATAAGTTGGAAAAGTTGTTTATCTCTGGTATAAGTATTATTACATTACAGCAACATAAACCAAGCTCCATATGAAAAGAGAGGAGTTTGGTTTTAACTGTGACAGACTGCATTTAATGAGTTTGTCAGTGTTTGTGTCAAAGGTATGTATACTTCCCTGTTCTCAGCTTCAAACTTCTTTAGCTAGAGCAAACCTCTAATTCCTTCTGTAATGCACTGCTGTTGCCTACACTGTGCAGAGAATTTCATTCGAAGAAGGTTTTACAGCTTTCTCATGTAGAGAAATGAAGCATCAGGCTAGTATGGATTATACATTTGGAACTTGATCCTGTAAACATTTACTCACGGGCTTAAAGTTAAGCCTGCAATTCTCCTTGAGTCAGTGAGTCCACCTGTGTATTAAAGTTGGGGGTAAAGTCAATGTAAATATCTGAAATATCTTAGTTATTGTACCACATCTCTAAGAAATAAATGGCTTCCTTGATTCTGAGCCAACTTTTGTACTGGTACATCTGTCAGCGTCTTTGGGTCATAGGATTTCTGCACATTGCTTCCAGTGTTTCGAAAATGCCGGTGAATTTATCTGCATGAAAAAAAAGGCAAGGGGCTGGGGAGCCTGAGGGGGATTGCTTGTTTCTTTTTTAAATAAAAACAGGCCAATTTGGGGACAATACAGAATGATTTTGAAATGCCTCAATAATTAGCTTAGTGACTTAGTCTTGGATTACTAACGGAGGTTCAAAAAGTAGTTTGAGTGTCTTCGAATTGGCATCAGAATTCACACAAGATTATCTGAACTTCCTTGGTGTTTGGTATAAAGAAGCCTCGTGGTCAGAAGATGTGCTTTCTAAATAGCCATGCAATGAAAGAGTTTATTGCGAAGTTAGTTTAAGGTGCGGTTTTTTTGCTTGGTTGTTTTTTAGTTCGCTCACTAAAGAAAATCAGCTCATACATTTGGGTGTATCTCAGTACTCGATTAGACAGCATTAGAAGAATTCATCAAAGTCTTTTCCTCCCTCCAGTGACCCTCAAATGTTTTCCCTTGTTAGCCCAAGGTTGCGGCATCTATTTATTGCAAGAAACACTTGTGCCTCATAAAATTACGTATAATTGCCATTTCTTGTCAAAATTRGCATTGTTAGTGACAACTGCAATCCCTGTCACCTAGTAGACAGCTTTATATCCTGGTTGTATGCTCTTCCTGAGAAATCTGCACTTGAATTAAGCACTCAAAATATGCATCTGAACTGTACTCTTTTTTGTCACTTTCTTTTCTTCGTTGGTCTCTCTTATGCTAAATGAATTTATGGAAATATCTCTCAAGTCTTATCCTGGTTTTATCCCACTAATTTTTGTCACAGTTGCCGGCTTCTTGTCCAATTTAATAGCTAACCATCTAACCAATTTTCTTTTACTGTCTTAGAATTTCGCTAGTTTGATGTTTCTTTTCTAATGTCTCACATTTCTTCCTAGGAAAACAGATTCTGTATCTTCCTGTTTTCCATGGGATATGTAAAATTGTGGTATAACTTCTTTTTTTCTTTTTTTTTTTTTTTAAATCTCACATTTCTTCCTAGGAAAACAGATTCTGTATCTTCCTGTTTTCCATGGGATATGTAAAATTGTGGTATAACTTCTTTTTTTCTTTTTTTTTTTTTTTAAATCTCCTTGCTATCTTGAGAAGAATCAAATTTGTCCCATACTTTAAAAATTGTGTATCCTTAAACATTTTAAAATGTTTATTCTCTGTTGAGATATTTTTGTGTGCTTGAATCTCATTTCTCTCTTCTGTTTCTGTATTCGAAAAGAATAGATGACAAGGGGAAAAAAATAGGAAGATACAAGTGATTAAAAAAAATCACTATAAGTATAAAGGTAGATGCAGCCAGATTATCTTGAAGAATGTTTCCACTAAGAGTCTGCACTTCTACATGGAAAAGACCACAAGTAAAATTTCAGGAATATATGGGTATCTGAGAAGAACATAAAACAAAAAAGAGAAAATAAAAAAACCCTTCAGATTTCATCCTGTCACCTGATCTGAGAGGATTTTTATTACTATTTGTTTAACGGGTGTAACTAGTTTCTTTCTTTTAATACGTGTGGGCATTAATGTAACATGAAAGGTATTAAGGAGGAAGGTAAATGCGAATCAGATGATGTGTCTTGGAAAAAAATGATACAGATGCCTTACATGCTGTTCTATCTTTTGTTTTTAACTTAGCATGGGAAGGTAAATGTCCAGTCAGTCACTAGACATGAAGAAAGATTATTTTACAAGTATTTACATTTTTATTTAAAGATACTTAAGAAGATCCTGGAGAAAAAATAATGTGGCATGCACTGCGGAACTGGGCACACGGGTAGCTAGGTCTTATGGGTGCCAGATTCAAGACTCCAAATACCTTTCTCCTTTCCAGCTGATCACCACTATATTGCAATCAGAGTTGAAGGTAAAATGCAGAAAGAAATAAGGGGTTTGTACTGCAGAAGACATTTGCAACAAAACTTAGTTGGCCAAGCAAAGTGAGGCCCTACATTCATCTTGATATCACTTTTTACCCCGTATTAATAAATTTCAATCAGGTGCAAAGTATTAAAGGATATCCTACACATTGATAGGATGAACTTATTATTTTGGGGAGACAGCTCAGTGCGTAAAGTCCAGAGTGAAAAATAAAAGCTCTAAATACACAGATTTCCCAAAGCCTTTCCACCCCATTAAAGTTCCGGTGTTTGAAACCCCACAGATGTGATAATGGGAGGCTGCTCACAAGCTGAGCCAGCTGAAACCCTTGAACTGCCTGGCCAAGGGAGTGCTGAAGCCCCACATCTCCTTGACCAAAGAGCTTCATGCTGCTTTGGAGTGCTTTTCTCTTGAATCTTACTTCACAGTCTCCTTGAAAGGTGAGATAAGAGCTGGGCTTGCTGTAATCCAAGCTAGGAAGAGGTTTTGTTTTTAGCAAAGCAGAGCACTTGAACACTTCCACAGTACCACACTTGACATGGGTCATTGACATTCCAGTGTGATCTCTGGGCTAATGTCAAAGCATATTTCTTTGAGAGGCTCCTGGCTTCGTTTCTTTAGCTTCTTGGGTTGAGGTGAAGGTATCAGTTTCTGGAAGGTTAGTAGCTCAGCACTGGAACATAGAATAGATCAACATTAAGAGAGAACTTACAAGAGGAGGCATTTTAAGGACTTCCCTGAATTTTCATTAGCAGGTTCCTGGTTATACAGAAGAGAAGTGCATGTGACTGTGTGGATCTTGTTCACTTGTTTGTAAATACTCTGTTCCATGCTGCTGGAAGTAGAGAGGAGGTTGTCCGAGCCCCTTCCCTGGATTCTGGTCAAAGCCTGCGTGTCAGTGTTTCATGTGTCTACACTGGGGTTGGGGGTTGAAAGCTGTTACAGAAAACAAGGCAAAACAACAACAGTTTGATATACTCGGGGCCTGTGTGAAGGATGATGGGAGGAAGGATCTCGAGATATCCCTGAACTAAGCAGGAGAGGATTTTGAATTAAATGCTAACACAGATTTTACATATCGATTAAACTAAACCGTATTTCTAGTGCTCAGATCTTCCAGCTTCCATACTGATTTGAATTTCAGACTTCTTCCTGGTGGGCCATCCCCTGACCTCCCACCAGGTCCTAGGGGTTTCTTTTTTTCCATTTTCAGTGTCGTTCTGTCACTTCTGTCATTCAAGTATTAAGGCCTTGCGGGTATAGAGGTCTCTGTAATGGTACTTGCTGGGCTGTTCATGGCAAATTATCTTACAACACATTGTTTCCCTGTTTCTCTCTGCTTTGTTCCCTTGAGTGTGTGATGTGAGCTTCTATTAGACATAAATTGTGTATCCTGGGGGAGCATAATAGAAAAACACAAAACGCCAGTCAATCTGTAAAATTTAAAGCCATACTTAAAATGTGTGTGGGAGAGGTGGGGATTCTTAGAAGAGGAACGCTGTGCTAGAGGAGTGAGAGATCTGGGCTGGTGTCAGGAGGATGCCAATGAAAGGATAGACAAGGCTTTCACAACTAGTGTCACTTATGATTGGAATAAGCCATTTAATCTTAAAACCCGTTGAGCTTTGTGTTTCACCCATTGCTATTCACTTATCTACAGTATGGTAATGTATTCATTATGCTTTGTATTGCTGTTGAATGCATTACAATGTGAAGTCAGATTGTAGCATGAAAGTTCACTAAAATGCTAGGTTTGCTTTTTCTCTAAACCAGTGTGAAATGAAGCGGAATTTTTCCAATCCTGCAATCCGTGAGCTGGCCTCCAAAATGCGCAGACACTGCCTTGAATACCTCTAGATTCATTCTTGATCGAAAGAAGAGACTGCCCAGCTGAGAGAGGCTTGGGSAGCTCAGGAAGCCTAGAAAATTGATCTCAAACAGAAGCTGTAGAGAAGCAGCACCTCAAACTTATTTCCCATTGATTTAAATTTTCTATCAAAAGGTAATGATCGCAGTGTTTTCTAGTGGGGATTGACATCTATTTTTCTAAGAATAAAAGGCAAAAATGACATTTGGATTCCAGAAGAGATGTCATTTAGCTATGTCAAAGAAAGTATTGGGGACTCTAATGACCTAGTTTCCTGTTAAATCTCTAGGCCATTGCTGAAGTTAGGAGCATAGGGAAAATGCATTTCATCTTCAAAGACTTCAAGATGAGGTTTATAACTTTCTTAAAGAGGAAAAAATGAATCCTATCTGCTGAAAGGAGACAGATAAAGTTTCAGCCCAAGATGGGTATTTTTCTCTGAAGATCTGAAAATTAAACCACCTGCTTTAAATGAGAAGTTTGAAAAAATGCAGTRTGCTAAACCACTGTCTTCAGTGTGAGAAGAGAGAGGAAGAAAATTATTTATAGTATATTTTTATTTCTGTATAGGTCTAAATAAATAGAAAAGACTTTGGAATCTGCAAATAGCACAAGGACTAAAAAATACTTTCATATTTTAGTTGGAATCAGAACCACTTTAAGTATTTGGGGGGAAAATTGCATTGTTTAGTAGCACTTTGTATGTCCCTGCCGTACTATATTAAGACAAGTTGCATATGAAATATATTTTGCTATATTTTTAGTTCAATCTGATAGCTTGCCTACAGATTTTTATCATTCTGTTTTAGGAAATGGTGAACTGCTCACAGCCACGTGTGGCCTATCCACACATGTATCAGGTAACCAAGCAGGCTCATGATGACTGGGTGGGAGTTTTAGGCTAATCTTTTGTTCCCAGTCTTCTGGAACAAGCCTGATGACTACTTCTTTGTCCTTCACATATTTCTCCACAGCAGACTGCTGTCTCCTTATGTGCTCCAGGTTTGGATGGGAAAACCTGCACTTGTTCTTCTGCTTTGGTTCTGATTCTGTCTACTAAAAATCCCCGTGCACGCACCAACTCGTGGAGTTCAGTGAGGCTACCAGAAAGAAATACTGACTTAGGTCTCAAATCAGAAATAGTACAGCTAGGGCACAGCTATGCATCAAAGCAATCTGGGCATATTGATAGAAGCGTAACAGATGGCTTCTGGATGTCACTACCTCGGAGGGGGGAAGAGGTGATATTTTGTGCCTCATTGGGCCATATAGACATTCCCCCCACTTCACTATTGCTTTAAATTCTACTGAGTCTTGAATATAAATGAACCTGTTCTGAAATCGTCCTTGTTTTGGAAGAAGCAAAAGCTTTTTTGAAAATTAACTGTTCGTGATGGAGGAAATACGCAAATTAACGTGCTGGTTGTTATATTCTCAAATGCCATTTCTGTTCATGGAATTTGGTGCATCACTCCAATCAGTACTTCAAAGTTTTATGCAGCTGCATCACTTGAAGAAGGGAGACATGGCGGGGGGGGGAGGAGAGAGGGAAAGAGAAAAAAAAAAAGAAAGGGAAGGGAGGTGGAGAAGACAATAATTTTATCTGACATTCTTCAATATATCCATTTTTGTGTTAGTGGCAATTACTCTTCACACAACGTTGGACCTCAGCAAAAGGAAAAAGGTAATATTTTTGTCTCCTGCTTATTGAATGACTCACAAACACTCCTGTACATGAACTCTAGCACCTTAGCATAGTTGTGGTGTTGGAGCTTTCTGCATAATTCATCATAAAAGAACATGAAGCATTCAGCAGTCAGTGCTCATTCAGAGATGTTCTGCATTACTAGCAGCACTAGTAAATATGCCTGCTCCATACATAATTTATGGTTTTCAGCAGAGGCAGTTTTATGCTTCATAATAGGCTAGCTTTGATCCCTTAAAATTTGTTTGTTAAACTTAGAGGTTGGGTACAAAACAAAGACTTTAAAATCTCTTTCCTGCATTGCTTGTTTCAACAGTCTTCATTTTCACATCCCGTTAACAAGGTTGAAATTGATTCTGACCCACTTTGGGGGAAATGAGACTTCCTATAATGGATTTTGTGTGTAAGACTTTTTATTAGCCAATTCCCTCCACACCCAATTTGAAGTAGAATGAAAATTGGTTTAGAAACCTTAGTATAGTCTATTCTATATTTCTACTTAGAGAATTTATTGTTATTTCTTGTGACCTGTAAGAGGAAAATGTAGAYAGACTTTGAATTCTGTGAATCCCTCTTTTAATGCTGTGGTGCAGCTAAAGACCATGTATAAATGTAAATGAGTGCGTTGGAACTCATTGAAATGTGCTGGTTTTGTTTTGTGGGAAAGTTCCACATTAAAATAATCCATATTAGACAAACATACATTCCATCTTTCAAATTCAGTAATGTATCAGGGTAAAAAAAAAACAACTCAGTTTAAAATGTTTCACTCTGCTAAAACTTAAAWGTTTTCTTTTATACCTTGTCTTTAGTTTGTTTAGCATTCTTTATACAATATGTGAATTTAAACAGTATCAAATGTAGAAGACAATATTTTAAAACAAAATAACAATTTAAAATGCATTTCTAAATGAAAATTCACAATGTTCCTCTCTGGTGTTTTAAAGACTGTAGAGTTATTTTTTTCTAAACAGAATGTCATCAGAATTGATGCATTTCTGTGAAATGTTTCAGTGCTGACATACCAGCGCTTTCTGATGGAGTTTGTTCTTTCACCTTTCTCCCTGTTGATCCAATTTTCTCTGTACTGTTTCCTTTTTTTTTCCCCATTTCCAGTTATCACTGTACTTCAACCTATTATCATGCTTTGTTTTTAAAAGCCTTGTTCACACCCAAGCTATTTCAGCAAGAGATTTTAGAACTGACTAGTGGTTTTCAGTTTTTCAGCAAATACTAAGATCTGCCCTTTGGAAACTAGGTCTCTTTTATACATGTCAAGTTAGGCATATTAAAGACCAATTAAAAATTGCTCATTGCTGTTCAGACATCTTGTCATAATCTTTTTCTCTCTGGCTTCCCTGCATTTCAGTCATCTGCAGGTAGTCTGCCCAAAGCAATGATTTAAATATTCTCTCTGTCTGCAGTCCAATTCAGTTGGTCCTTTTTTCTGCCCACTATACCAGCCTTCTGACTCTCACTGCATCAGATTCAATTTCTGTAGTTTTGTCTGCAACATATCGTATCATTTTAGTCCCTCCTTCGTTTCTGCTGTTATGCTTTAATGTTCTAAATGTTGGGGGTTTTTTATGTAATGTGGTCTCCTGGATATTTTTTAATGATAATAACTGAAACCTACACATACACCATAAATGCAAGATAGAGAATGGGGTAGAACTAGCTCTTTTGCCATCTCTTTGACATACCTTCTGTAGTCATTAATCTGTGGATAATCACACACCAGCAAAGCTTTTTCTGGCTTATTAGGAGTGTGCTTGCTTAGAGGATAGATACAGCTTTTCTGTCTCATTTTTAATAGCACAACCACACTGGGCAGCTGTGTGAGTGCTAGAAAAATTACCTTCTACTTTTTACCTCCATTTGGTATTTTAATACTTTTGGTACTGTTGAGTCATCTGTAAGCATATGAGGGAGAACAAATAAAAAGTTTACTTTCCTAGCCAACTTTCTTGGCTGCCAGAGCTAGCAAATGTTGCTTGGAGTAGTGAGGGGAGGGGAAGAGTCTTAGCTTCTCATTGTAACTGTTTCACCGTAGCTCTTAAGATGCTGTGATATCTTTCATTAGATATCTATTGTTTCTGTAATTTGGGAGCAAAAATTTGATTTAATCTACCTTTTGCAATAATAAATGTATTGGCATTTATTCATATTGGACAATTTTTCCTACTGTGTTCTAGGCAGCAAAAAAGAAATCCCCTACCCCCACACACCTGCACTTAAGCTTCACTTAAGACAGTGCAGCTCAGCGTTTCTTGAAGGCCAGGCCACACATCTCACTTCAAAGCCAGGAGGAGGCCCAAACAGACCTGCCCTTCATGCACAGTAAGCACGTGCGTGTCTGCAATCTGTTCACAGGCAGCGTATTAAGCATTTTCCAGAAGCGGTGCGTTGGCTGTATGTGAACAGAGTGGCTACGCTGCACAGGCTCGAAGGGCTTTCTGCAAGCACTGGTTTTGCTGTACATTTTGTTCCAGCCTTTTGGAACAGAACTTCCCATGTACAAACAAATGTGATACTGCTTTGGGTGGCGAGAGGGGTTGCTGGTTTTGTTGATTTTTTTTTTTTTTTTTCTTTCTTTCTTCCCTGGGATGCTGTCCTTCTGTATATGAAGCCTGAAGCAATGGTATCTGTAACAGCAGTAGTTAGAGCAGTCAACAGCAAGTGAGTTTTCTGTATCACTGTACCAGTTCTCAAAGATAGAATGGCACAGATCTTTCCTGCTTTTCCTGCTCTCGTAGCAGCAGCTTAATGGATTCAGTATGGCTTTTGGAACAAAAGAATCAGAGTGCAGCAGCAGTGCAACACACAATAGTTTCTTTCACATTTGCATTTGTGTATGAAGAAGAGAGTTGTTATCTCCTGCTGTCCTGTGACAAGTCTCATGTTGTTTGGTATTGTGTTTGTTTTCTTTTTTATTGAAGCTCCAGCTCTTGGAATTGCTGGATTACATAAATTTTTCCATGTGGCATTGCATAAAAAATTGGAAATATTTATGCAAATCCCAAATCATAATTTCAATTGCTTGTTTTTTCTTCTTATTTTCATCCTCTCTTGGAGCAGGTTCATGTATTTTAAACAATTTTTTCTTGATGGTATATTTGGATGGAGCTGTTCTGCCTGTTATAAAGATTAGACGAATAAAAAAAAAGTTCTCTTTATGGGCCAGTGCAGGTCTACAACAGCTGTATATAAGTGGTTCTTGCTGAAAACATAAGCAGGGTCTGGTTTTGTGGTTTTTTTGGTTTTGGTTTTTTTTTTTCCCTGCTGCCCCAAAGCAAAGCCATTAAAAGCTGTTTTTACAGAGGGCATCTTCTGAGGACCTGTATATGCTCCTAGAAATGAAAGTTTCCATGCATGGGGAATGAGATGTGCTAGCTACAGCGAGTGTATTATTTCAGAATAATTGCCCAGAAGCAGTGTAAATAACATTAGAGTCTTTCAGTGGAACAGACACTGTAACAGCTGCTTGTTTGGAGACCGTAACAGTCGCCTTGTTTTCTTCTGCTCAAAACATAGGGCAGAATTATGTTTTAGTAAAAGCCAACCAATTATTCTTGGACTTGTAAAGATGTAAACTTCCTTTGTGAAATGTTATTGTAAGTTATTTCTGTGAGTTTAGTGTAATGTTAAGTAAGAGAACTCTCTGGCTGGGTTTGGAGTCATCTTTTATAATCGTATTGCATTGTTACTCAGCACGTATTTGCTGTGTGTATCTGTTTGCATATAAGTTTCTCTTGCCCACAGGAAATCCCAGGAATGTGATTTGATACCCGTTTTCTCTCTTACAAGTTGATAGCAGAGAAGTTCTTCCCAGTCCTCACGACCTCGGTTGCACTGATTCAGCTGTTTGCCAGCCAGCCTGGGACTGTTTAAACCGGATCATTTCATAGATTCAGTTCAAGGTCTGGCCAGCCTGACAGTTGAAGTGGTTCAGCAGCACACAGGGCAAAGTAAGCAGAACTTGGCAAGGGAAAGACGCACCTAGAGAAAAGCAGCAGAGATCTTTTAGAGTCTGCTGCCAATGAAAGAGTAAGGTAGACTTACTGATCCAAGTCTGTCGTACATGAGAAGCATGCTTGACAAAAGGCTTCAAGGCAACTGCTTTTGGTGGCAGAAAGTATAAATTGTAAATGGAAGAATATCTAAATTAGTCATGATTTAATTATGGATCATATTAATTGAGAAGAGCAAATCCTCTTTTATGCCCCTGATTTTTTTTAGAAGTGGATTGTTTTACAGTGGCTACATTTCTCCTGACTTTTGACTTGTATTGGCATTACTGTGTTGATAAATCTGTTTTCATCAGTGGATATTGTTCTGGGAGAACTGAAGAATGGAAAGTCCAACAAATGCTATAAGAAAGATTTATAAGTGCATGTAATAGACTGTAATTCCATGGTGCTCAGGAGAGCTCACTCAGGCTTTTCATACAATGCATGATGCTAAAAGATGTCTTCATTACTATCATTCTTACTGTTCCTTTGATTCTTAGAGTCGAGCAGAAGGAGCAACATCCAAAAGTGGGTAAAACAGCACTTGTAATATCAAGAAGTACAAGCCTATAGACGAGCTAGGTTTTCACTAAGGATTTAGAAAGATATTGTTATGGATTTTGCTGTATCTTCTTGAAATGGGGATACATAACTATTAAACTTGAGATAGTTTTAAAAAAGCGACATAACGATGTTGAAAAGGACAGTGATCTCTACCCAACAGCTGCCTGGCCCAAAGGGCAGGTATGGAAGATACACACTGGTGGCAGAATTTAGTTTACTTGAATCATTTAGTTGATACGATTTTGTGTTTGTGGTTCTGTGAAAGAAGCTCAGGAAGATCAGTAAAACTGATGGTTACACTGCAAATCAGGGTATAGTGTGGACATAGCTGTGCTTGCTCTAGGTCAGAAACGGAGAAACAGCATCAATGAGCCCTTGTAGGACTTGGTACTGTAGCAGTTAGCTACTTCCCACAGTCTGTTCTGAAGAGAAAGCACTGAGCACTGGACTACAGACTGAAAAAAAAAATAATAATAATAAAAAAAAAATCTAAGTGTGACAGATGCCTTGAGGCTGAGTATTGACTGAGAAAATATTTGAATCATGGGTAAAGTCACCTTTTCTGTTGTTTCATGTGCTCTGTGCTCAGAGACATAGAACTTTGTGCACTCTTTTTAAACTGGTATGACTTCATCACAGAAAATCCCCACTACGTCATCAGCTTCCCTTCCCAAATGAAACAATTTTCAAATCTTTCTATTCTTAGCTAACTACTTCAGAAAAAAAACAGCTACCCTATAATGGCTGCAAAGGAGTCTGTGAAGCAAACACGTAGATATGTGTGAGTATAAAATTTGCAGTAATGATGTTAATAAAACACATTGTGTTCTAAGCGCTTGCTTGTTTGCTTTGTCCGTGTGCATAAACAAGTGCACGGTCTTGAGAATACAGAAGTCTTGATACTCAAAACAAAGGCACTTGGTGAGGGAGATCAGTTCTCCTCTTACCTTCCTTTCGTATATAGTCTTTCAGGCAGGGATTCCGATTGCTGTGTGGATGAATGCCAAGAAAGAAGTGCTTTGTGCAAACAGAAAGAAAAAAACTAGTTGAATGTAAGCAGGCAATAAGATTTAGAAATATTCATGTTGCATTTTCTACTGTTTAGGTTTACAAAAACAACAACAAAGACCAGCTAGAAAAAACTGACTTATTTTACTCAGATCTAGAACATACTGTGATTGAAAGTCACTAAAATGATTACGCTCATTCTGAAGACCTAAGCCCAAGAATCGGTTGTTATGCAATGTATTTTAAAAACTTACTTTAAAAATCAGAAGTTCAAAACCTCACGTTTAACTTACGTTACTCCACCTTGAAACTCATTAGTTCAGTGTATTGCTCTTTCAGTTCTTCACCTGAGAAACTCACTCTGCTGTCCAGAAAAAGTCTAGTTGTCTCAATCTGTGCAACAGATGTTAGTCATTGTGTCTCCTCCTCCCCTCTCCTCCCCTCCCCTGATACGCAAATGTGGTCTTTGGCATTTACATTTCCCTAATGTAGATGTGTGTCTGTTTAGGCTAGTTGTGGTAACTGCTGAGATTAAAAAAAAAAATCTCTATATTGAAGCTGATAAATCAGTTTTGTGAATTTTATCTGCCATGTAATGAATTCTTTACTAAATGGTAGATTTTTCTTTTTTCAGAGTGTGGGCAAGCCCCTACATATTCAAAAATGAATTTGTAGTATATTTTAAGGCATTTTAATTCATGCTTGCTCTGTTTGCCTTTTCTTCTTATGACTAAAACCCATCAACACTCAATACTAATGTAATTAACAAACACTCAGTAGAACCGACTGCAAGAAGAATCACATAAACGTTGCATGCGATTGTGCAGCTCACAAATTGCCAGGCTGCTAACCTGACAGCTATACAATAATAGATGCAACTGAGAAATTCTTCTTTTCTTTGCATTTCCTAATTGCATAGCAGCGTTTTTGTTAGTTTTTCAAATGTTTCATCCTTTAGGGTGATTAAGGGAGCGGCACACCTGTGGTAGCCCCATATGTTCCTTTCATGCATACTGCTGCTTCTTACTCCATGAGCCGCAAAGGGGGAGCTGCTTATCCTCACTTGCTGAATCGTTTTTCTTCTTCCTGACTCTCATTGCAACACCCCTTAGTGAACTCAGAGTTTCAATTTTGTATGGGCATGTGGGTATGGCACTGATTCAGATAATAAATGTGTGGATATGTCATCTGAGCTACTGACGCCCATGCTAGCAAGAGTAAAGCTTGTTCCAAAGATGCTTGTTATTCAGCAAGCAAACCTTCAACTGCACTGCACCTTTTTTCCTGCTATATGGTCACTCTACAGCCACTTTCCTTGCTGGGCTTTAAAGAGATGTATGTTAGCGCTCCTGCCTTTTGGTCATGAGAAAATAATGTTGTGATTTAATCCTGAAAACAACCCATATTTATATCAATTTGTTATGTAAAATGCAAGAAGTAAGGTAATGTTAATGTAACCAGTAACAGAATTTTTGGCTATCCTGCAAATTTGACACAAGCAATCATTTTCTCAACAATGTGCAGAACGAATGTTATTCTCTTTTTTCTAGAAGAAACTCAGTCAAGTCAACATTTTGTTAGGTACCAGCTAACCTTTAGAATAATTAAGTCAATTATAAAATAAAAGGCTTCAACTAAAATATTCTTACAGCCAAGTAGGAAGTCTAGTCAACCATTACTGACATGGATTCACTGATCTAGAAAATTACTTTAATGCACATATCAATATACTTGCTGATTTCTTACATTTCAGTGGCTTTCAAAAAAAATTGGTATTGCAGAGAGCCCTTGTGTTTCACGTTATAAAATTCGCTAAAACTTTTCTATACCAAAGCAATAATACAGCTATTGTAGCTCTAGGTTTACCTTCTTTTAATAAAAATTAATACATTTTTAAGTAGAACTTAGCTGTAAAAATATCAGTGTTTATATGGAGCTGATAAATTAATTGCATTCAAAAGGCAAAAAATCGAATTAAACTGTGAATCTCGTTCCAGATCCGTAAGGGATTCTTTGTGCAAGAGGACACACCAAATTATGATTTTAAGGAAGACAGAAAATTTGCATTGTGGCATTGACATCCACAACATCCCTGTTGTTGTGAGGAGTTGGAATCACTTCCTAAGAAATGTGCAATTTTTCTAACTGAAAATAATTGATTAATTAAGTTACTCTGTTGGCCTATTGACATATAATAGGCTTTTTTGGTTAAAAAGAGACAAAGATTTCAGTCCAAGTGACATTGAAGCTAATGGTAACATTTTACTGCCTCTTGCAGAAATTCAGAAGTCAGTTCTAACTGAGTTCTTAGTTTTGCCATTGGCTTCACAACGTGTACCCGTTTTGTCCCTTTTTTTGCTTTCTGAGGAGTCAGAATTTAACTGGCTCATGAGAGAGGATTAACGAATGTCTGTATCTAAAATTACAGCTCATGAATGCATAAAGTGAAGAAATTTGGAAAATGTTTTTCTGCTGATTCCTTTTGTTATAGCAACTTATTACCTTTAAGAACAGTAAGGACAAGAATTTCAGACAAATATGATACTCAGGTTGAAGCTTTTTATTCTTAGGCCACTGGAAATCACAGACCCCATGTTAAATTCTCACAAATAAAAGGGATCCAAAGGTCACAACAGAAGAAGAAACAGACTCTAGAATAAAAACTTAGAGATTTTGAACAATGGATTGTTCCTTCCATCTACTCTGAAAGCGAGGTCAAGTGATAATAAAAAAATGATTTTCCACATAGCTATTTTTGAGGGCAGCTGGAGAATTCAGGCTTATAATTTCCTTTTAATTAATCTATTTTAAATTAAACTTAAAAAGATTAAATTGTTCTTGTGCCTAAATCCCCGTAACAGTTTCCTTGAGACAGTCTGTACAATCTACTAGGGACACGATGCTAAACGCAACTTGCAGTTAGGCACTTCTAAATTCGTATTGGCAGGGAAAAAGAAATCTAACCCATGAATGTATCTTTGATTTACATCTGTTTATTAAGCTAAGGTTCAATAGCACAACAGGGGAAGTCTAGGGATACGTTTAAAAAACAGATTTAATGTTTGGCTAGATATGAGGAGTGTGGCATTTGTAAATAACCCTCTTAGGACTGGGAAAAAATGCAATCAGTATACAGCACCATGCTTAGCGAAGCCACAGCAGCTTTTTCCTGTCTCTGTGGCTGCATGGCACACATCCAGATATCTGCTGTACTAACATTTGCTCCTGGGAGGAGATGAAGAAAAAAGGGTCCATAAGGTTTCCATTGGCCTAGACAACTGAAACATCTGCTAGATTCATGAGCAGCTTGCTGGCCTAAATCAGCAGGGAGAACTGCTGCAGATCAGCACTGCCATATCAATAGATATTTCATAGACCGTAGGGAGGAAAAAGAGAGTCAGTACAGTAAGTGATTTTATTTCAAAGTACACCAAAGTCTTGTGTAGTTTTATATAAAGTGATATCTAAATTGCACAAAATTAGAGTCACATCTACAACTGATCAGCATGCAAGACTCATTAGGGAACAGGTACATGAAAGAATAGCAGGATGCAATCCTAATCTTCTAATATCTGCTAATAGGAGCAAGTCACCTAGGTTCCCAGATGAAATTTGACAAAAAGCAGTCCCCTGAGAAAATACTCCCTTTACTGAGAAGCTTGGGCCAGAAGAAGCCTTCTCTGTCTTTCTGAAATACAAATAGTGTGTAGATGGTGGTTGGAAGGGAATCGGCCGTTCTGTGTCAGGACACATAACAGAGAAAAAGAGCAAGCGTTGAAGCAACGAGGGCAGAGGACAGAGGAGAATATACATCCTTATTTGGTGTAAACTGCCTTTCATCTCTTTGGTTCAAGCCTGGGTTCTGACGCCTGAAAGTGTAGTCTGGCCCAAGTAATTTTGTTGTTTATAGGTTGGTGCCACTACGCTCAAAAGGGCTACTAGAACCGTATACAGCGATCGTTCTCTGGTTGGAATCCCTGGTGTTATTTTATTGTGTAAACTGAAAGAGGGAAAAAATCAAACACTAAGTCAGTTTTGAAACTGTTGCTTCATATTGGAACTTTCATTTGCTTAAGCAGAGCTGTGTTTCAGAGGTCTCCTCTGTACTACAAGAGAGTCAAACATCAAAGAAGGTAAATATTGACATGGTGGGTGAAATCACCGGTAATGAAAACTTTGTGAATATACAGATGATCACAAGTGGAAAACCTTTTATTAATCATTCAGGCTTTTGCTCTGTGAGAATCAGAACTGCTTTCTTCAGGGAATGTTCCCAGTTGGCTGGGATGTGTCTATGTATTGATCAACACAAAGTCATTAAGGGAGTGCCTTTTCAGATCAAAACTATCTGCAGGCACGGTATTTCCCACCTTTAAGACAGTACTGCCTTTTAACACACACACACACACACACACCCCTTCACAACCGTTTTTACAGTAAATGTATTTGTTATTAAAGGGATTTTATTTGAAAGTGTGTTTAATTTGTCCATGTTGTGTTACATTGAGAGAACTCAAGTATCTAACTTCTTGATATTGATCCCCATTTACCACTAGGATATTTTAATTGGGACTATTTACAACTGCAGAGTATTTCACTGAAAACCCCTGGTAATCTGGTAATCAGAACAGATAAGTGTAACACCACATATAGTGTCTCTGATCAAAATCTGATTTTTCTACCTTTGCTTTTTCTTCATTTACCTTTGAGGATTACATATGATCTGAAGCAAACTGAACAGATTAGTGAAAATGTTGAAGTCCAGGTGGCAAGGATTTATTTAATGTACTGGTGCAATGACAGGTGATTCTTGTTCAGATTTGTTTCCAAACCAGAGGCAGTAAGATCTGTGTTTAGCTACGCTGTTCCATTCTAATTAAAATATACAGTCTGAAGTAGAAAGCAGTTAAATTCACAGAAAAAAGTGGGGGTTTACTGATGGCTGTATCACTGTTCTTCTTCATCCCCCTTCTTGTTTGTGTATATATGTGTAAAAATGTACAAAAGACACGCGTTTACTTCTATATTTTAACAAGAATAAAAGCTAGTGTGGGGGCACGTGGTAAGGCAAACCTAGAACCATTTTCATTTTCACTTTTGCTCAGCTGTTTCGTACAGTGAAAAATTCCAGCTTCTGTTTAAACACAGAAGGTTTAAAGTAGCGAGTGAGCTTTTGCCAGGGGTATTTGTAAATAGGATAAGCGGTTCAGTGACGGTGCGTTTTGGGGATTCCTGAATAATCTTTGAGGTTCCAAACGTTCAAAGAACAGCACTACTTGGAGCTGACTTGCATAGCTGCCTTTTCTGCTGTCTTTTAACATCTCTCTTGGATGAAATTTCGGAAGGTGGCAAGACAAAGATAAAAGTGGAAGGATTTTAAACCTTGATTGTGTTCTGCTCAGATGGAAAGAGTGATTGAACAGAGTACATAGATAAACAGACAGACAAAAATAATGTACTTGCCAGATGGGTTACCTGCATGTTGGACTTCAAACTCCATTATCTATTTTAAGGATGAAGGAAGAAGGATAACTGTATTTCTGGAGAGATGCAAGAATATTTTCTTTTATAATGACTCAATAGCTGGAAAGCCTGAGAGAGCATTTTTTCCAATAGATTTGAAATGTTTCAGAGATGGAGCAAAGAAATTATGGAAGTGGTTGTGGCAAAATGAGGAGGAAAAAAAATGAATCAAATCTACTGATTTAATTGCATTTTTTCTTGGTTGTGTAATTCTCTTTCAGTGGAATGTTTTATTTTGAAAAATGAAAACCAAAGTATTTTGATTTTTCTGAACAAAAATAGTCTGCTTTTAACACTTAGGGAAAAATTAATATTTCTAATATTTTCAGTCCATCTCTACTTTTCCTCTGGCCAAAATTATTTTCTCAATTATTTCTGAATTTCTAGTAATTTCAATCTTCTTTAAACATTACATTTTTCCAATAAATTTACTATTTTCCAAAATATCTTCACCCAATATTAAGGTTATATGCTTTCATATATCCCCAGAGTATTTCAAGCCAAGATTTAAATAGGGTAGAGTTGTGGGAAAGGCTATGATTAGGCTACTGAAGTATCTGTGAGATCAGCACAGGTTCTGCAAGCAGAACAGTTGGGTATCTGACTTGAATGAAGTAGTAATACATGTAGCCGGTAGAGAGACGCTCGCCTGAGCCAATGCTAAGCACTACCAAGTTCTAAGGAAACGTAAGTAACATGAGTTTAGCATGTAGAATCCAGCAACGGTTGCAAATATCCGGTGCACAGTTTGACCAGGCTGTTAACACTTAATAGCTTACACAAATTCTTAATTCACAGAAAAGATGAAACATACAGGATTAAAGAGAAAACCTGTGGATCTGATTTAGGACGTCTATGGAAAGGATTCATTTACTGCTTTGGTACATTAGCTGTTGTTTGTTATGTGCTTCATATTGAAGCTCTGTATATGAATATATATATGGGATCCACCCGAGAGTGCTGAGGGAGCTGGTGGAGGAGCTTGCCAAAACAATCTCCATCATTTATCAGCAGTCCTGGTTAATGGGGGAGGTCCCGGACGACTGGAGGCTTGCCAATGTGACGCCCATCTACAAGAAGGGCCGGAAGGAGGACCCGGGGAACTACAGGCCTGTCAGCCTGACCTCAGTGCCGGGGAAGATTATGGAGCGGTTCATCTTGGGGGCGCTTGCAAGCCATGTGCGGGACAACCAGGGGATCAGGCCCAGCCAGCABGGGTTCATGAAASGCAGGTCCTGCTTGACCAACCTSATCTCCTTCTATGACCAGGTGACCCDCCTAGTGGATGAGGGAAAGGCTGTGGATGTGGTCTACCTGGACTTCAGYAAAGCCTTYGACACTGTCTCCCACAGCATTCTCCTAGAGAAGCTGGCGGCTCATGGCCTAGACAGGTGTACTCTKCGCTGGGTAAAAAACTGGCTGGACGGCCGGGCCCAGAGAGTTGTGGTGAATGGAGTGAAGTCCACTTGGTGGCCGGTCACGAGCAGTGTTCCCCAGGGCTCCGTTTTGGGGCCGGTCTTGTTCAATATCTTTATCAATGATCTGGATGAGGGGATTGAGTGCTCCCTCAGTAAGTTTGCAGATGACACCAAGTTGGGTGGGAGTGTCGATCTGCTCGAGGGTAGGAAGGCTCTGCAGAGGGACCTGGACAGGCTGGGTCGATGGGCTGAGGCCAACTGCATGAGGTTCAACAAGGCCAAGTGCCAGGTCCTGCACTTTGGCCACAACAACCCCATGCAACGCTACAGGCTTGGGGAAGAGTGGCTGGAAAGCTGCCTGGCGGAAAAGGACCAGGGGGTGCTGGTTGACAGCCGGCTGAATATGAGCCGGCAGTGTGCCCAGGTGGCCAAGAAGGCCAACGGCATCCTGGCCTGTATCAGAAATAGTGTGGCCAGCAGGAGTAGGGAGGTGATTGTCCCCCTGTACTCGGCACTGGTGAGGCCCCACCTTGAATACTGTGTTCAGTTTTGGGCCTCTCACTACAAGAAGGACGTTGAGGTGCTGGAGCGTGTCCAGAGGAGGGCAACGAAGCTGGTGAAGGGTCTGGAGAGCAAGTCTTATGAGGAGCGGCTGAGGGAACTGGGACTGTTTAGCCTGGAGAAGAGGAGGCTGAGGGGAGACCTTATCGTGCTCTACAACTACCTGAAAGGAGGTTGCAGCGAGGTGGGTGTCGGTCTCTTTTCCCAAGTAACTAGCGATAGGACGAGAGGAAATGGCCTCAGGTTGCGCCAGGGGAAGTTTAGATTGGACATTAGGAAAAATTTCTTTACTGAAAGAGTGGTTAAACATTGGAACAGGCTGCCCAGGGAAGTGGTGGAGTCACTATCCCTGGAAGTATTTAAAAGACGTGTAGATGAGGCGCTTAGGGACATGGTTTAGTGGGCATGGTGGTGTTGGGTTGACGGTTGGACTCGATGATCTTAGAGGTCTTTTCCAACCTTAATGATTCTATGATTCTATGATTCTATGAATATTTGTAGTTCTCAGTTGTGGAAGAACAACTTATACAAAAAGCTGTGGCAATCTAGTTTTCTTCCTTTCCTATTTAAAAAAAAAACCAAACCCACAAAAACAAACAAACAAAAAACCCACAACAAAAAAAACACCCCAAAGAAACAAAAAAACCCCAACCCCAAAGCCTGCATTATCCTAGATGGGCTAAATCTTCACACTAATTCTAAAGGGTCCAAGTACCTGTGCAACATTTTTCAGAACACTTGCTCCAGGCTGATACCTCAATCTAGGATTGTGTGAGTAATTTTGTCTTCTTGTGAACATCTCTGAATATGACTGTAGTTTTCTTATTTCTTAGCTGTTTGTCTTTCAACTGTTCTTGTTGCAAGGGGAGAGATAGACATCTGCTCCTCTTGGTTACAACCTTTCAAATGGCATCCCAGGAAGATAAAAGTGCTTTTGTGACCTTTTAATAATTAACTTTCTGGACATTCTTGAGGTTATGTGTCTGTGTCATCTTTCTAGGAATACCTTCCTTGAGAAGGATTAGATTCCCCCATTTATAATTGTTGCAGAACTGTGGTTGATAATTTCATATTCTTCCCTACCCCGCTTATTTACCTGTGAAACTGCTTCTGGATGGAGCGTGCTTGAAAGAGGATTATCAATGTATTGCCAATAAACTTTGGGTATTGCTTCAGGGCACCTTTCGTAGTATTTACTTTCTAGATACTGAAAATATTTGTTGTTAAGAGTATTAAACTATGTATCTACAGACCCACGTTGATCTCATTTTAAGTAATTTTTGGTTTCATGTTTTTTTAAATAAAAAGAACTTGTGTTAATCATGTGCACTTTAAAGAGTAGGCGTGGTTTGCATTACATTCAGATAAACATGTAAGCTTTTGGATGCTTATCAGTATTTTCTGGATATTTTGAGTGTACAGAACTAGAAAGAAAATCTCTCACACAAAATATTCATTCAGGCCTTGTGACCATTTCCCCAAAGCGGAACCATGCTGTGCTAGGCTGGAGTACATCAGAACACTTGTGTTCTTTTTTGATTTCTTCTGTTGTTGTTGTTGTTCGTTGGTTGGGGTTTTTTGCACTTGTTGAAGTGCAGTGGACTTGAGGAGGGTAAATGGCTGGGTCATTCCATCACAGTGCCAGCATCTGTGGCTTGCAGTGAGTTATCACATGGAGACAGGACGGAAAATGTGTGAAAATTATTTGCTTTAGATTGCATTTCATTGCAGTCAGTTTTAGAACCATTGTAAGTACTTACTAATGGGTCATTTCTATTAATACATTGTATTCAAATTACACTGACAGTATATTTTAAATTATTTTTTATTATTGCTAAACATCTGCATGATAGTTGTTTGATGTGCTATACAAAGAACTCACATTGTAAGTCAAATAGCACGTGTAGCTGCATGCTTTACTTTTAAGTTGACGATACAGGTGTAAGTCTTCCCATGATGTTTAGGCTCAGATAGTTTTCCTATTGTCCTGTTGCACATCAGAATGATGGTGTCAAAACTTTTTTGGCACACATACTACAGAATTGCTGTCTCACTGATGAGATGCTGTGTGTGGACAACCCTGGCTCTGTTACAGTCATCTTAGAAAAATCAGCAACGTTAAGTTCTTCTCTTCCATTTGTAGCCATTTGGGTAAACTGTTCAGATTCGTGTGCACGTAACTAGAGTTAGATCTTTTGCTTGGAATTGCTGATTATTCCTTTTACCTGGCTCTTATTCTGTGGAGGCTTTCCACAGTGAAAGAGAGGAGTATCCAAAGCAGAGTATTTTATACTTTTAACTGATTATTTATTGTAGGTAAGCAATTAATCAGAAGACGGAAAGCAGTGTTCTGGCAGAGTGCTGCCTCCAGATTGTATGTTGCAGTGTGGTGGTCAATTTTTGAGGCCCCCAAATCACAGTATTAAGATAGCAGTCTGGAGAACTGATTGTATTAACCACTCTTGATGCTGAACTAAAATACAAAACTGTGACATAGCAAATAGGACAGGGAGGTAATTCAAGACAGCCAGCATGGCTTCACCAAGGGCAAGTCCTGCCTGACCAACCTAGTGGCCTTCTATGATGGAGTGACTACATCAGTGGACATGGGCAGGGCTACAGATGTCGTCTCTCTGGACCTCTGTAAGGCCTTTGACACAGTCCCCCACAACATCCTTCTCTCTAAACTGGAGAGGTATGGATTTGATGGGTGGACTGTCTGGTGGGTGAGGAATTGGTTGGATGGTCGCATCCAGAGGGTAGTGGTCAACAGCTCGATGTCCAGATGGAGGTCAGTGACAAGTGGTGTCCTGCAGGGGTTCGTATTGGGACCAGTATTGTTTAATATCTTCATCAATGACACAGACAATGGGATCAAGTGCACCCTCAGCAAGTTTGCAGATGACACCAAGCTGAGTGGTGCGGTCGACACGCCTGAGGGATGGGATGCCACCCAGAGGGACCTGGACAAGCTGGAGAAGTGGGCCCATGTGAACCTCATGAGGTTCAACAAGGCCAAGTGCAGGGTCCTGCACCTGGGTTGGGGCAAACCCCGGTATCAATAGAGGCTGGGGGATGAAGGGATTGAGAGCAGCCCTGCCGAGAAGGACTTGGGGGTACTGGTGGATGAAAAGGTGGACATGAGCCGRCAATGTGCGCTCACAGCCCAGAAGGCCAACCGTATCCTGGGCTGCATCAAAAGAAGCGTGGCCAGCAGGTTGAGGGAGGTGATTCTGCCCCTCCACTCTGCTCTGGTGAGACCCCACCTGGAATACTGCGTCCAGCTCTGGAGCCCTCAGCACAAGAAAGACATGGACCTGTTGGAGTGGGTCCAGAGGAGGGCCATGAAAATGATCAGGGGGATGGGACGCGTCTCCTATGAAGAAAGGCTGAGAGAGTTGGGGTTGTTCAGCCTGGAGAAGAGAAGGCTTTGGGGAGACCTTATTGCAACCTTTCAGCCCTTAAAGGGGGCTTATAAGAAAGATGGGGACAAACTTTTTAGCAGGGCCTGTTGCGACAGGACAAGGGGGAATGGTTTTAAACTAAAAGAGGGTAGATTTAGACTAGGTATAAGGAAGAAATTTTTGATGCTGAGGGTGGTGAGACACTGGAACAGGTTGCCCAGAGAGGTGGTAGATGCCCCGTTCCTGGAAACATTCAAGGTCAGGTTGGAGGGGGCTTTGAGCAACCTGATCTAGTTGAAGATGTCAATGTTCATTCCAGGGGGGATTGGACTAGATGACCTTTAAAGGTCCCTTCCAACCCAAGCTATTCTATGATTCTGTGAAATACAAGCAGTATAGGCTGACTGGCTACTGTTCTTCCTGTATGATGTTTTTTTGGGGAAGTCCTACATTGGGAGAGATAGGAGCTTTCCTCTATTCTTTGCAGAAGTCACTTTTTATGAGATGGGCTAATATTGCTTGAGTGTCATGTATATTTCTATTGGAAATGTATTTTATAAGTTAAATTTCTTATCTATGTTAGTTTCATTACTTACTGTAGAAACATCATCATTAGCTTCTGATCTTACCTTTTTTATGTTGATGTGCTTTTTATTTCCAAATATGAATTTCACTTTGTCCTTAAACCCCCTAAATATTCTTCAATTTCTGAAAAACTCAGAGCCCTATCTTCAGTTCTATCAGTAAGTCACCTTTGTCCTAAACCTGCATCTAAGCAGTAGCACACATTCATGCAAAGACAATGTCAAAGCCCTGAGCTATACTGCCTGCTTGTGCACCTGCTGGAACCCTGTGTGGTGTGGTCGATGGTCAGTCCTTAGAAGTCTGGTAAGTCATGTGTTTACAGCTCTTTGATTTTCTTTTAAGATGACATGTCTGGAACTTCATTTCATTTGTTGCTCAGACGAGAAGATTGAACAAAGAAGTAATAATTGTAGCAGAAAGTACTTTCAGTAGCACAAATGGCCAAGTACATAACTGTTGGGAAGTTGATAGTGCCTTATACCGACTTAAACCAGTGGAGGTTCTAGACTGACTTTTGTAAGAGGTGATCTACCTTACTGTTTTTTGGTTGTGTTAACTGCAAGAAGTACCAGTTAGTTTGATGAAATACTTGGATTTGGGGGAGAAGAAAGCACATGGTATGTTCTGACTTTATAGCAAGAGGTAGATTTGATAGTGTTGTGTGTGTATGTATATTTGTCTCCACCATAGCTTTATATGTTTCTTCCATTACCCTATTATCTGGCTTCTGTGTAATTTTTTTGTGCATTTTCTTCCTGGAGCACTGATGTGAAGTAAGAAAATGCCATTATTCTCATTTTACAGATTAGGAATGGAAATGTGGTGACAATGAGGCCCATATCCTCAAAGAAATGGAAGTGCCCAATTCCTTATTCTTCATGGTAGAATTGGGTATCTTCCTGCTTTTAGAGAAAAAGGGCTTTACAGTTTGTTGAGACACAAAGAATGGAGTACAGCACTTTAAAGTGAAAAGTGACAGAAAGCTCTAAGCCATATTTGCACTTAGGAGAAACAGAAAATTCAGCAGCCTGTTATCACAGTTGTGGGAAGATGAAATTCACTTTAATTATTTTGGGGTTTGTAACTTCCAGTGGGAATTTAGAGTGATGGAGGGGAATGCCTTTTTCCCCTTTCTAAATAAATAAATAAATAAATAAAACCACTGGATACTCTTCTCCATTCACAAGCAAATAATACCACGGTGATAGTCTGAAAAGAGTAAAAAATAGTCATTTATGTGAGGTTCCTAGGAAATAGCACTGTTTGTGTGTACTTTTTATTCCATTGTCTCTCTCACACTTTTTCCTGTTTATGGAATAATTGCACTTCAATATGCAATTTTCTCAAATTTATATCTGCAATCTCTTTTACTGCAATATGGTCCGAATCAATTATATTTTGAGTTAGCTGCTGTTGTAGAAACATACACCTGAAACACAGGGAGTGAAGGAAGGAACAAAGGCTTCCTCCTTCTCTATTATTGCTGTCTAATGTAAATTCTATAGTCTGAAATCAACGGCTGTACCGGCGTGCTCTTGTCCTTTGAATTATTTTAGTAATTGCTTAAATGTTTAAAAAAGCCCAGCAACTTTGAATGCACAGTTTGGGGATAACAGTTATCTTCTGAAATATTTCTTCTCTCTCTCCTAAAACTCTGTCATTCTGTAGTAAGTTTCTGCAGTGTTCTCATTAACTCCAATTTTCTCTGCAAGTGGTTTTGTTACTGGAGCATGTAATAGTTACCAGAGCACACAATTCTTTTTTCTTTGTTTTGTTTCTTTTTTAAACAATGTTTCTTCAGTGAGCAAACAATTTACAGGACATTCTCTCTGGGGATCAACTCTAAAAAAGTATATACTATCCAGATACGGGACTAAATTATTGCCACTTAAGACAGCAAGTTAGGAAAGGCCAATTGACCCAGTCAAAGACTGTGTATCAAATTATGCTCAGGCAAATTTCTCTTTCTTTAAAAATGCTGTATGAATACAGTTTAGCATGCAGGCTACATTGTCGCCTTGTCTTTTAGAATAAAGCAAAGCAGGTGGTTATGTATCAAGAGTTAAACTATCTTTTTTAATCTGTAGTCAATATTTTACCACGCTCTTAAGACTGTTCTTAAAAATGAAATAAAATAATAGGGCCAATAACTTCTTCTGTAGTTTCCTCCTCCAAAATTTCCAGGACACTAATCTGCTATACATTATCCATGCTGAAAAAATAGAGAAGGGGATTCATTCCTATTGAAAAGTTGGAGGAAACACTAGTTGCACAGTAATGCAGACCTCAGTTTATGCCTGCTGCAGTGCAGTTCACAGTATCATTTTTCTTTAAATTAGTTAAAGACAAGCTAATAACACTTCATCTCCTTGGAGAGATGTTTGCATCATTTCATATATAAATTAAGAGCGAAAGCCAGGAAACTGAGTCAGTATATTTAGATGTTTCATCATACTGGCTTTTGTTTCTCATTTTAGTTCTTTTGCTAAGAAAGAAGGCCAAAATTAATGTGTTCTCCCTACAGACGCAGGCTGGATTTTGAAGCAGTAAGTTCCTTGCCTCCTCACCCAAATACTTACTCTGTATTTTTTTTTTCTTTTAGGGCCTGGTTCTATTGAAGTCAATATAAAAAAATCCGACTAATCTGAATAATAATTTGCTCAAGATCTTTTTTTTTTCTTTCCTCTCATACAGTTTTGCAGTTTTCACAGTTTTATGTGCCCTGGTTTTGACTGACATCATACTGTAAAGGGGTTAAATAAAAAGCCCATGGCTTTGTGGTTCTGCGCAAGACTGAAGAGGATAAATGTTTTTCGTATTTAATCTCTGCTATAGGCTTTCTGTGTGAGAATGAATAGAACTATAGGCTCTATTCTTTCCCTCGCATATGCTGATAAACTTCATTTACCTCATAGGGACGCTGGGCAGCCAGGCTCGCAGGAGAACGTAGAGCCGACGTGCCAGAAGATTGCTAACTCGCTGCTTTCACCTCTTCTCCAGTCCCTCCTCTCTTTCCACACCCATTTCTTTTTGTGGCTTTCTGATATACAGTGACATGAGTAGGCAAAGCTTGCTGCACTGATACTGTGAAACTCTCTTAATTTATAACATAACCGTTTCCTACAAAAACAGACCTCTGCAGAAACAAAAGTAAAGAGAGGATTATGTTTTCTCGGTGCTTACAGCCACCGAGTCACATTTATAAATAGCCTGGTAAACTGCTTAGAATATATAACCTAAGCATCAAATGGAAGTGTTGAAATTATTAGAAAGCTTTCATTTTAATTGCAAAAAGTACAAAAAAACTCCCAAACATAAACAAATAAACATGAGATGAACTCACAAGATGAATGTTTCCAAACTGGACCAAATAATGATAATTGTTCTGCATAGTCTTGTCTCATACTGAGATAAAAATCAGTTTTAAAATCTGTAAAAGCAGTTGAACCATGATTTCTAGGTGGAAAAAAAAAAAGCCTTTCTTGACTGAAAACAGCTTGCGGCTAATGAGATATGACCCTGTCAATTCTACTGGAAAGCAGTATTGGTCCTCCACAAACCATCGCAAAAACAACCTGTGACAGAATATACTTAACTATAGCTCCATCTAGGCAAAATAGCTGAAATAATTTTGCTAACAAAGCCCCCTAAAATGAGCAGAGGGACTGGGATACAGCATGGTGACAGTGATATCTAGATGCCGCCTTCTTTTTGCAATAGCTTCATTGCTTATTGTAATTTATCTTTCTATAACCTTGTAGTGTTTTCCAATGAAACTTGCTGCTTCCTCTTCAGATACAAGGGAATTGTAATGTGGGCCATCAGTACTTTTTTTTTTTTTTTTCCATTCTTTCTTTGTTAGTATACTCCAGACAGACAGTAAAATTGTTTGTTTTGCCTCAAGGTTTGATCATGGAACAGAACGTAATTGCATATAGAGTAGTGGATATCTATATGTGTCTGATTGACCTGACCTGCCGGTGGAGGGTAGAAGTGTCGTTGCCAACCATTTCTTGTGAAGAAAGCAAGCAAGCTGGATGGGTAGCCCTGTTTGTAGAACGGTGATCATCTGAGTCACATTCGTTATCTCGATCATACCTGTCAATTACCTCAGTCAATAGCAAAGTAGGAAGTAAATTGCACTGAACTTACCTAAAAGCTGTGTTCAGAAGAGTATTTATTATTTACATATTCTGCATTTTCTATATGTTTATAAAAATAAAATTACTCTTTAATACTTACTAAGTAGCATTTGAGGGGGGATTTCTCTTTGGTGCAAATTAAAATTCATGTGAAAGATATAACTTTCATCCCCCTCCCCTGCCCCATCTTATCTTCTCACCCTCCTCATCTTGCACTCCTACCTTCTGTTTCATCAGCTAAACAGGGATAATTCCCATATTCCTGGTGTTGATCAGCCTCATGCTTTTTTCTGCATTCTCTAAAAGCTGACAGGCATGGGGTGTGTACTTTCAAGAGAGCCCTGGCCTTTGCCAGCCCAGTGTCCCATCGTCATAATGTAATCCCATATGATAGTTTTTCTCCTGGTGCATCTCCTAAAGCAAGTCTCAGTATCTGCTCTTAGTACAAGTACTAAATTTGGGCATCTTTTCCATACCTGGAACCTGAAGTAAGTAATTACTAGTGCTATTGTATAATGTACTGCTAAGATTTCTGGAGTGGAGTGTAGCATCCTGGCTGCTCGTGTTCAAGGAAAAGAAGTGCTGCTAAGTTGTTCCGGGAATGGAGGGGCCATCCAGTGAGAGGCAAATAAAACATCTTGGTTTGTTCAGCTAGCACAGTGCAGAGTAAAAAGTGATGTATCTGGGAAGTGCTTAACGCACTGCTCATCAGTGCTGGAATTGCTTAAGGTTTTCCACCGGATGTTGAAAATTAATGTAGAATTAATTATTATTAAGTCATATGCTAAGTTCTTTATTCCTTTCTGCTCACGCATACTGACCATGTAGGAGTTTTGCTGGAGTAAAGAACAATTTAGTTCAGTATTGTTTGCTATTGCTATGAGCGCGATTTTGTTAATGCCATCGTCACTTTTGGTTTTCAACAAGATAAATTGAGTACGATGCAAGATTTTTTGTATTTGTGACATTGGTGAGTCCAGTTCAGAAATTGAAGAGATTGAGGTAGACTTGGATTCATTACTAAAATCTGGAAGTCATCTTAAAATTCTTGGAAATCCACTGTCTTTTTTATTTTACTTCTTGATGGTGTCCAAAATTTGTGCATCAAATATAAAAAACAAATTCCACAAATTAAGACATTTATATTTTTAAAATTAACTTGATTGTTACAGGGGCTTGTGCCCGAAGAAGGAAGCTATGTTTAGATAGGGAGAATAGAAATGATCTCAAATCATTTGTAGAATGAGTATAGAAGTGTTGTTTAACAGTATATATGCACAAACCAGAAGATACATGTGATTTGAACAATGATGCAAAAAAGTAATATAAATTTTCATCCATAAACTCAAATGGAAGCATTATAAAGTTTATTTTATCACTGTTTCCTATAAGTACATTTCTCTCTCTACATAAGTTCCTGTTCCCCATAAGTACATTTCTCTGTCTCATAGCAGCAGCAGTATGGGCTGAAATCAGATGAGAGGAAGCAGAAACACATATATGAAAAATAATAAAAAAAAAAATTTAATCCTTTTTGAGCCAAATCTTTTTTACAAGTTGAATAAGCATCATTATTTCTTTTGTGTAGATTGGTTAGCAAAGCATAGATTAAATGGATTGCCTGAGGTCATGTGAGAAGTCAATGGTAGATTTAGGAATACTTATCAAATATTTTCAAAATCTCAGATTTTGAAATCTGAGATTTCAGTTAGTTTCATGGGGTTATGTCTCGCTGACGTTACCACCATTAAAGGAAGTATCAACATTAGTTTGTACTTAATTTTCTGCCTTAATAGAAACTTTTATTATGCTCTGTTTTAAAACAAATCCTCGTTAGGAATTAATTTATTTTCCATATGTTTTTGAATATATTTATAAACGAATGTTTGATTAATTTAGTATTTTCATGACTTCTTACATTACAGTTATATCTAGAAAAGGTAGCTGTAATCTTTAAAATCTTTTTGACTGCTATAAGGCCTTTGACTTGAAATAGCATGACGTCTTGTGTAACAACCAAAACTTACTCAAAACCAACCTTACAAGCATTAAGCAGATTAGAACTCTTTGAAAAAATAGGGTGAAAGTGTAATGATAAACAAGAACTCACCATTGAACAGTCATGTTTCTGTGCACTTGTCTGCTTGGGAAAAGCGGTTGGTACTGTACTATTTAGATAGTTTTCAGAGTTGGTTTTTCGAAACACGATTGTTGCCAGCAGTGTTTGCGGATGCCACAAAGACTGTAGATATATGAAATAATGAAGAGCACAGGTCACTGGCCTCAAAGAAGCATACCTTTCACGGCAGTGAAACATAGGGACGTACATCTAAGAGCTACAGGAGGAGAACTGGGATGGGGGATTGTCTTTGGAGCGGTGTCTGAGAAAAAACACCGGCATCATGGTAGACCGTCAGTCAAACTTGGGTCCCCATCTGACCCTGTGGCCAAGGGGACTCATTTAGGTGTGCAAACAAGAATATGAAGTGCTGGTAGAGAAGTGGCATCACCCTTGTATTTTTTCCTTCTGTGACTGCTGCTGTGGGGGTTTCCAGGTCTGGGCTCCACATTTCAGAAAAAAGATGACAAATTGAAGAGGGCACAGAGAAGAGACACAGACTAATTAAAGGATTAGAAAAATACGATTTCTACAGAAAGACTTAGGAGCTCACTTTATTTAGATTATCAAAGAGAAGGTTAATGGGTGATATGATCACAGTCTCTAAGTACCTACAAAAGAAAGAGAATTTGATAATAAAGGTCTCTTCAGAGCAGGGAAAAAGATATAACAAGAGCCAGTGGATGCTAGGTGCTGCAGTGAGACAAATTCAGACTAGGAATAAAATCCTGTTTTCTTGTTTAAACAATGATGACCATTGCTCCCTGAAATAGGTTACTGAAGGTGCCATTAAGTTTTCCATTACTAAACTTCTTAAGTCAAGGTGGAATGCTTTTGTTAGAGGACATAGTCTTGTTCAATCTCTGCTCCTAGCGTTAAAGAAGAAATTAAGACAAGAATGTTTAATAATTATATTAAGAACCGTTCATACTAGAGAACCCCAGTGGTAGCATCCAGTTGTTGAAATGATGATGAAAACTGTGTTTCTTTTAACATGCTGGACACAATCTGGCAGGCTTGCCTTCTTATTGAAGGCTCATCACCACGTATTCTTGACTTATTGGGACCATTCACATGGATCAGAACCAGCATACTCAATGCTGGGAGTATGAATGTTTTTTTGCAGTGGTGGTAAGTTATCCCAGGTGTAAGGGTGTTTTCCAGAGCAAGTACCTCAGGGACTGATGTTGTGATTCCAGTTAGTGGCCTCCAGCCATGGGTCGCTGTGCTGCAGCGGGAGCCTGCTGCCCCTGCAGCTCAACAGTGGTGCCTAGAACTGGCTGAGAACACCTTGTCTGTGTCACTGGTGGCCTGGGTTCTCCATCGCACTGAGCGCTTGCATGGGCTGGCAGCTTCGCTGGCATGCTTTCTGGGCACATGCTACCTACCTATTTAACAGAAATGAGGCTTCTCCCACAAAATACTGTCAGTCCCCCCAGGACCAGATCTAATCTTTAGTGGCATAAAACCACTTCTTTGACACTTATAGTGCTGTGTTAAATGGCATGATGCTGATGCTTTCTATAATGTTCATCTATCTGGTATAGGCTTTTACAACCTTCTCCAGTCCTTCCAGCCCCAGAGTTCCTACTTCAATAACCCAAGTTAGATGCTGATACAAACCATAAAGTAAATCTCATAAATGTTTCTTTGGCTTAGTTTTCCCATCACTTACTAATAATTTTGGTCTTCACTAAGAGGTGTGCTTTATCCATTCTTTTGGTCTTGCTTTGTCTATTTTTCTCTGTTCTGCAGAGGCTCCCTTCTTTGCACTTGGGCTAGTTTCCAGATTAAATGGCTTGTTTTCTCTGTACCTCTTTCTCCATTCCAAGCTTCCTATGAAGCTATGTGCATCTTCTCCAGAGCCACACAGCTTCTGTATTGGTAACGGATAGGATGAATGCTTTGTTTTCACTTTTATATGCTAAATTAATTCTTGCTTCCAAAACATCAGAAGACGGTAGAGTGGCCAGAGAAAAGAAAGTTCTTCTGACCTCTTTCAGATCATGGCATCTACAGTTTCCATTTAAATGGTTGATCAGAAAAGTTTACCTACTAACCACTCTTCTGGTCAAACAAGTCTGGGACTTGACAATCATTAGCAAATGATAGACTGCATATACACTGACACCTTCATGATAAGAACTATAATATCAGAAGGAGAATATAGGGTAATTCTGGGGAGATCTCCCAAATCATGTTAATAGGGTCCTAAATCATTATAGCAGTTCTTTATTAAACTGTCTTCCATTCCTAGTCTTTAATGTAAATGACAGATTTCACTGTGCTAATCTCTGGCACTAGGTTCTGTTTAATGCTTCTTGTATGCAAAAAATATTTTAGCCCACATAGCCTCTTATCCACAACTCATACTTTAGAAGGTTATTTCTTTGGTAAGATGCCTGTAATTTAGTGGAAGTAATAACAGGCTGTGTGCATTTTTCTGGATTTTTAAAATTCTAATTTAAGCGATAAGTAATTTATGCAATATCTTGAGGTTCCTTGACACATTGGAATTGAAAGAGGAGAAATGGAAGGAAATGACAAATCTTTTCTGTTTTTTTTTTTTTTTCCATCCTTGTTTATGATTTTTCACTCATCAAGTATTTCTCAACATGTGGTTTTCAAGAAGCAGGGTTTGATTAATGAAGTGTCAAATACAGAGGATGTCATGAGAATTTTGGCATTTATTGTTTGCAGCATTTAAATTAGCCATGGTGTTTTCAATATTCCTTATTTTTTATTTACTATATCTGTTACCCTGTTGATAGTAAATACCCTCTTATAGTAAATAACAGTACATAGTAAATTTTGATCTTTAGACATCAGCAGGAAGTTTATATTTATACAAAAATTATACCAGTGATTCAGATTTGCATTTTGATGGAAATCCTTTATTTATTTATTTTAAACCAAGACAGTGGAGAGTGTTAGACTACCTAAACGCTAATCGTTTCAGTGATGTAGATGCTTATGTACCAGGCCTAAGGCCATCAAAATTATTTTACGTAGGGAAATGGACAGCTATCAAAACCTGGCTAGAATTACATTTTTGGCAATATCAGCAGGTCAAATAGAAGTTCAGTTGTTAATCTTTTGTTTAGTAATTCCTTACTCTGGTCATCTGAAAATCTGTATACTAGATAATAGACTTCTATATTATCATGCCTTCCATATAGAAGGCACGCCTCAGTTTAACTTAGCTGGGAACAACTCTGATGAGAGCCACTAAAACAGGATGTTTCTGTGAAGGTTTTGTGCAGAACTTGGGATTCCGTATTGGTATAATTAGTGGATATTTATACATAATTTCCTTGATGTACTTATGACATGTCTATGAGCTTGTTCACTCCTGTAGGACTGTAGAGAGATTTTTCACTTCTGACACATCAATCTTGGTATTATACTTCTTATGCTAGCAGCTCTACCTACCCTTGAGTGCTTCTTGTATTAATAGAACCTGTATAAAAGGAGGGGAAGAAAGGAGCATATATTTGATTTAGACTATTGGATTGTCTTTCTTTTGCATTGTATCCTTGAATAAATTAATGTATCTCCCAGATAATGATGTGTCTTGCTTATTATTGAAGAACTTTTCTTTCTCCACCCATGTTAAAAATGACTTCCATGTCTTTACTGTGCTCCCTTGTCGTGATGCTCTTGTCAGAATGTGTTGTGCTGTTTGACAAGGTGCGTGCTATTCTCACAATACATAAACACTTTAGTCTAACTATGCCATTGAAAACGTTTGTGATTCTAGAACCTGGGTGATACTGCTCCTGTATTGTGTAGAGGTGTTTGGAAATCTTCCCCAGTGACTTTTCATCAAGCACTTAATGTGATTCATAATGCTCTGGGATAGAATCACAGATGTGAAAGAGACCTACTACATCATCACTTCCATTTTCATATGAGATCAGGTTATACTTCCTCAACAGAAGATGCATCGAGTATTAGATTCACACTACATTTGCTCTCCAACAACTTTCCAAACCTGGCGGGAAAAACATCGTCCTGAGAGTTCTTTAAAAAGCATAAAAAGAAACAGGGAGTCAAGGCTGCTCTGTCCCTCTATTTTAAAAATCCTATGCAGATTTTTATGTTACGCTTTCAGGGATGTTTTCAACAGCCATTTAACTATATTATCTGTACTGAGACATCTATGTAAGTATGCGGCACGTGAGCCCCATGCGGAGGCATATCCTGGATGCATGGGTATGTCTGAGGAGATAAAATTGCAGAGTATTTCTTTGGAACTAATTAGTGTGACTTACGGGGGAAAAAAGAGGGGGAAAAAAATCCCTATTTCTTAATTAATCTGTTTCTTGGATACAGAGAATATATTGCAAATATCATTTTTTTCAATTTATTGTACTACCTTTCTTTGGTCAGAATAGATCACACTGAATTCAGACTCTGTCATCTGTGGGAAGTTGCTGCAATAAATTCAGTTCTACAACTTAAATCCTTTCTTTTTTTCTCTTTCTCTCTTCCCTTCTCCATCCTTCCGCTCCCCTCCCTCCTCAGGCAGCCAAGGGCAGTTTCCACTTACACAGAACGTCACGGTTGTTGAAGGGGGAACAGCAAATTTGACCTGCAGGGTCGATCAAAATGATAACACCTCCCTCCAGTGGTCAAATCCAGCTCAACAGACACTGTACTTCGATGACAAGAAAGGTAAATCGTTTCCTGAAATCATGGTTCTGCATCATTTTTTATAAGAAAAAAATGTTTAAAACCATTTCCCTTTAATATTTTAATGTGAAAATATTTGCTAGGAATCTATGTTTTCAGCYCTAATTATTATATAATCTTTTTTGGAGGGGGGTTCACTGAAGTACTCTCTTGCGTATAAAATTGTATGTTGTTATTAAAGGAAAAGAATAATATTTGAAATTCTTATTGCAAGCTAATTTGGAAAACATTGTTGCAAAATATCTTGGAAGAGCATTTATGGGTGGTGAGAGGCTGGGAAGGGAAGAATTAGTCCATAAACCTTGTGAATTGCTTTTATTAGTGTGTGTGTGTTTGCTTGTATACATACATATATTTTATATATATTTTTATGTATATGTATATAATCCCACTATTTGCTTCAAGTGTACTGTAGTTTTGTTTGGTTGTTAGTGCAATACGCAGTTGCTGTGGTAGGTGTTCCTACTGTAACAGCTAATAAAAATGCTCGGGTTTAGTGCCCTGATTTTTCCAATTATACCATGCACAGATTTTTTTAATTTTAGTTAAATTAGAGGGGGAAAAAAGACAGGAAAATGTCCATTCCTTACAAAAAGAAGGGCATTATCACTGCAGTAGGATATATTTCTAAGACGTTTATCTTAATCTGAAATGAAAAAATAATACATTTTACATAATAGAATGTTAACATAAAGATTACATTAGATTCCATAAAGAAATTAAAACTAAATTTATGAGGAATAAATTCATCACTTGGCTTCAAAAATGCAAAAGCTTTGGTGTTGATTTCAGTGGTACAGAAGTTCAACAGTATTTTATACTTAATTCTACTGCTTGAATTTATTCTGAAAGGTGCTACATACTCTAGAACGTATTTTAACAAGTGCAGTTACTCCTCTGCTTAAAATTAAAGAAGTGCTGTCCAAATGCTTTGGTGAATGATTACAAGACTTTAAAACACCTTGCAGGACTGAAAATGCTTTGTGGATCTATGCACTTCAATAAAAGTAGAGTCTAAAACCTGTCATTTTATACCTGCAGAAGCTACAATCAAAATATGTTTTTTTGCTATTAATATAATAGCTGAATAGAATCTCTTTATGGTGTTGAAGTGGTTCCTTTCTCTTTTATCTAATTTCCTGTAGCGTGTAATCATTTGATTTGCAATTTCTTTGAAATCATAAGTACCTTTTGAATGTAGGATTGAAGATGAAAGGTTCATAAGGTGCAAACTTTTGAGCTCTAAGTCTAGTCCTGTAACCGTTACTCATATGGACCCCTTTATTTTAGCTGTAATCATTAGTGATTTGGGATGGGTAAATAATGTCTGCAAAACTAAAAGCAGAGAGAACTTGTCTGTTGATAGAGCACATCAATACTCACAAAATCTATATCTTTTATAAAATAAGTGACATTTTAAAGGATGCTGAGAAGGACGTGGGAGGACTGCAGATAGATTAATTTGAACTTTGTAGCCATTTTGGTGTGAATTGAATTTTCTGTGTACTTTAGCTAAATCTGTACTTTTACCACGAGTAATTGAAGTTTGCATTACTTTTTAATATAATGAATTGAAGCAATAGAATTTGAATGGCACGCAGCATAGTAAGTACTTAGAAGCAATTTATATTCCCCACAGGAAATGTGAGGAGCTGAAGTGTGTAAATTTAAAGGACCACACTCTTTATTGAACTTTTAGCTTGTCCCAAGACTTCGAGGAATACTTGATGATTCATTTTATGGAGGGATTACTGTGCATCTATTAGACAGGGAAATGTCTTGATGTGGTCAAGAAAAACTTTAGGTCCTTCAATCAGAGTTATTTAGTATTTCTTACATTGGCAAAGCTTTGCATTCTGTGTGACATTTCCAGACTTGAGTCTAGCTAGGAGAGGGAGCAGTGCATCCAAGTGCTACATGGAAAGCATTCTGCCATTTCTGAAAATGAAGTCACAGCTTTCGCTGGCAATTTTTTCTGTGTGTATATGTATGTGTTCTTGTAAGTAAGAAAGAGATTTCCTTTACATGCTTCTGATGCTTGCGTTATTGAGCCAAAATGGAGAGACATTTATGGCTCTGGTATCTTGGTGGTTTTCTCGTAAATGATGGCAAGCACAACTGTAAAGGCTTCCTCTTTTTTTTTTTTTTTTTTTTTTCTTCTCCCTCCTTTCCCACTTCTCCCAGCCAGGCATACAATTTGGCTATAAAAAGCAGCTTTCTACTAGATCCAGTCATTACATTTAATTTATTGAGAGCAGTGCCTCAGCCAGAGTCTTTTCAAACCTGTCTCTTAATGTTAGCCAAAACCAACCTTCAGATCTTACTTCTCCCTTCAGCACCATGAAAATTGCTGTTTAATAGCTGTGTTTCTCAAACCCTGAAGATTCATGAAAACTGTTGAGTAGATGTAGGGTACACATGTGTAGGAAACAGAACCTTAGAAGAGGAGCACCACCAGTAGCCTTTATATCCATCAGAGCTGAGTAACTGTGGATATTGCCACATTCAGAACTAAATCAAATTTGCATGCCTTTAACTTTACTTCCCTTCAGTAAGTTATTTTCTATACATGTAGTCGTAAGAATGACATACAAAGGAATGACAGTATTTCTTTTATGTCTGGAAGCATAAAAAAAAATCAGGAAACCTTTCTGTTGATTGCTCTATATTTTAATAATTGTGAGAAAGTCAGGTAGTAAAACGAAGGAAGTCAAGTAAGTATCAAAAGAGGGTTCTAACTGCAGCAGAAGATGAGGGAGATGACAGCTGTCAGCATATGGCAGAACAGGTGCCAAAAACAGAGCAAACTGTCCATGCAGTAAAAAGCCCTCTGCTGCTAGATTGTCCTTGGTGGGACCCCCTTCATGTTCACACTTCTTTCTCAAGCAAGTTGGTTCCCCTGTCTTGCTAAAACATTTTCTGACTAAAATAGAACTTGCCGTGGGCCAGGAAAAGAGAGTCGCGTGGTGAGATGGAGGAAATGTCTGCTTCCCAGTCCCGTGCCTTTCAACAAGGGGTTTATTATTAGTCTCTGTTTTATTCAAAATGGATGACATATACTATGAAAATCACATTCATGTCATTTTGCTTTTTTTCTGAACTGTAATGCAATCATTGATACTGAAGTTAGGAGTCACAGTCTTCCTTTTTCTGTTTTAAATATTCTAAATAAGTATGGAAATGCAATGAGCCAAATACACTAATACCAAAGCTACATTTTTAAAATTATTCTTCTGGTTCTCCTCACATACCGCCATGGCCACATGTTTTTAAGTACAGATTTTGCTCAGTTAGGAGGATTTTGTGGCTGGTAAAGAACACTTCCTCCCCCACCCTCCCAGCAATTTAATTTTATTTAATATTTATGAAGGAGACAAGGACTATTTTTAACTTGAGACATTTTTGGCACCTAGCCTATACAGTCTTATGATGATATAGATAGAAAATGAGTAGAGTTTTGTTTCAGAAAAGGCAATGCTATAAATTTAGTGAATATGAAACCACAGTTCGGAGGTTGTTTCCAGGTCCTCATCACTTGAAGTAGTTGATTTGRTTTTTGTTGTAAATTCAGGCCTAAAATGTGTTTGACTGATTGATTGTGGTGATGGCAATTGGGGGAGGAAAGAAATCCTATTTTCCTATAGGAAAATAAGTTATAGCTTTATTTTATTAGCTAAGCAAGGTAAAACAGTTGCTTCCCTCCAACTCTTATTTTGACACTCTAAAATATATTTAAGCTGGAAAGAACTTTGTCTTCATTATTATTTTAACACACAGTAGCTAAAATATGTGAAAATASAAATGTTTGATCTTGTGGATTTGGTCTCATTGATGACCTGTCTCCTTCAGCATGCTGTGTCTCTGTTGTCCTTTCTGGTACTTCTTTTTTTCTGGTTCCTCTACCTTGTAGCTTCAAGGACACTGTGTATCAATTTGATTTTTAACTCTTCCTCTTTCATTTGAAGCATAAAATCTTTACCTGACAGTAAAAAATAGTCTATTGCATAAATGGATAAATGGTCTTAACTTTTAATAGGCTTAACAACCTTACCGAGACCCCCCTCRGTTTCCCACCTCGCAGACAGAATTTTAAAGATTGTGTCTTCCTGGAAAATATGAATTCACAGCTCACCCTGAGCAAGTTCAGATTCTTTGGAAACAAATGCAAATTGCATGCTGCACATGAAACGAGTTTTTCCCTACACAATTTTCAATTAAAATGAATAATTGCCATAGAAACCTCCGTATCACTTTATGCAGCCAAGTACCTATAATTATATAGCTGCCTTTGGAAGAAGCACAATGTGCAACAATGTAGAACTGGCAGATATGATTTTAAATTAATATAGGTTATTTTATTTTATCTTCACTGGTGGTACTACTTAAGGATTTCGAGTGGGCAATAAACACAGAGACACATAAATATGAATGCAGATGTGTAACAAAAAGGGTGTAGAATGGAAACACAGAGATGGTTGATAAAGAGAAGACTGAAAAGAACCTTCATTCAGCTTGCTGTAGCAGCTGTCTTCTCATATTTGCTTTCAGTAGATACATATGGAGCAGGATATTGAGTTATAAAGGAGACGTGTACAACTGAACGATGGCTCTTGATGTCAAAGGTGTTTAATCTCATCAATATAAAAATGTGCAATCAGACTATAGAAAGGAAGAGAAATGGTACCTGGTGGATATCTAACAGTTTTTCTGTCAGGCAAGTGAAAGTGTAAAATACCTGCTCTTCACCGTAACAGGGAAGTTTGCAGGTCTGTTGATAGTAAAACAAGTGCTGTGTTGACAGTGATCATGATAAGTTTGCCACAAACTGACACACCAGATTTTGACGAGACATACACCTGGTGCTAATCATAGATGGGTATGTGTCCCTTGTGCTTTCATTCAAGAAGTAGTACTTTCATGTCTTAGTAAAACATTAGAAAGCATATTCCAACCTCAGGATTATTCATCCCTCAGCAGCAGAGTATGTTTCTTCAGATGACCTTTGATTTTTTACATGTAGGAGTACTTGGCATTTATGTAACTCCCTATCATCTCAAAAGCTTTCAAAGATACTGGTGCACTAGGCAAGGGTTATGAGAGGGCACTGTACTTGCAAAGCTCCTGAGAGCTTCCCTGATGGTCACGATGCCTCAGGTGAGCTTGTGGAAACATGTTTGGGTGTAGCAGCTGCCCATAAGGTTCTGCATTTGCTCCCTCTCGGGGGTGGCACTCTTACGTTAGAACTTGCAGGTAAGTTTAGAGACAGGACGTGTCTCAAATAAAAACATCATGCCTTTTGGCATACCTGGCTCTACTATCAGCTCCACGAAAACAACTCCTAACCTTTTTCTTTCTCAATATAGACGCATTTAGAGGGAGACTCTGAAATTCACAGTGCACAAGGTATGGGATTTTAATTACAGTGTCACGTATGTCAGTTTAGGAGGAGTTACTAGTGCAGAGAACTAATTCTTACTGTAACACTGTCAAAACTAAATGGTGATAGAATTGCCATGCAGAAGGCTGGCACTTTCAGGCATGAACATCCTGTCTCTGATGTTGTAGGCATACAACTCCTTCTTAGTTAGCTGTATTTACCCTTTGACTTGTTCTGTGGAAGCCAGACTCCAGACACTGAATTTAAGTGTAACCCCAGCTTACACCACTCCGTGGTGGTTCAGCCTCAGATTCTAATCTATGTAAACAAGCAGAGGCACTTGCGAGTTACAAAAATCATTTGACAATATTTCTGACTGGGGGGAAATGGTGAACTTCCTTCCTGTAGGACATTTAATGATTCTAGTAAGCAGTTGAATTTAAGATGTAGGTATACATGTGGACAAACAATCCTCAGACAAAACAAAAGTCAAAGAAGCAGAGAAAATAATGTTTCTTTTTGCAATAGAAAGGAAAGTAGGAAATACATGCTTTAGATTAGTTATGCAGATAGGCTGTATTGTTGGGAGGACTGAGAGCATTAGCATTTAAGTAATGTGAAATTGAGTAGCAATGATGAATGCACTTACGTCTCCACCTTCACATGCTCTGTTTCCTATTACATAATTGATACTGGTGTCAGACGGTAGGTGATGACCAAGCTTTACTCCATCCTAGGGTACACATATAAATTAAAAATTCACTGTTACTTAGAATTTAATAGACCCTTTCAATGAGATAATACCTTGTAGTAAACCTATGACGTGGCATAAAAAGCAATGGGAAAAATTCAAGAAAACTATACAGACAAATACTGAAGTATGACTTTACAGCTGGAAAAGTTGGGGGGAAGGTATACAGAGGGACAGGATTTTCTTTTCTTTTTTTTTTTTTCCCCTGAGCTGAATAGCAATAGCTTGTAAATGCCTTATAACATTTGAGAGGTTTCAAGCATTTAAAGAAAAAAATTGTAGGAGATAGAAATCTGGTTTTCACAGAGAACTTTCCATGAAGATCTTTTAGAATAGTTCTTCCAAGATCTGTAGTTAAGTTTCATTTTTTATGTCGGTCAGATCTGTTGATTTCACAGTTATGCTACACGACTACCAGTAGCTGTCTGGCCAGCTCTTATCTCTCCTTGAGACCCATAGTATGACATATAGGGGTAAATAACCTGGGTTAAGTCCTTCAGCTGCAATTTTGTTTCTTACTAATGGGTTCTTACGCTCACTCACTCCCCTGCAGTGGCGTGGGGGAGAGAATTGGAAGGGCAAGAAAAACTCATGGATCAAGGTTAAGACAGTTTAATAAGTGAAGGAAAATGGAAGAAAGAAAGAAAAAAGTGATGCAAAGGCAATCACTCACCACCTCCCACCAGCAGACCGATGCCCAGCTAGTCCCCAAGCAATCCCTACTTTGGGAAAACAACCCCCAAGTTTTATTGCTGAGCACAGTGCCTTAAAAAAGATAACATGATAAAAGAGAACAGGAGTCTGTTAAAATATCTTGACAGTTATTGTCTGTATGAATATGAAAATTACATTTTTAAAAATGTATTACAATGCATTAGAATATTATTTCATTGCAATAAATTAGCAGAACTACTCCCACTTACAGCATTTATTTTTTCATTTCTTAGCAGTATTAAGGGAATAAATGAGCATATTGTAGAGATGGTTAGAAAGTGTAGGAGTTTGCATTATATTGTGCTGAAGTGTGGGTACGTGCAGAAATTAAGTTTGCCAGCACTCAAGCTAAATGGAGAATGAAGCTGATACATTGGAATATGATGAAGTGAAGCAGTAGTTGTGATGACACTGCTAAGATTACTCTGTTATGAAGTTTCACGATACTCAGGCTGGTGGCTATTTTTGTTTTAAACGGCAAAGAATTTTTTAAGGAGTGAGAAATCTTCTGGGGGGGGTGGAGGCGAGGTTAAAAAAAAAAAGGTGGAAAGAGAAATTTCATGTACCTGGCCTCTCTGCACTAGTTGTTTCCATGGATGAGCAAAACTTCCTGGGGTTTCTGAAGAAAATGGATCTATTACATTAAATTCTGAACTCGTTGTTTTCTCTCAGACAACTCTTAGAGCAAATGATAGCGAGGAACAATTTGGGTGCAGAGAAGGGCAAGTGGGAGAATACACTCACGATGATAGGCGGTAGATCCAGGAGCAGTAGAGCTCAACATTGTACATCATAAGGAACATGAAGGTAGGCAGAAAAAGACGTTTTGTTTTTAATCAGGAACGGTGAACAGTGTTCCTTAGGGAAAGTGTAGGTTATTTTTTTGAAGAAACTAGGTGACAGGCAAGAGTGCTGATTGTTATATCACAGCTTATTCAGTACAGCAGAGTCATAGGGATAAGAGAATTACCACACGACCAGAACCTGAACCTGTCGTATAAGCCATTGTTAGATCCACGAAAACTTAACTTTGGAGAATAGAAAGAACTGACTTTGCAAAGAATAGCTGATATTTGCAGGGCTGGTGAAAATTATGCTTCTAAAAGGCAAACAGCAGCAAGTGGAAAAAGTCGAAGTGCAAATATTTAGAAATGGCATATCAGATTATAAAGAAATAGACAATGCTTTAGGATAAAAGTATAAAAATATTTATAATTAAAAGGGAAAGACAATCACAGAACATTCAGATATTCCCAGGACAGAAAGATGTGATATATTGCATATAGAAATAAGAAAAAATCCACACCACAAGTACGGTCATGGCTTTGCATCTGGAGGACAAAACTCCTAAAAGGGCAAACCAGCAACGCCTGAAAACATGACGATATTTGCATGGCACAGTGCCATGAAGAGACATCTGAGCTAGCACTTAAGCCAGCTAAGATGTTGCTGGCAGGTCTGTCCAGCTTCCACAAGGTTTCTCCAAGCAAATTAGGTCAGCTGAAAAGAAGAACCTTTTTGGCATGGCTTATAAACATGGATGTAGCTTAACACATTTAAAATCTAAGGTTCTGCAACACACTGGCTAGTGATACTGGAAACAATCAATCAAAAGTTGACTTTGAAACAGAAACTGAAATTGAATGCAATATAATCACAGCAGCCCTAGACTAACAGCAGGTGGTACAGTCACTGCCATTCCAGCTGCATTTAGAAGGGTTAATGTGGAGATTAACTATCAGTCAGCAAATGCTGGAGGAATAAAAACACAGCAGGTCAAGGAGAAATGTAGTCCAGAAGAGTGATTCAACAACATATTTTTAGAGAATTACCCAACTGGATGGAAAACAACTCCAAAGGATATGACTGAAGGACAGTGACTACTATGTAGGAAAATAGTAAAGGAATGGGAAAAGCCTCTTCTATCAGCATGATACAGAATTTCCAGTCTAGATTGACTAGACCTAGACAACTGGATTCCAAACCCGGCCCAGAAACCGGCTTGATAACATAGTTATACCTGTGGACTTCAGCCCTCTGCCTTCTGAAATTACAGCTTCTCTGAGAAGACGGAGGCTTGCCAGATTGTGGGAGCATTTCCACATTGCTCAGTCAAATACGGTAGAGAAGTCCCAAAGCTACCTGTGATCCAAGATGGATGTGTTAGCAGGGCTTAAGAGTTTATTGGCTAGGGGAGATAAATTCTCTCTGAGTTAGAGCTAACTGGGATACAGTGAGCACGAATGTCTCTGCAGCATGCTTTCCTTCACTTCTATTTTCACGCTTAGTAAGGGTGAAGCTGTCTTGGTAGCATGGATTTGCTTTTCTTTAACCTAAAAATGGAGAAGGTACTACTAAAGGCTCACTTTCAGCTGCTCTGTATACCACAGGAAGAGTTAATGGTAAAGACTGGACTTCTTAATGTTTAAAGACTACAGTAAAGCAGAATACCATTTTTCTTTTAAATAGTCACCCTAAAAAAATAAGCCCTTGTTGACTGGCACCATGTGATACAAAGGAATGAAATGAGAAATCCTAATCTTGTTTAGGATCAAGAGCTGCTTGTTAAAAAAAAAAAAAACAAACCCAAACAAATTATTAAAAATATGTGTAATATATCTACTGAAACAAATTTGTAAAAGATGCATACTAAATTTAACTGAAATTTTTAATACCTCCCATATATTACAGTCACACCTTATCATGTGAATATAAATCCCACTATATCACCAAAAATAGAATACCTTATTTAAATTTCCATTGGCAGTGGGAAACAAATTAAAGACAAATTTTACCAGATCTAACGTCAGATGTTATGAAGCCAATCCAAAAGCTAGATGATTAGTTTATAGGAGGATTGTAGTATTAAGGTCAGGCAAGCTGAGGATTTAAATACATCCAAAGATTTAAATAAGGGCAGTAAATGTACACTTTCATAGTGCCTGGACCTAAAAATATTACTATTTTCAATTTTTGAGGTAGAAGTGAAGGATCTACCATTATTAGAAGTGCTCATCTCTCCACTCCCTTTCTGGTAGAAACTTGTTTAAGGAGCTTCCCTTCATGATTGTTTCAGCACAGAAAGTGTAACAAATCATCATGTCTTGGCTCTTTAAGGATCTGTGTGCAGAAAAGTAATTGCTGATGAGCTGCTGATATGGGGTGAAAATCCTCAATAACTCAGTGAGAGATTGTGTGATGTTATGCTGTGAGCCAAAGAAAATAACTTTAAATTGAACAGAAATGAGAACTGAATCAACCTGAATGAGATTACTTTCAGAGGTATGTACTCTGGGTAAAAGGAGCTTGAGGAAACACAAAAACCAAAAGGCGATTGTGTAAATGGAGAAGGGAAAAAAAATCAACAAACCAGTAGCACAGAGAGAGTTCAAGGCATGTTAACAGCCATTAAAAAAAAAAATTTAAAAACCACGCATGTAACAGCTAATCTACAGTAACTGACTGATAATTATTGTTATCTGTATATTAATTGTCAAATACTAATACGTTTTCAGAATGCTGCTTAAGGAATAGAAAATAATTCCAAGACTGGGAAGAAGAATAAAGCTTCTGAAATTTAAAATAAAACCAAGATGTAAGTTAAGTGTATAGACTCTTAACAGACGTATTTTTTGAAAGAGAAAGACAGAGGTGAATTTCCATCATGGAGTCTGAGAAGCAAAAAAGCATTTTTGTGTATGTGGCAGCTGTATTAAGACTGGGGCTGCATCCCATATCCTTCCAGTTCGGTGAGATATGGACAAACTGTTGGAACAATCATTATCTTTTCCTTCCTTGAACCTCAACTTAGCTTTTGAAGCAAAGGCCCATCGATCAGTCTGATCAAACATTTTAAATGTAACGTGTCACAAGCTGTTATTATTTTATTTCTATCTGTAGCTTTATTGTCCAGTAGCAGCCTAAGAGAATAATACCATGCAACTACACTGAGAGCTCAAATGTATGTTAAATGGAAGCAAAAACATTTTAAATAGAATTTCTCGTTATCTCAAATAACATTTAGAGGATAAAATACAATGCCATCTTACTAGATCATTCTTCCCATACAGATTATCTGGTCGTGGTTCAGTTTACGGCAGTGAACAAAAGCTTGGTTTATAAAATGTGCATCGCAATGTACAAACTTAGCACATGTGTATTTATTTTTCTTCATGCAGGACATATTTTCCCTTCTGATATTCTTCAGATTTTTTAGTCAATTTTGCAGCCTAAAAATAAAGTGGGTGTCATCTGTATTTTTCCCATCTTGAATGAAATTATCATGTCTCTCAGTGCAAATCCCATCATTTCTATTTTAATACCATGGTTGTGCTGCTTACTAACACAGAGAAAAAAACCTGTCTGAATTGAACTATGTTGAATGAATATGCTAAACTTGATCGGACTTGCATGAATCTATATGTAATATGGGTAAGTATTACACAGAACTAGTACTTTTAATACTTGTAAATAATACAAATAAGTGCAGACTATCATCTGCCTTATTCAAAGGAAGAAAAAATTCCAATGACTTGCAAAGCAATTCATAGTATATGATTGTGGGGAGAGAATAGTACCCTTAAATCCTTTTTACCTCAGTTACAGATAGAATAAGTTGTATCAGCCACTAAAACAGTAGAAAATGAACAGTTGCACTGTTTATACTAGAATCAAACAGGTTTGGTTTTGATTGCTGTTTGAGCAATTGAGTGGTGAGCAAACTTAAAAATTGTTATTGTATTAAAAATATATATGAATAATTCAATCTCTTGTCAAAGGTTGCTAAGGAGAATCACAGAACAGTCACGTTCCATTTCTTTTAACAGCATGATAGAAAGTTTTTGTACACAATTAATGCAATGATTATCTGAAAATGAGGGATAGGGTCTGAGAAGGAAAGAATTGCCTCTGTTGAGTTGAACCATGGGGAATTTCTGGAAGATTTACAATTGTATTGGCTCATTGCTTAATCAGATGGCAGAAAGATGTTCTCAGTATGTATTGCTTTCTTTAATGAAAGAGGTGATTAACCCATGCCAAACGCTATCTTTAAAGACTTTTTTCTCCAACTACCTAGCAAAATTTTATTTAATCCCTATTTGGGTACTCTACAGATGCACAGTATGTTCTGCTGATGTACTTGATAAAGGACATTTTTGATCATTTTTAATTTTTGGAGAATAAATGTTTATCATAGTCACATCTTGTGAGGAAACCAGAAGCGGCATGAAGACAGTGTAAGGACTCTTGACAGCTGAGCTCTTGGCAAGTCTAGTAGCAACACTTTAAATGCTCCTGTCTCCAGTTGTCTGTCCTGCCCCACTGCCAGATGTTAGTTAAAGGCATTGTGAAAGCAGCAGCAGAAGGGAATTTGCTCTTTGCCCGTATAGGAAAATTTGCCGCTGGTTTCCTTCTGGTTCTGTTCCTTTGTTCTGATTCTGTTATGGGAGTGGTAATTGCTAGTGCTGGGAATAGAGTCCGAGGCTGTTTCTTAAACCACCATTGCTAATTCCATCAAAGCACTTACGCCACAACTCTTAGACTGCTACAGAACAGCTCTCCTCTGCAATCCTCTGGTCTGCCTGGGGAACTCTCCTGACAGTTCTGATCCACTGGAAAAGTAGAAATGTCAACTTAAAAAGTCAGACTTGTATCTGCATTAGGCAGAGCTTTCTTAGCAACTGACTCACACATACGGACTTTCCTCCCTGTGCAGATAAGCCAGGATTGTGAATGGGTGTTTTTTCAGACCTGTTGAAGGCTTCAGTTTCCCCTTATTAACATTAAAAAAAATTGCTTATCATTTTCTTTCTCACAATGCACAGCACTTTGATGCTGCCTGGTCAATTTTTTGCATTTCATATGACTGTCTTCCTGCAGGTGAGCGTCTGTTAGCGTGGGGCTGGGGGCGAGCCATGGAAAGGAGGGCTTATTCCTTCTTTGTCTGTCGCAGTGTCCAATTTCATACTGAAATTGTTCTTGCACTGGATCAACTGGAAGGATCACCTTAGAGCTGAGGCAAGTAGGAGCCTTGAAATCATGCAGCCTGCTGTTCTTCTGAGTCAGGAGGCTGAGCTCAGTCTGTGGTGTTCTCTTTAGAATACCTGTGTCAGCCTCTATTCACTAGCTCTTAGTAAAGCATTTGAGAAGCTTCATGGGTTCCAGTTCCCTGTAGGTGCCAAGGATCCTCCCTATGGATTTTGCAGGTAAATTTGTTGTTCACCAGTCGTAGTACGAATTATGTTATAAACAAAATATCGAGGCTTCAGGTGAACAGTGCATGCCTGATCTTTCACCCAGTGGAGGAAAAGTATCTGAATTAACATCTGTAAAGGGCTGTGAAAAGGGAACATCTTTCACAGTGAAGAACAGAAGGTATTTGGAAAAAAGTACCAGACTACTCTACCCTCACTTTCTGTAACAGGCATCGTTAGTCATCAAGACCTCTTGCCTTTGTTTGTCTTTCAAGCACAGCTGTGTATTCATGATCTGCAAGCTTCTTTACTGAAGCTGCTGAGCATTAATAAGGAAATCTTAATTTCCTTTTTAAAGCTATCCTACTTCAGAACTTAACTGGAGTGAGATCTGGACTTGCTATTTTGAAGGAAATATCACCATTTTAATATTCTTCTTTTCAAAATGCAACATCAAGTATCTAACTTGATTTTTTACTTTTTTATTATTATTATTTTGGGGGAAAGTTGCCTGGCATAAACAAGAAACTTTTTTTTTCTTTTAAATAAAACATTTATTTCAGTTCAGCTTTTTATATATTAAATGGAAATTTGTTCCAAAATGAAAATACTCCATTTCCATCCTATCACTACAATTAATTTTTCTTTTAAAATAGAAAGTGGAAAATGAGGCATCACTATGTCAATTAATTAGTTTATTTTTCAATTAATAATATGCTTTTGTCAACGTGGTTTTTTACTAGTTTTGTTTAGAACACATCAGCCCATCTGCACAGATTACTGATAAAGCATCATTCATTTTTTCGGCTCTATTCACTGGCTTCGAATTAGAAACAAAATTTAATATAGGTTTTGGGTTTATCCTCTTACTTCACACACTCGTGACAGGTGTGGTATGCTGGAGCAGTGGAAAGGTCCGCTTCAAGAACCAGGTTCATATGTGTAAGAGCTGGCCTACAACTGTGAGCTTCAGTCCCTCAGGAAATAGGAGCAAGGCATGAACCGTGGCACCACAGAGCAAAACGCCACCAGAACCACCTGTTTCTTAGAATGGCTCTTCCTCGCAAGCGTTACCTTACTATCAGAGCCACATTCAGTTCTCGCAGAGGGGAGATCAAGCCACTGGGTTTGAGAGCAGGGAGCTCAGTTCCCATCACAGATGCATTGAGGGCTAGGGCGCACCTGTCTATAGATATTGAAAGGATAGTGTTACAAGGTAACGTGTTGCTAAATAGCATTACTTGGTGTTGTGAAAAGGTCTGACAGTAGTATAGCTGGATGATTTCAGATTCCTTTTGTGTGATTTTCTGGTGGGATTCATTCCTAGTAGAAACAGAAGCAGAAAAGATGGCTATTGCTTCTTCACTGGGGCATCTTAAGGTTTTTTCTGCTTATTTTGAGAAAGAAAGCAGCACCAATAGGGACAAAGAAAGGTACAGTTTACAAGTCCTTTAACTATTTCTTTCCTTGCTCATTAAAAATTAGGAACTTGGTCACATCTATGCTCTAAAATAGGAGGGAAGAAAAACAAGATGTATCTTTGTTTTGATGCCCTGCTCTTTTGCTGAACTCTTCTAACCTCTGAGGAAATTAAAACTATGATATAAAACGTGTTGTGGCTTTGTGTAAAATAGCTCACTTTTGTAATGTTAGTCTTTCAAAATCCAGATTGGTTTGAGAATTGAAGTTACCAAGGAGGTGCATACTTGCACCCATTTACAGATGAAAGTGTGCTAAGCAGAAAGATATATTTTACCCAGTCTTGCAAACTACATCCTTGCTTCATTACTCACATTATTCTCTGTCTGACTGTATTGCAGTTAAGGTGATGTAAGAAGAGTTCATTCCAAACATATTTCTTTCTGTTCTGTCTCTGCTACTCGAGCTGGAGTTCATCACCACAAGATGATGCAGTGCCACATCAACACACAATGCCGAGGCTCCCAATGACAGTCATAAACGCTTTCCTATCATGTTACGTTTGAACCACTTCTTTTAAGAGCCTATAGAGGAATTCAGAAAAGCTAATGCAACTCAGGTCAGCTTGTGCTGTTTCCCAGATTTTTAAGCCTGGATGAGCTTGGACTCATCCTCCAGATCGATGTGTGCTAAAGTGTATATTATTTCTTTTTCTAAAATGAGAGGATTTACTGTTCAAAAAATGTCAGCCTTGCTGCTGAAGAATTTAAGAGGTGCAGTTCATCTGTGTTTAACAAAATGTGCTGGCAATGGTGTTGTCAATTTGTAATGAAGTAAGGTAGGGGGTCCGTATACAATCTATCAGAGTATTGCAGCTTCTTGAGAGGATAGTTTTCACACTGGTCAGTAATAAACCCATTTTGCTGAAAAAAATCACACACCTATTAATATAGATTATCTTTTTCAGATTGTGACAGAATCTTCCCCTTTCTCCCAAGACAGTCAAATAGCCTACATCTATGTTAACATTCTCAAACATGGGAGACAGCAGCAAAGGAAAAGAGTAAATGGCAGTGATTTGAAAATGTCCTTATTCGTTTTATGTGCTTTGTAACAATTTTGAAGAAAGATATTCAGGCAGTCATATTTTGTAGCGAATTCCTATTTCTTCTTCTATCTATCTTTTAGCTACCAACAATAAACAGATTTTTTTTTTATGTCAAACTGACCAAGGCACAGAAGATCAGAATCGTCCTTCAAGATGTAATAGAGGCGATAAGGATTAATTTCTTATTTTAAAATGTGGAAATTACTGTCCTTGTCTGAGAGCAGTATGTCATGCAACCATCCCCCCATTACCACCATTTAACTTACGATAGAAAGGGCCTTGCATCTCACTATACGGGCATGACATGAAGGAGACCTATTAGTAAAGATTTAATAGGCCTGGAATAGAGGGTAATAGAAATTGAATTGGTGTAATTTATGTGGTACTGGCAACAATAGGATCTGAGAATCTTCAGAGGTTTTCCCTTCTGCCGTGGTTCAAAATGAGCAGGTATTTTCAAGTCATGTTCCTGCAAGGTGTGTAGTGTCAGTGTGATTTTTTCAGGCTTGTTCTGGAATTTTGTGAGTGTGTGTRTTTAATCCGAAATGTTGGAAGAAAAATCATTTTTAGCCAGTATTCCTAGTGAATGGTAGCATATATGACTGCACCATTGGTTAACTCGCGTTCTTTTCTTCCAAACGCTCCCTCATTAATATTTGAATCTGTTGTCCAGTTCCAACCTATTTGACAGAAAGTGTGAGTATCAAATACGTATAAATTCATGGCTATTAGGAGTAGAAAAAAGTGATCTAAATTTATTCTGCTACTGCAAGAAAGGCAGGTTGAATTTTGTTCTTCTCCACTCAAAGAGGCAGAGACTGACCAGGCAGCTGAGATGGGAGAATGAGGCAGCTAGCCAACTCATGCAAAGCTCCAGACCAGGAGGGTAAGTCCCATTTGTTTCTTACCCAGCAGGGAAGGATGGAGAAGGAATCTGAGAATTTTTGTAAAAGGGACAAATTAATTACTGTGGTATAAACAGGATGGGTATAACTTCTTGGGAGTTCAGGTTTCAGTAGCTCTTTGCTGAACAACTAACTGAAAAATCATGAATAGCTAGCAGTTTCTGTGTAACTTTCTGTATGTTCAAGAAATAAAATTGTAACAGGTTGGACTCCAGGCTCGGTCCTAAGGATAAATACATACCAACAGTCGCCTAATAGACAGGTTTTGTCCGTAACAGGCCAAATCACGACCTGGTGTAGCAGATACAACTCTGTCCACTTCAGTAACATTAACTTGCTTATGTAAGGAGTTCATTTGGCCCTGCGATTCTAGGTGTAATGAAGTTCTGCACCGGGCTGCAGAAGTCTATAATATGCAAAGATGAAAATGCTCTCTTTACTGGAGCTCGACTGGAACTTTATTGATCTGCTGTTGAAGTGAACACAAGCAAGTGCTCGCTGCAAGCCAGTGTTTATTCCCAAGGTAAAAAGGAGTTTAAAATCTTGACTCACTATAAAGAAGACAAAATGAAGAAGAAGAATACTTCCGTTCAGAAATTTTAAGCAATTTCTGAACAGACTAGAAAAAAATGATCCATTAAATGTCTATGTTAATGATGTAAACTGTCTCTGCAAGTAAAATGGGTATTTTGACGATGTAAGGATGAGCATTTTTATAAAAAAAGAAGTAGTGCTGAAAGGTTGTGCAAGTAATGAGGATCTCTCCCATTGCTAAAAATTCCTTGGGGGTGAAAATGCAGAAAAGAAGAAAATCAACACCGTTAAACAGACTAACTTACTATTTTGTGCTTAAAAACAACGCCAGGCTTATGAAAAAATGGAGTAATGTGACATGGAAATCTTCCTTAGGCATGTCAGTAATACCAGACTGCAGCTCTTTGGAATTGAATAATGGGCTTCAGCAGCCTTTTTTTGATGTACTGTACACCAGAGACAGGTAGGTTTAACAGGAACTTAAAAACATTAAAATGAATTATGGAAAACTTTACTTCTCAGCTGAGGAGATTGTCTTTGCGAGATTAAAATAAAGCAAATCTGATAGTTTGCTTGGGATCTGTGCTACGTTTGGTTATGGTATCATGTTTTATAAGATAGACTTTTATTTGTTCAGTGTGTGAATGGAAGCCTTGTGATGGTGATTTAGTAGGATGATGATAATGTTGGAGATTGACTGGGAAGAATTCCCCAAATTGGTTTTAAACCAAGATTCCAGAATAAAGGTGTTGGAAGTTGAGTATTTTGGATGAGACTCACCTAACTGGGGCCCTGACTGTGACCCTTCCTACAGGAGTTACAAGGTGTTTTTTTTAGTTAAACAGTAAGCTTTTAACGTACTTCAGAATCTTTTGACAATAGTACTTATATGTTCATTTTCACTATACCCCTTGTGAACATCTATTTTTGTCTGAATTATTTTTATAAAGCTGAGACCATGATATAAAAGATGCACAACTACATAGGGGAAATACAAGTGCCTTACACTCACTACAGACAGACCCACTTCACTATTTACCACCAAGACTTTCTATAAGAAAAGAATTTCTGGCAGTTGGCCAAACTTTAAATGGTGCTTGACATCAGGAATTGAGTTTTGCATCCTAATCCTAAAACAAATGGACTCCTAGGTGTTAATTACTTGCCCAAGGCACTGAGGCAATGAGTTTCAAAGCTAGGATGAAAACACCAGGAGTCTCTGGCTTGTAAGTACCCTGTTAGACAAGGAATTCTCTTAAATGTCAAATAATGGTTTACAGAAGTAACTGATATAACAATAATAGTGCATTGTTTTTGATTGATGAGTCATATTTGTTTATATGCAAGACCTAGGAATTACTTACAAAGTTTCTGCATTAAGACCCTTTTTTTCACAGGCAGTTAAACACAGCATGTCAGTCCTTTTGTCTTTTGAGGTAATGACTTGAATCTTATTCTGTAAGTGTCACCCGGAGAATAATTATCTTTGCGTTACTATTCAAAAACAGAGTTTGGTTGATTTCTTTTAACTTGACAGCCATGTTTCTTTGGTTCAATAAATGTTATCAGGCATTCTTTGGCTGTTCCTATTGCATCAACTTTAATTAGTTTTTGATTGCTGTTAATTTCACAGCTTTTTCTCCTTAATAAATTGCATCAAAAATGCTTTAGTTTTTTGTTGCATCAAGTTTAATTAGTTTTGTGCTTTGCTTACTCTATTTTGCTTGCTCTTTTTAAAGGAACTCCCCCACAGCTTCTTCCTCTGAATATACCTCTGAGTCACCGATTCTGATGTTGATGATTAAAGGAGATTATAGAACTTCTGATCATTGAACCTGTCTCTCTCCAGAACTGTGAGAGTGCTCCTGTCTCACCAGGGTACACTAGTGAATGTGGTGCATGAGAGGAAGGTCACCAATGGGCTTTGAATAATGGTGCAATTTACAGTGTGTTTTTACAGTACATCAGGAGCAGAATTCTTCAGTTCTGATCTAAAGAAAAACATGCTGCAAACTTTAAATGGAACATTTCTTCTAAGCAACTCAGAACAAAAGCAATGTCATCAAAATGAAAGTCTGTTTCCTCAGTAGGGTAATATGCAAGTGAACTGCTTAGCTAGCTTGTGAAAGTGATAGGCCCACACCATTATTCTTTAAGTATAATCAGGTGCTTTTGGGAAGGCCACGTTTTGTGGGGAGAGTGATAGGACACTTCATGAGAACCACAAATTCCCACCCTAATGATCTAGTCCTAAGTAACTTAAGTTTACATGCATAGTCTTGAAATTAGACCCTTGGCATGTTCTAGCTTTCCTGACTCACTAATTTATACGTAAATTTTGGTTCTTTCCAAACTCTGTTTAACCCGTTGTATGTTGGAAAGATGTCATTTTAATCTCACTTCTGGCATCATCTGGAAGTCTCTGTACTCCTTGTTACTCTCCACTTTTGCATGGTTTCACTGAAGATTTCTGTAGGACTCAAGATTTTGAGTAATGAGTATCAGAAAGGTCCTCAAATAACATCAAAAGGTGAGATTTCAGTACGCTGCTTCTCTCTGTGGAAGAAGGTGGGGATTTCAAAGAGGCAAAGGAGGCAGAAGCCATATCTGGGAAAAGAACTGAGGAATGAAGATGGAACATCAATGGCTTCAAAGGAGCTCAGAAGAACATCTAAAAGAACACTACAGGACAGGAAAAGAGATCGTCTTAATTCACTTTCAAGTATGTTAGGTTTCAGTAGCAGAATGACTTCACAGTAAGATACCATGGGGGTAGAAACTGGTAATTACAGAAAAAGAATTTTATGCTTAAGGCACTGGGTTAGTGGAATGTGAAATGTGGTTTTAATTTCTCATTCAGTCAAAGCCTTCTTATGTAACCTTTGGTAAATAAGATGGAGTATAATTTTCAAAAATACCTGGGTACTGAGAGAGGAGAGGCACCTAAGCAAGTCAAATGTTTAAGAAAGACTTAAGCAAGACCATAAAATAGCATTTAGTGAATTTTAGATGTCTAGAATGGGATAGGGGCACACCTTTTTTACTGGAAAGCTCACAAGATGGGTAGATTTCTACTTCTGTTCATGTCCTGAGCTACCTCAGCTAGAGCAGCTAGGCCCTACCAGTATCCAAAGCCAAGTTTAAGTTTTCTGAGTAACCAGTCTCTCTCTCTCTCTCATAAACAAACAAGATCCTTGCAAGAGGTATTCATGTCTCACCCGTTTTTTTTGTTTTAATGGAGGCAATGGTAGTGCTTAGCCATATTTCTGTAACGTTTTCCTTATTCAAACACTAAACCAGCATTAATAAAAATTCTACCTCAATGACTTAATGTTCAATGCCATCTTCAGTCTAAAAGACTCCAAATGTACATTTTTAATTTCTCAGACAAGATCCTTGACCATGAGGTAAAAGCTTGTGAGGGCTTTGATCACTTCTTTAAGAAAAAGTATATTGTCTGTTTTCAGTAACAAGTGCTCTTGCATCTGTCCCTCATAAAATTGTGGTCCAGAGAGAATGAATGGTCAGGGTTTTTCATAAACTTATATGTGTTTTCAGCATGGGGGGTGGGGATTAGATAGCCGTTTAGGAACCCTTACCTCTTACCCTTACTGGATGTCTAGGGAGGCAGTCCTCAGGTGTGGTTTCTGTTTTGACAAATAAGCACTTTTGGAAATACGACCATCAATCTTTCTCAGCTTCTGTATGCTGCCTATGGCTTGGAGGATCTAAGTTTTCCCTTCTCCTATCTCTGCTTTGCCTTATATACACCTTTGAGGGCAAGGTCTCTTCCTCTTTGTTAGCATACAGTGACCCTAGATTAAAGATGTGGGTTTAGGTATTTGGATAACAACCGGAGCAAGTAGTAATTGTTATTTTCCTCGCAGCGGGCTTTGAGGCTGCTTTGCTTTATTCAAGTGGAAAGTATGTAGTATATTGGATAACCTGTAGCAAGTTTAATAATATTGGTTTGCTTCCCTATCAAGGTTCTTTCCGAGTTTCTGTAGCTAGAGTCAGAAAAGATACATTCTTTATTCCACATATGAGACTTTACAAGTAACATTCTTTGCTTCTGAGTTTATGAGTTTCCATCATAGTCTTTCCCTTAGCAACATCACATATGAAATTATTGCCAATGTTTCAGGTTGCTGACTTATTCCAAACAATACCTACCTTTTCCTAAGACCTAATATTTAAAGGGTAGAACCGCTATTCTGAAAGTTATACTGTTACCATAAAATTTAGTTAGCTTCTTGTAGCTTCCAGAGTCCAAGAGCATTTTGTAACAGACATCTGTCTTAGAAATGAATGGATTGTTCACAGTAGCTTTCAGTATATGTCTAGCAACACTCCTATGAATCAAGTGCGGAGGTAATCAGATGTGTGGGAGTGACCTCCACGGTGCTTGATAGCAGTGTAGGTTATTCCAGAGTTAGCTGACAACTAGCTGTAGGAAAAAATTGACAATAAATCTGTAAATAACAGAGTAAAAAATAAAAAAATAAAGAACATGACATACTCTGTGTTTAAAGTTCCTTCTCAGAATCTAATTCCAGGTTGCTAGCTCCTAATGTGTCCTGATGCCACATAGGCCTTGCTTAATGACGGTTTCTCTATCACAGCCTTTTTGAAACGTGATCGCTTCCCATCAGTAAGATTTCCAGGCTCAGTCACAGCACTTTTCATTTACTTTCTACTTTTTTTCTCTTCCTTGTTAAATGGGCTCATTGGCCCCATGACCAGACATAGCATGCTGTCTTTTTCTCAGAGGGTATTTTGGCTGTGTGTTGCTCAAATTCTCTTTTGTTAATGAAACTGAGTAAACATTTTGTAGCAATTTTAAGACTGCAGTTTGATAAAGTTATTAATTGCAATGCTTCCTGTGAGTTTGCAATGTATGTTAAAGGTCACAGCTGCTTGCACATCAGAGATTTTTCAATGTTCCCTTTTCTAAAGGCACTGTAGATTTGACTATAAGAAAATATTTTCCCAAGGCAAAAAGAAATTTGCAGGTCACGTTGCAAGGAAACTAGGTTATGGGATAAACTGGTGTTCAATGGAAACAAATCAAGCAGTAGTTGAATGCTCAAGGTGTATATTTTATAATTGGGGATTATTATTTGTGGTGTTTTCCCCGAAAACCACAGGGTAACAAGCAGAAAGGCAGTGGGCTGGGGAGTTTTCTTGTTTGTATTACTTGAAAGTTGTACATGCAGATACAAAATTCTTTGATCTAGTGTTCTACTTTGGGCAAATATATTTAGGATTTTAGGAATAGTTGGTTCAAGAGCACAAGTAGTTGTCTTGACCTTCAAGTTACGTCAAAGCAGCTCGGTGCAGTACGGACAAGATAGCAAATGAAATCTAGTGTGTTCCGCATATTTGGCAGCCAGTACTAGGGTATGTCTAGATTGTGGTGCACCCACCCAGTCCTTAGTCAGTGTCCGCATTAGTGTCCCCCACCAGTTAAGATGTGGGAGTGTTCCTAAAATCTAAGGCAAGCCCAAAGCCCGCCTGCCTACACTCTTACAGCCATATGCCTGTATGGAACAAGTAGTCCCTGTGCTAAGGGACAGAGTGACAGCAAGCTGCTGCTTCCTTCCTTCTCTAGGATTCATCCAAAGCTTTGTGCTTGGGCCGGTTATGTTGAAGGTTAAATAAATCTGGATTGCAGTGCAAGCTCAGGCCTGCCTTCAGATTGCAGTACAGGTCTATGTCGTAGTCGTTAATAATTGCAATGAGTACAAGTATAAAAAAAGAAGGTAGGTAGCACCTGAAGCATAGCATGACAATTGATGTCAGAGGACCATTCTTTTCAGCGTCCATGCAACTGTGGTTCCTCTTCCAGTGACAGCAGCAGTAGGTGGATAAGCTTGGGCATAGTTATCCTGTTTGACATGTCTTTCATCCCGCTCTTGTTAATTGATTGATATTGTAGAATACAGCAACATATTGGATCTAGAAGGAATCAGACTGCTATCTTGTCTGACAAGTAATGCAGAACTATAATGAATGATACACTAAAATATATAGCAATCTAAGCATTGCTTTAAAACGTAGTGTGGAGATGTCTTTTTGTTTCCTTAGTACAATTAAAACACTGCTCAGATAAAACTAAATAAAATAACATTCTTCACAAACACTTAAAATTGTGATCCCTGAAATACAAAACCATGACTTAAAACCCTAGCTTTCTGGTACTTTTAATTCTAAAATTTTCATATTGTCTGGCCAACACTAAGTTTGAAGGCTTTCGTATGAAGCTTCGCTCTGAGCACTCAATTCCAACAACTTATCATTAACTAATGATAAAAGGCAGGAGGAGGGTGAGTAATGCTTATTATATAATTTCAAATGTGCTTTTGAAAAAGCTCTTTAGTAGGTGGTTTTCTAGTTTATTTCCAGCTTGCTTTTGAGATGGGTGATAACTTGAGATAAGAAATACTCAAAGAAACTGTAAATACAGCAGCAAAAGTATTTACAAAACCAAAGATGTGCTTATTTTCCTGAAGGCTGTTTCTGGGGGTTATGGTGGCACTCTTTTTTACTTTGACCAGTCATAGTGTGTGGAGTTTATTTCCCCCCCTCCACTTCTAAGCCTTGGCATTACACACATTTCTTGTACAAACAGGATCAGAAAGGTTTTCTTGGTTTTTATTTGTAATGGAAAGTTTAGCCTTTTTTATTACTTTCACTGTTGACTCTGATGTGTTCTTGTCTCTGCAAATACTGCTGAAATAGCTGTTGTCATCCATTCTTTGATATGTTTTGGCTGGACAGGTGCTTTAGGGTCAAATGATAGCTCATTCAGCCAAAACTGTGGTAGCATCAATTGCCAGCCTCAGGCCAGTTCTTGCAGTTTAGGTTTTCAGGACTGCAACCTATGATTACTTGCAGTTCTTAAACTTTCACCAAACATCAGTGCTGCAGTGCTGCTCCCTGTTAAAAGAAAAAAAAAAAAGAAAAAAAACCCCTATTTTAAAAAGCACTGGTGGTATCCTTCCTCTAAACCAGTACATGTTAGCTGTTAGCTATGTGCTCAGGGATGCAGAGTGTAAATGAAATGGGTAAATGCTCATAATCCACGGTGTTTCATGGATGAGTTTGATATGGTATAATGTAGCTATGTCCATGGTCAGGAACTGATTAAACCTCAGTGACTTCCAAGATGTCAGGGTTCTGTGCTGACACAAACACCTGGTATTTTCAGCTGCTCTTTATGGGATTCATTCATGGGATCTCTAGAAAGTTAGTCCATAGGAGATGACGGTTCAGTAAACTCAAACATGTCTTGTGTGTTTCCTTTTTATGTTGACATTCCCTTTTTCATCTGGTAAGAAATTTTGCAGGTTTGAATTTTAAGAGGACTTTAAATAAGATAAAGGAAACAAGAAGATTTGGATACATCAGGCAGCCAGAAGCAGGAAGAGGCAGCATTCATGCTTAGTTAAGTTTGCTGCATCAGCGTGGATGACAATAGCAGTATCTGTCATTGAAAAGTATGCCGATTCTCATTGAAAAAGTAATGAAGTAGAGCAGGCTTTTTTAAAAAGTTCTCTTCTTCAACAGTTTCAATATTTAGTCCTCCTACTAAGTGTCAGCAGGACCTAGAGGAATTGCTTCTACTACCGTTATTTCAAATGAATCAAGTCTTTAAAGGGGATTGTGGTCTTGGTTTTGGCTTGAAGAGTAACATGGGCTGGCTGGAGGTGCTAGAATGCAGTATGCATAAAATAATCCCCAACATTTTCTACTACAAAAAAAGTTTATTAAACTTCTGATAAACCTACCCACTTCATTGTTATCTGTGGGTCCTTTTCAGTATTTGTTTTTCTTTTTTTTCATTGTATGTTATTTTATGTGCTGCCACAATGAAAAGTACTATCTCTGATAACGGTGATAATTAAAACAGAAACTGTTAAAAGGAGAAATGTCCTACCAGCTGCTGCTGTAAGTAGATTGTGACCTTGTTAAATGCCACAAGTAAAAGCTGCAAGTAACAAGGGTTTCTGTCTCTAGAAGTGTTAATCACGGGAAGGGTTTCTTTCCTAAGTGGTTAGAGAGGCTTACCTGTCTTTTTAACTCAATTTTACAATATTCTTAAACTGATTGACAGTAACATTTGATTACCATTAAATATGTGATAATGAAAACTTCATGTAGGTTTATGTCTTAGGCTACATTTTAAATATCCAGATTATTATCATATTTGCAGTCTACTCTGATGTACAGTAGCAGTGTTCAGAATTTGTTTTCTTTACTGATGGTCTTGCTGCCATTTTTCATTCTATCAACGCATCATAAAAATGAAAGGATATGACACAATAGTTTGTTCTTTCACCTGTCCAAGACTGGTAGATGGCGAACCGTCTCAAATTTGGAAGTTGACTGGAATTGAGAATTCAGAGTATTGCTTAAGTTTTACACCACACTGCAGGACTCAGTTCTGATCTTTTTATGAGCTCACAAACTATTTCATCGCAATCTTTTCCTCTTCCGCCATGGAAAACAGTTATCTGAATGTGAAAACCCCTATTGCCTTATGTTTCATTGCCATTTTAAAGTCCCTGTGATTGATAACACCAGTTATTAAGTGAACCATACAAGTCATATTAGATATTATCTTTAAATCATTTTATTTTAAAAAATATACTATTTATTTGTTTATTGTATGGTCTATTCATTTTAATAACTTAAATAATGTCAATATTTTTAATGCATTTTACAAAATCAAGAGGTGATGTTTATAGAAAAGGAAGAGCCCCAAAAGACCCTGTATGTACTTCAAAAATGTATGGTTAAATCTAATTGTAAAATAATTCTTTGGACAGGCGCATCAGTTAGTTGCAAGGGAAGCTGTATCCACCAAACTCAATAGAATTACATGTTTATACCCTAGTCCTGAGGACTTAGCTTATAAAATCCTGGCCCATTTTCAATTACAGTTCTTGAATTCTGAATTTCCCTCTATTGTCAGCTCAGATAAGGACAGACTATACTTAAGTTTAGGCACTTTTGTCTCTGAACTCATTCTTTTTTTTTTTTTTTTTTTTAGAAAAAATATCAAAAGAAAATTCATCTTTGCCTCTTAACCGTTTCCCCTTACAGAACACTCATTCACATTTTGTACCAAGAGTTTAGAGATAATAAGGCTTTTCTTGTCTAGTAAATGAGTCACTGTTGTAATTTTCCAATAAGTCGTATAAACAGAGTAATGTTTTTACGTTTGTTAATATTTTAAGTGAATAAAAGCTTCATAATTAAATGGACCATTTTCTTTTCTTATGATATGCATTTCCTTAAGATTTGTTACTAAAGCTTACTAAAGTAGATACAAGAAAGTAATATAACTCACAAAGGATATTTGAGAAGTTTACTACTCAAATTTGAATTTGTTGTTATAATATTGCTTAGCTTTACTGAATGTTGCTTGTAGTTTGTTCCACTTTTATTAAGTTATTTTGTCGCAAATATGGTGACTGTTGTCACTTTCAAGATTAACATACACTAAAAGTCAGCGAATCTATGCTACAGTGACATAAGACTATTTTCCTGGGGCTATGAAGGTTTTTGTGACTCAGTTATCATCTTTGGGTAGGTTTTTTTCCCTAGAACTTTAATATTTCAAGTTTATGTGCCCATTTTCATGTTCTTACAGTGATAACAAGATATCATCCGTATAAGTAAATGTTTGCATGATGTGCCTAGAAAGACTGACACAGCTGGCTTGGACCTTATCCTCTGCCATTAAATAGCTGTCAAAACATCTGCTTCCCATCTGACTGAGATTAAAAATGAAGACTATTCCATAGGCTTTTCCAAAGCTTCATTCTTTCCATTGTATGAATGGCACTAATGTACCTCAGTTGAAGATACTGGCCCCTGAAGCACTCGGGAGCACTGGCTTTAATTTTTGTAAGGACTTTAAAAATGTCTATGTTATGTGTCAATAAAACCCGTGTGACTCATTATGACTTTAAAAAGTAGCGGCCATTGTATTAATGGTAATTTTTGCTTCTAAATACAGATGAAATAATAGGAATATTTTATATTTGTCCCTCCTCTTATTTTAGTACTCTGCACCCTCATTTACCCTCTGTAGAGAAATTAAGTATGCTTCTAACATCTGGGTATCCAAAACTTAGATAGAGTTACAGTTTTACAGAAAAAATTTCCAGTTGGACTATACATAGATTCAGGTATTCTACCTTCTTAATAAATACTCAAACAGTCCAGTATTAATTTCAAGTGCAAAAAGAGCTCCCCTTCCTCCTTTTCAAAGATAGCTCTGCAAATATCTTAACCCTTTTGTCTACTTTTTAAAAAGTCCCCGCGATGCTGATTAACAGAAGAGTGAAAAATAACAAGTAAATGAGCATTGCCAAAAGGAAGACACCAGCTCATGTGGCTCCATGCTATGCAAACAAGGGCTGTTGCTGCACGTTCTGAAAGTCAGCAGTTTTGGTCAAAGGCAAGGACTACTGCAGAATTAAAAACCAGGCATGGAAAGCATTTTCCCTTCATTTTTGTCTGTTCTGCCTGCCTGGAGCTACAAAGACAGGAGCTATACATTCAGGCCCTGTTCCAAAGAACAGGTAAGGCACTTCGCAGCAGTAGTTAAACTAAGCAAGATATTAAGGATTTACTGAATGCTGTGTATGTAAAATGCCACGGCCCTCACTTCTCACTCACCTCCCGTAGGGAAATATAGATATATTGATTGATAGGTACGTTGAATGAGAATGGGGCTCTGTATGAGAGAGCACCTGAGGTAGAAAGTGTTTGTGTAAAATTCCCTTCTCATTGCCTCAGAGAAATAAGCCATTAAATGGTAGCCAACTGAAATTGTAATTGATAAACAGCTTAGCTGGTGAGCTCTCCTAATCTGTGTGAAACAAAGCCGTATAAAAGAGCACATGCCTTTTATTTATTTTAGAAGCCTATCTGCAGTAGTTATTCTAATTTTTATAAAGGCTAAGGAGAAAATGATGAGTGCGTATACTCAAGTTTTTTCCTTGTCACAGTTGTTAATAGCAAAAATAGGAGCCTGGGTATTTCTAAATACATAAAAGTCACATGTCCATCCTTTGTAATTCTCAGTGCAGTAAAACAGTGTGGTTATACAGCTTGTGGGAGACAACAGTAGCAAGTCTTCCGAAGATTTTGCATCAGTGGTGCGTTACACATCCCTGGGCCTTGGGCCATACCTAGGAAAAGGTTTCGAGATAAGGACAAAACAGCCAAATTACTTGCTAAAGGGAAGCTATGAAAGTAACTGTGAGCTTCTTCATCCCAACCATCATGGTCTTCCCCAGCAAATAAGCTGTTCGTTTACAGTACTTGTACGAAGGGGATTTCTCACATAGAAATTACATTTAGGGAAAACGAAAAGAATTCATTCTTTCTCTTCCCACCTTGTGAAGCACTTCATACAAGAGAATGAGGAGATGCTAACATATGCATCAAGTGTCACCTCTATTTCAATTCTCCCATCTGCTTGATACATAATACTTATCATTATGTAAACCATTAGGGAAAGAGTTGAATGTATCGAGATGGACTTTTTCATCTTCTTCTTTTATTTGGCAATGTGAAGCATGAATGCTCAATGCCCAAGTGTGTCATTCATTTGACAGTTTTTGCTGACATAGAATGAATGAAGGCTGTTTCTTCGCAAAGGGATTTTAGAGGACAGCAGTTCATTCAGTGATCTGCGATTCCAGTGTTTTCTTTAATCACATCTGAGGCTGCCCCTCATTCCTGCATTTGTTTAATAGATGCTTGTAATAGCCCATCCCAGAGTCTGATGCAGATTGCTGTGACCGTATTCTGTATGACCTGAGGCAGCTGCATGTTTCACCTGAGAGAATGACTAAGTATTGATTCTCAACCCCACTTTATTCTCATGGATTATACCATTAGTCTGGTGATGTCTTACTTTAAGAGCCTTAGGCACAAGGAAAAGGTGTAGTATATTGAATAATTTTCTTTGGTGATCTTAGACAAACTGTGGCATAAGCTGAGGCTAGACAAAGGCAAAAACATATGCCATTATGAGGCGGGCTTGATGATACTGAAGACTTTGCCCACACAAATTTAACATTTTGATATTCAGATAAAAGATAATGAATCTCTTTCTTTACTGAAGGTTACCTCCTTTCTGGTTCAAGATTGTTCTTTTTTGGATATAGTTTCCTAGTATTTTATTCAGTTTAATTTGGAAAGTTACCCACAAAGCATCATCTGCCATTTTTGTACAGAGACTGTTCTGTTGTCAAACTCACTTTGCTTTTAGGAAAACTTCCATTCTTACTTAGGCTAAAGATGTAGTTCGTCCAAGAAAATGGTCCTCATTTTAGCTATGGTTAGCTGAAACAAAGAACTGGCATATAGGTACAGATGTAGTTACAGTGAGAGAGATGATATCAGCTGGTCCTTTCCTACAATCTCAGTGTCATCAGCCAAAAAGACATCCATTATCACACATAATGTCTTGTATGTTGCGGACTTAGGAAAACAGACCAAAGGATCAGCTGAAAATGCATCACCTCACCAGAGGGCCTGCTGAGCCCCTTACTCCTTATACGACTGCAGATACAAGCAAGTATTTTAAGGGAATGAATATGAATCAAGTGTTTATTTTTACTCTAATAGAGGAAGTCTAATTTATTTCTGATTAAATTATGCCTGATTGAGTCAATGAGAACAATCTGATGTGATTGGCACAGAACATTTCAAAGACAGTGTGTTATGATGCAAGATTTTATTTTCATATACTCAATATGTTCCAGTAAATTGAAGGTCTCATTTGTTAATAAGAGTTTTATAAATATAAAAAAAGATGCCGGGGGTTATTTATGGCTTTGTTACAGCGGATGCTTTTTGTCTTGTTTTTAATGTACTAAAACTTAATGAAAAAACAAAAAGAACAATTTGACAGAACATGCTGTTTTCATGACATAATATAATTGCATAACAATCACAGAACAGGAAGAACTAATTAGATTACTAGAATAAGTATCATCAGAAATAGCAAACTTGTCAATTCTCATAACATTTTGAGAGTAACTTAAAAAAGACTGAAAAAAAATGTGAAATATAAGAGAGAACTGGGATTTTGCCTCCCACAGTTATTTTGCACGCGGATGGAACTATAGATTCATAGCATTAACAAAATAATTATCATTAGAAAAATAGGTAATAGTTGAGAACCTGTAGTCAAAAAATAAAAACAAATGGTTCAGTAAACTGATTAATAAACCAATTTTTTTCATTATTTGCCGAATTAAATATGGATTGTAGAATTGTACCTCTGAGGTGCAGTTACTAAAAAAACAGAACAAAATCCTTGCTACTTTATATATAAACATGAAATCACAGCCAGACATAACTGAATTACTTGCCACTTAATCTTCTTTTCATGTCTACATGAGGTCAGTTCCACATACACAAATTTTGTACATGTACAAAATGGACAGCTTAGAACAGAAATATATTTGGAGGGGGAAGGAAGGGCAGGAGAAAAACAGGAGGGAGAAAAACAGGAGCGAGAAAAGATTCCTCAAAATACCTGCCATGCAATGATTTACTCCTGTTCTAGTTGCCAAATAGGTAGTTGTTGGCTTTTGCAAATTCTGAAAATGAAGTGGGTTTAGGAAACAAGTTTTTTAAGTAATAGTAGCTAAAGCTCCTTAAAGAGGAAATTCAGCATTAGCACAGGCCTACCAGTTACATGCTCTTGCATGGAGCAGGAGACTTGCCATCTTCCCTTCCTTACTGTGCCATCACTATGTCTGCATCTTGTGCCGGCAGCATGGCTCTGAATCCATTGCTCCATAACATTCCTATGTCATGCAAGAAGAGATTTGATTAACATCTGAAAACATGGACTTTAAATTGCAGCCGGTTGGTTGGTTGTTAAAGAGTGTTTCCATTAATTTGTATTTTCAATATAAGTATTGAAATAAAGGGAAAAAGAGCATGTGGAAGTATGGAGCATGTGGAGGAGAAAGAGGCAGGGGAGCTGAGATGTGACAGGTTATGCGTTCTTCAAATGTGTTTAATATTTAATGCAAGTGTCTCAGAAAGCTTACGGAGTAATTTGCTATTTAATTCCCTTCATATTATCTTATCTCTTAATGTGCCTGTCACTCTAGTATGTTCAAATAGCAGTTTACAATTTATTTAAGAGAGTGTGTAAACCATGGCCGTCATTGTGTTGGGTACAACCATGCAAGAGTTGACAAACGTTGTAATGATTAGCAAAAAGAAAAGGCTAAAGAAATAATACTCAATATAATTAGGTTCTGGAAGCACAGTTGAGTAATTACGTTTGTTACTACAGCAAAAAAAAAGGGAACTGAACCCAGATTAGGGCTGATCCCTTCCCCCTCTAAATTTAGATATCCTCCTTAGAATGCATGGTTGCTTTGCTCCTCCTGTGTACTTCAGCACACCATAACAATACAGAGACATGAAAGAAGATAAAGGGAAAACAAAAGAAATAGAAGAAGTAGAATATCATAAAGAGACAGCATAAAAAACAGACTAGTAAAACTCTGTAAAACAAAGTGCATTTATGAAGTACAGTGACATAAGAAAGGAAAAGAGAATGAAAACATAAGACAGGAAAATAGTATGTGGAAAGGAATCTTGAAACAACAGAAATAATCATAAAATTTTTAGGGCTTGATTTATCAAATCTGAAATGGTGTGCAAGCCACAAAGAGCAAAGTAAAAGCAGCAGCATCATTACTCAAGGAGAAAGTAGCTCGAAAGCTTTTGAGCAGCATAAATTGGATTGAAATAGAACAGGTCTACACTAAGATTATTGATGAGGGATTTTATGTCACTAACTTCCTGTTCAGTGAAAGTAATACAGTCTAGTATACCTCTGAGATGTGTTTTGAAGAATATTTTTTGCAAAATCAGTGCTACCAATACTTAATGTGGACTATGGAAGTCATGATAATAACTTCAAGAAAACAAGTTGTTTTGAGTACACCTACAAGTACTTGAGGGTCTTTTATGTATTTATATACCTGTATGGGAGATTGCATGTCTACCATGCCTTACAGTTCGGAAGATAATGTCATGTTTACTATCAGTTTTCTTTCCTAAGCATGCACTGTCTGCCTCAGTGGCCCTACAAATTTGCATAACACAGGTCTCCATCTTAGATACAAACTAGGTAGATCTTGCAAATTCTCTTTGTCCATGAGTTAATCTAATTACAGCTCATTAATACGGTGCCCTTATCCTAACCTCAGTAAAAATGATGCAGTCTTATCAGTATGTTTTTCACTTCCTTTTGGCTCAAGAAAGCAGAACACAATCTTGGCAGTTAAATGAAGAGCTACATTGGCTCTATCATTTCTAAATAAATGGCTACATGGCTTGTCTCTGCTTCTCTGTGAGCTAGGCTACCTTAGGATAAGAAAGGGAAAATCATGCACAAAGCTACCTGCCACGGTGCTGATATGACCAGGGATCTGAATATAAGTTTGCTGAAATAGCACGTTCTCCTGTCTGGAGCAGGAGGTGAGTGAAGGCATCCCTCTGAGTCAAACTGTGACGTGCTTGGACCAAAGGCTACCACAGTCAGGAATTGCCTCGTAATTGATTGCAGCGGGGCTTCCTGCCGGTTAAGTTGCTTCTCAGCGTGAATAATAGTGACAGATGTGGTCTTGGCTGAAAAAGTGTTTCACTGTAAATCTCTAATGTCAGTTTTAGAGGGGTCTCACTGATCCTACTCTTCCACCAGACCTAACAGTGCAGAGTAAAGAGACACCTGTGAAAACAGCACTAATTCTAGAATTGTTACAGTAAGTAACTTGCCTACGCCTGGCAGAAGTTTTGTAAAACACAACCATGTCTGAGCTACGGTGTAGCAGCAATCAGCTCTGTCTGTTCATGTCAGGTCAACATAAGACCTGTCTGCTATTTCACAGAACAGTTTTCTTTCCCCTTTGAAAAGTAATTAAGTTTATCTGTGATGTATATTCTCTGTGCCAAACAATCTTTTATGGTGCATTGATTCTGGTAGTATGATTAGCGAAAACATCACCTTGCAATGAAAAATAGAAAATAATTTCTGTTTTATTTTTCCGCTTATAGACTTAAAGAGCCACTTTTTATTCTCTGCTATAAAAACTTATTTGAAGAACTACAACTCCTGATATGATTTGCAGAGATAATGAGCATAGGGAAAGTACTTAAATCTAGAATAAATATTGCAATAGATGAATGATACAGACTGATCAAATATTTAGGCAATCAATGGTCCTGTAAATCGTTACTGTGAATTCTGATGCACTCCTGCTAGTCCTGCTGGACAAATTATTATTATCCGCTTTGTAATGGCCTAGTACAGTATCTGAAGGGAAAAAGGTTTCCGTAACATGAAGGTTACACCTTATTAATTACAAGAATAAAACAATTCTCTGTTTTGTGGGGATTTTTTTCAGCAATCAATGTGCCAGTAAAATCAGGTTCAACTCAGTAGCTAGGAAAAACTTGGAAATTTCCCACAGTCAATTTCAGCATTGCTGTGTTAGGGAAACAAAAACCTAGCAAGAAGTCTTGAAAAATATCTGTATCATCTCAGTCAGTAAGCAGAGATACTGGCTGAGACATGCAGCCAAGCAAAGTACTGTGCAGAAATACCAGCATAGGTCCCCGGAGTGGTACAGCCACATTACTGTGCTTACATTACTGCTGCTGAGCCCAGCTAATGCAGCTGGACTGGTTTCAGATACCACTGCACTATGCCATTAGATGCATGCTAGGTCTGATATTCCTATTGTCCACTGCAGAATCACCTTTTGTGGTGACTATACTGCTATTCCTTATTATAATGTATGCTTTGTGGTACTTTACTTTGAGAATATTCAACAGGTCATTAATTTGAGCAGTGACTACCAAGAAGTACATTTGCACATAGAAGCACATGTTCATTGTGTATTATATCCTGTTTCCAGTTAACTTCTGGATACGGCTTAGCCTAGCTTTCTTTTTAGTTCAGCCTCATACAATGGCATTCAGCTATGTTCAGTGACGTTCCACATTTGCAGTGGCTGTCCTCCATGCGTATCCATAGGGGATCATGTGATGGTACATGCTTTGGCCAGATAACGAAGAAAGTCTGCAGTGATAAACTGCTTCTCAGGTGATGTGCCTTCTGAGTCACCAGCCTCTCATCATACTGGGGATTTCACATGCCAGGTATGCCCAAACTAAGCAAGCTCTTCTCTGGGACTGTGTGTATATGAGATGTTGCTGCTACGGCTGGGGAGCAGAGGATGGCTGTTCCACGGAGTACAGCTGGGTTGCTCAGGTTTGACAACACCATGCAAATGTGTTAGTTGCAGTATATACCTATATTCAGGCACGGACCATTGAAAAATGGAATATGGGTGTCTAGATTTTCCCCAAGGAACTCCAGGCTGTGGAAACTACTCCCGACTTTTATTAGAAAAAGTACAGATTTGCTAATCCTTAAAATATGCTAAATTGTATTTTGTCTTCCATCTTTGTATTTTGACCTGTGAGAAAATAAGATGTAGAGCTCTGAGATGGTTGCGATGCTATAATTTTTTTTCTACTTAGAGTCTGATATTGCTAATTTATTTGATTTAAAATGTAGGATGTTATTAATGGTACTGTAGTTTTAAGAATTGAATTAGGAATGTCACTTATTTTCCTGAGTATAATGAGAAATTACATTCTTCAGCTTTTTCCTCTGAATGCCTTATATATTATTGAACTCAGTATCTCTGTGCTGCTAGTAACTATCATCTGCATTTCTGAAATAGCAGTAGAAGGTAAAAAGTTTACCTGGTTTATAAAAGACTAAAAAGAGACTGGTATAAATTCTGAGATATGAGCATCTATGATTCCTGCCTCCTAGGCATTTTGCTCATGTCTCATTTTTCTCCAAAGTCTTTTAATCCAGCTAAAAGCTATTCTCTTCCCAGTACCAATGTTTGTTTCAGGGTGTTGCATGTGGCTGTGTGAGTATAATTTCCATTTTTACTATTGTAAAGATGTAAGGATGTTACTTTAGCAAAGCACTTAAAATTTTGAGGTAGAAACTTAACTGATCCAATGTCATTTGAGAATCTGTTTATGATGAGGAATGCGTTAGAGCAGGAATTACATCTGAGCAGTTCTGACTGAGTGCTTCCCTTCATTGTTATTTCGGTCAAGATCACATTCTTTCGTAGTCGGAATAAAGCTACTTCGACAGGAGGCTGACATCAGGGTGTTAAGAACATAGTGCTTTCAGGCTGTCTTGTAATATTTTTAGGCTGCCCTTGAAACCATAAATTTGTTTTAAGTACCTCCATTTAATTGTTACTGAGTTTCACTACGGAATGTGGCATGGAGAGAGGAGTAATGACATGGTATTGTGGCTGTATATTTAAATGACAGTAAATGTATCATGTTACCACTTTAAATATATCATACTGAAAAGATACAATGTTATCACATGATTTTGGCAAGAAGTCCCTATTTTCTGAACAAAACATGCAGACAAAATAAGGGCAGATTTTCATATTAAGATGTAACAATTTCTATATAAAATTTCTAGGGATGTGCTCCTAAAGATCTCTTTAAGAAGGCTAACATCTATACTGCAATAGCGAGAAGTAGTTCAGCTAATGCACACTTTGGCAAATAAAAACCCACTCTATTCCACTCATGTATTTCATTCACATATTTTACTCTTATCCTGCCCCAAGGAAGACAAGATGGCTGAAACGTTGGCAGATTCCTGCACCTGAAATAACAATAAAATACCCTGTTATCACTGGAAATATGTGAGTGGAGTGCAGGGCAAGGGAATGGAGGAGGAGTTGCCTGTTGCTAAGTTCACTGGCTAGACAGGTTTTCTATATTACTGAAGTAATAAGACATGATAGGGTGTGCATTTCTGAGCTTTGGGGGGATTCAGGTATGAGACTTGATGCCAAAGAGAAATAACTTCAACAGCTGGAATAACGTGCCTATAGCACACTGGTGCACTGTCGTGGTTTAACCCCAGCTGGCAACTAAGCACCACCCAGCCGCTCGCCCACTCCCCCCTGGTGGGATGGGGGAGAGAATCGGAAGAGTGAAAGTGAGAAAACTCGTGGGCTGAGATAAAGACAGTTTAATAGGTAAAGCAAAAGCCACACAAACAAGCAAAGCAAAACAAGGAATTCATTCACTGCTTCCCATCGGCAGGCAGGTGTTCAGCCATCTCCAGGAAAGCAGGGCTCCATCAYGCGTAACGGTGACTTGGGAAGACAAACGCCATCACTCCGAACGTCCCCCCCTTCCTTCTTCTTCCCCCAGCTTTATATGCTGAGCATGACGTCACATGGTATGGGGTATCCCTTTGGTCAGTTGGGGTCAGCTGTCCCAGCTGTGTCCCCTCCCAACTTCTTGTGCACCCCCAGCCTACTAGCTGGTGGGGTGGTGTGAGGAGCGGAAAAGGCCTTGACTCTGTGTAAGCACTGCTCAGCAATAGCAAAACACTGTTTTCAGCACAAATCCAAAACATAGCCCCACACTAGCTACTATGAAGAAAATTAACTCTACCCCAGCCAAAACCAGTACATGCACACTGACACATGTCTTATTATAATAGGAATAACTGCATTGTAATGCAGTTGTAATACAGGAAAGAGAGGGGAGTTTTCTGATTATCCTTCACATTATGAATTGTTGTGCCTACGTTGGCCAGTGTTAAATATACTGCCAAAGCACAACCTTAAAGCAAAATGATTTGTTGAAACTTGAAAAATATATTTATCATCAGTCAAAATCACTGAAATAAGGGAGAGGAGGTTGCACTGGTTTGTAGTCAGAGAGATCAGAATTGAAACTTCTGTCTCAAACACCATGGTAGCAAACGCGTGGACATACAGCGGTGGGACTTAAAAGTGTAGTGAAATGCCTGTTCAGTTCAGCTGTTCCAGCCAAAGACTTTCTTCCTGTCCTTGTTGCTGCTGCCCCAATGCTCAGCAACTGGGAGGTGAATAGAGCTGTTAAAACTCAGCTAATTTGTTTTTCTGTGTCAATAAAGGAATGTTTTCCAGTCCACTCTAGAATGAGAACTGAATCTCCACCTGTCTCAGGTACCTTGCCTTTCCCCTAATAACACTTTACAGCAAGTGTTAGATGGAAGGAAAAGTCCCTGTTGCCATGTGGGATTAGAAATCATAGGCTCAGTGAGCTAAAGTGACTGCAAACAAGGTCAAACAACAAACCAGGATCCAAAGCAGAAGCAGATCGTGTGTTTCTCAGGAGTACTTTGCAGGGGAGCAGCCCAGCCTCAGTGGGAAACGTGTTTTGCTCCTCAATATTGTGCCTCCCAGTGTTAGTTTCTGTATGAGAGGAAGAGTGAATCAGGAGTGAAATGCCCTTCTTATTATCGTGTGTATTTGCTTCTAGAAGAGAAGATATCTCTTGGAAGTCTTAAAGATGTACCTTGCTAACACAGGCCTGCGCAACCCCTCCAGTGAAAGGAATGAATTGCGAGACAGTGTGGCTCTGTAGGGTACCTTCTTCAATGGTATGAGGTTCTTGAGTAATAAAGCAGAATAATTTGAGTTTTACTGGCATTGCATCCGCATGTGTGCACACACATTTATTTAGGGGAAGATTTTGAAAATGCTGTCTCCTGTGTTTTTAATAACACAGACTTCCCCATTGAATTATTCTCCAGAACTCTGAAAGGTACTTGGTTCATTTCAGAGTATTTTCTACCAGCTATTTCCTACAGAGTAATTGGGGCAGTAACCAAATAAGTCACTTGTTTTCAGCAACGCTTCACTATGTAATCTGTTCCTTGTTCTCTGCCTTTGTAGTTTTACCTGCCTTACAAGATTTATGTGCTAAAATTAAATGGTGCTGCTTCAGTGTTGTGCTATATAGAGACCTGTGTCGTCTTCCATTTTTAGTAGTTAGGAGCTGATGTAGCAGGATGCATTTAGGCTTTGTTTTTTGAGACAACTAAAAATAGAAATGTTTGATAATATTCCATTATTCACCATGATAGTACCTAAGGGGTTATGCCCAACTTAGTTTTGTTTTCAACTAAGTCGGACACTTGTCCAGAAGGTGATACTGTTAATAAATTACTAGGGCACTGTAATATCAGCAATTATAACTACTAATCATGAATTTAAAAAAGCAATGATAGCTTTAAAAAAGTTGTATCAAAAGTTTGTGAAAGATCACAAAGGTAATGCAGAAAAAGGCAATAACAAATAAGCCACCCCTAAAACCATCAATACATTTTTCAAACAGAGTGCAAACTGTATGCCTAGGACTGCGCCCATGTCTATTCTGTCAATCACCAACCTCCTTTTATTAGTCTTAGATAGAAGATAAACAACAAGACTGACAGCTTTGTGTCCTTTGGCATTTTTGTGTCACCATCACAGAGTAAGAGGGTATTATGTCATCACTCAAGCCTGTCAGGTTTAGTTTAGTCTGCTGTTTGTCTTAACGATTGTTTTCCTCATTTTTTCCTCCAAGTTGATACACATACCCATATAGATTGTATATTGTTGATGTTACCAGAATCCATTTTTCAGACTGAGAGATGTCTTTAACTTCAACCACTGAAATGTCACCCTTTTTCCCTGCACACCAAAATAGAAATTAGGAAAAATAAGCATCTTCCTCACCCGATCAGTTCTGGTCTATACAGAACTTTTCATACCTCATTCAAACATCAATTGCATTAATATTACAAGTAATGAGAACTCTGAGATGTTTAAAAAACCCTTTTGTTTAGGTAAGTTAATTATGTACACCTTTCTTGTGGAATCTGTATAGACTTTGGCAGTGTGCGTTGATAATTAGTGCCCAGTACCTAACTTTAATTATATCATTTATTATATGAAGAAATAAAAGAGAATCTTACCTGGTGCTTGACTTTTGAAAACAGTCAAGTAGGTGTGGTGGGAGGTTGAAGAGTCAACACTTGGCTTTTGTTAGTGACTTCTTAACACATGATCGTTTAATGAAAACTACAGTTTTTCCTCGCTAGGGAAGCAATAGACTGGTTCCACAAAAAGGCACACGTACCTATAGGAAATGTCTGCCTCAAATTACATGTTCAAGCTTTCTGAGAAATGTCTAGAGAGAGCAAGACAAATTAAGAGTGGGGTTCTCCAAAGACAGCAAGCTGAAGCAGAAGATGTGTAAGCTAACCATTACAAAATCCTAATGAGGGGGAATAGAGCCTGGACAAGCAACTTCAGGCTAAAGGGAGGTATTTAGTGCTTCTTGGGATTCTCCACTTCTCTCTAAAAGGTGGCATTTAAACCAGGTGAGATCTCCCTCACACCGAAACAAAGACACAAATGGAAGAATGGAGAGGAGGCTGCTTGGTCTAGCCCACAGCCGGTGGTTAGAGCAGTCACTGCTAGTGGGATGGGTAAGGAAGGGACAAGTTTTTTAACTGCCACAGTCTCTAATACAAACCCGTAATAAGACCTTTGGTCTACCAACCTTCTCAGAGAATGTCCTAACGACCTGGCCACTGCACTTTCTTAATGGGCTTTGCTCACGCCTTCACTTAGTGAAGCTATTCCTCTGCAGATATTCACAGTAGAAAGCAGAAAAAAAAGATGAGCTAGTGGGTAGGAAACACGGGAAAATAATGTTCAAGTCTTTGCTTCAATTAATGTGTATTTATATTTGTATGTTTATAGTGTGTATTCATACAAAGTAGGACAGTTTCAAAAGAGACTTTTAATGGCAAATGCCCAGAAGTCCAGTGGCGATGGCATGCAGATGGACAAGTGAGTTGGAAATTCTGGGGTCTGCCCCTTCTGAGCAGGGCTCTCTAACCAGAAGTTTGGGGGTGACAGTGAATAGACAGGTTTTGGAGACAGTTTGCCTACACCTCTTGTGCAAGAGGAGACCTAGCAAGTAACTCTGAGGGTGTCTAGTGGGTGGGCTCATGGGTAAAATAAGTGGAGGAGCACCTTGTGTGTGAATTGCCCTGATGCAGACGCAGGATCTACCCCCCATGCAGTTACGTGACCCGGGAGAATTCAGGCAGTTGCCATTAGGCATTTGGACATCCTGAGGGACTTGAGCTCAGCAACTCAGCTAGGTACCTGTCATTGCCTAATTGAAGGATTTCAGCAGTGCCCAAAGGTTTTCCTTAGGCACAGGGATTCATGTTTCTGATGTTTGCTATAGTTTTATGTGGTAAGTTCACCCACAACTAGAGCTAGGTCCTGCTCCTTAATAAATTGACAGAAATATCAGAGACCAAATAACTGTGCAGAGTGCCAGTGAGCTTCCTGGGTATCGTAGTGGCTTTTTGACATGTCTGTCTCAACTGCCAAATTTATTCCAGTAGAGATCACCTTACCAAGATGACACTTGATTTGCATTATCTGATTTGTTCCATAATGGGGGAGATCAGAGTCGAGTCTTTGATTTCATTTTCACAGGGAACAATATATCTTTAATTTTAAAATGGATGATCAGTGACTACATTCATAGAATAATTCAGGACATCACTTTGGCTACAGCAATTCACATTGCAGAGCGGTGTAATCATCATTCCCATCCTACTTTGTCTGTCGCAGTTGGTAATGTTTCATTTAGGCTCATCTGTAGCTGTCTGTCTTGGATCTAGACAGACACGCTGGGGCCAGATCTTCAAGTAGTTCCCCAGTCTTTTCTCCCCCTTCCCCTTTCTCTGAATTCAAGCAGTCTCTAAGGAACTTTATCCTCTAAAGTGCTATTGAGGGAGACAAAGGCTTTTTTGCCCCTTTTTGGCTTTAATCCACTTAATGTTTTATGTCTGTTGGTAGAATTAGGAAGACAGATTTGCATATGAGGATTTCGTTTTGTTTTCGTCCCCTGGAGATCAACCTGGTTGCAGACTCTGCTAATTATTGGTGTAAAACTCATGATCTAGATTTTACAGTAGGAGCTTCCCTATGGTCTCCTACAGAACTTTACAGTGCCTTTGAGTTAGTATTAATCCATACAGCTCTGATTACCCTCCTCCGCCTGGCTGCAAAGTGAAATCTGCCAGTATTCCTAAATTGATAGGATTGTAGTTTTCTATGCTAGAACTGTTTGATCTTTTTTTTTTTTTTTTTCTTTTTCTTTTTTCTTTTGGTGGCCGTGGTGGGGAATTGTTTTATTTTGTTTTAATCTATCACTGTTTGGTGATACTTTCCAGGATTCAACTAGAGGAAATCAAATCTGCAAAGAAAGTTTCAAATTTAGGAAACCCTAGAGAAAGTATCAGCTCTGAGCATTTTTCTACAATTTTTTTTTTTTTTTTTTTTTATTCAGACTTTTAATTGAGGGTTAATAAGTGCTGTGTGATTTGATTTTTTTTCCTGCTCTCAGAATGGGCCTCTTGGAAATAAAGTAATCCAGTATGATTCTTGTCTGTCAAGCATAGAGGGTTCAAAAGCATGTTCAGTAAGTCAGCATTTGCAGGTACTTCATGACTGGACCTTTAATAACTGGATTATAGAACTCATTTTTTTGTCTACTAGGGATTTTCTTAAATAGATTTCTTTGGCTCCAGCTGAATCCTGATAACACCATGGGATTGCTGGTCTGAGGAGGAAACATTTTAGATTTCTAGCTAGCAGTAACATCCTTTCTCAATGAGGGAATTAACCCTAGGTACAGAGGTAATTTGTTGGGCTTTTCAATAACCCTGAAGATCTAAGTTGCTAGAGCTTCCAAAACTCTGTTGTTGTTATTGTTGTTATTTCTGACCATGATGCTGTAATCCAGTGTTGATGCGAAAGTTTTCTTGGGGGGCTCAAGCTTGTGGAATCCTACAAGTAGCAAAAGCAGCTGAGAACAGATCACAACCACCTAGAACATGATTCTGGAGCATGCGAGAGCTCATCTGTACGTACTCACCGCAAACATCTGGCAGGCTCCCTTCTCTCCAGCTCCTCCCTTTCTGTTGTTCTAACTGGAAACATTTTCACTGATGCAATCAAGTTTTTAAATTCTTTGTTGTTCTGGGAAAAGACACGTTCGTGGGAGGGCTTACTCAGAACAGTAGTCATTTCCAGAGGAGATCACATTAATCTGTCAACGTTTTAACAATACCGGGTAAGACTTATCTCTATGGATGGATAGTCCTCGAACAGTTGTCTTCAGTACAGTTCAGCAGAGCGCTATTCGGGATATCAGTTGTTAATTATAAGAAAACAATTTAAAAGCCAAAAAGGAGGAGAGGAATGCTTGAAAAGTTTTTTTGGTTTTATTTTTCTGTAGTATTATGGTACAGGTAAAAGCTGTATGAATCAGAGAATCATAGAATAGCTGAGGTTAGAAGGGACCTCTGGAGATCATGTAGTCCAACCGCCCTGCTCAAGCTGGGTCAGCCAGAGCAGGTTGCCTCAGACCATGTCCAGTCGGGTTTTGAAGATCTCCAAGGATGGAGACTCTACAACCTCTCTGGGCAACCTGTGCAGGTGTCTGACCACCCTCACAGTAAAATATTTTTTTCTATGCTTAAGTTGAACTTCCTGCATTTCAATTTGTGCCCATTGCCTCTTGGCCTGTCAGTGTGCACTACTGAGAAGTGCCTGGCTCCATCTTCTCTGCTCCCCTCATCAGGTATTTATAAACATGGACAAGATCCCCCTAAGCCTTCTCTTCTCCAGGGTGAACAGTCCCAGCACTCTCAGCCTCTCCTTATAGGATAGATGTTCCAGTCCCTTAATCGCCATTGTGGCCCTTTGTTGTACTCGCTCCAGTATGTCCCTGTCTCTCTTGTACTGGGTGAGCCCAGAACTGGACACAGCACTCCAGGTGTGGCCTCACCAGTGCTGCACAGAGGGGAAGGATCATCTCCTTGGACCTGCTGGCAACGTTCTTCCTAATACAGCTTAGGATGCTGATAAGTGTAAAGTAATTTAAATTTGCAATTGTAACATTTTTGCACTTCTGTTACAGAAAAGATAAAGTGTAATTTGTACTTTGGAGTTTATATTTGGAAATATAAAGAAATAAATTAATTTTATGTACACTTCGCTTTTAAAGAGTTACTAATCAGTATTCCCAATGTATATTTCATATGCAATTTGTTTAGCCCATTCTTATTTCCTAATTTCTTTCAGCGGCCTCATTCTCATAGAGAAATTATTTATCACACAGAGGAAACAAAATTATTTACTACAGAAAATGGGAAAAGTGTTACTAAGAGGATGCCACCAGGTTTTTTTATCAATTAAAGATTGATGGGGAGGAGAGGAAGAGACTAGATGGAGGAACAAGTGGAGTCAAAGACAGCTTATTCCAAGGATTGGCAACACCCACATATGTGTGCAGTCAGGAAAGATTTCAAAGAAAAAGAAGGAAGGAAGGTGAAGAGTAAGAGGAATAAAGAATGAGGAAAGGATGGGATCACTGAGGCAGGACAAATACTGTCTGTTAGAAGATAAACATATATTAAGTGTACTAAAGGCTGTTATAGGGGAAAGAAATTAAATGTAAAATTTAATTTAGTAAGTTTTGGTTGAAGAATTTGGAAACACCCTGATTAAAGAAGGGCAAGAGGAATCTGAGGAAAGCATCAAACTTGGCAAACAGAGTTTGCAAGCAAAATGGAAAACAGAAGAAAAACCGCTGCTTTTATTGAAAGTGGTACTGTTAAAATATCGTTGTGTACCAGAGGAAGTGGATTTGATATGTGGAATTTTTCCAGAACTGTTGAGACTCAGGTGTATAGACAACAGGTTTGTTTTTCTAAATACTTTTTAAAATAGAGGTCTTAAATTTTGTGCCTGGAGAAGAGGAAAAAGTAGTTGAATGCTAGGTAAAAAGGAGTTAAGTGAATCAGCTCTGAAGTGAAGAGAGGAGAGAGGAGGAGGAGTCAAGGACACAGTATAATTAAAAATGGGATATTATAACTTAGATACCAAAAACATTCATGTATCCAGTGTTGCAGATTGTTACTGCAGCACTCTYTATTACATCTGATGCTGTGAACATATTATCATCCAAATGTGCAATTAATGTCCTTTGACGGGCACTTTGTCGACAAGCCCAAGAAAGAGTATAGTAACATTCACTGCCCTGAAGGCCAAATACCTCCTTTGCTTGTGCCATGTCTCAGCCAGCTTGTGAAGCAGAATTGGAAGTCACTCTTGATCTGTTATATACAATTCAGTAGTACACAGTAAATTCAGAAATTCTTCTTAGACTGTATCTCCAATACTTAAGTGATTTTTATTAAAAACAGCTACAAAAAGCAGTCAACATTGGAACAACTCCTTGCGATTTTTAAATATTCAATGCTTCCTTTCGTATGGCAATCATGATATACAAATCTATCCTTCAAAAGTAATAAACTGAAGACAGGTTAGTTATGGCGGTTTCTTGGTGAGTCTTCAGACTATTCTACTTAAGAAAAGTGCAGTATGAGAACCAATATTATTAATCATCTGTTGCAAGTGTGAAGGGTAAGTAGCATTCTCTAGCTATGTAGCTGTAAGTGGTAGTTACTCTATATATTTGCTTTTCAAATTAATGTCTTCAGTCCTTTACCAACTGCTACAATTTGAACTGCGGAAAGAAACAACCAGAAGAATATTTTTCCCCAACTCTTAAAAAAGAAAATGCCTACAATAAATGTTTAAATGAAAAAGCCAGGATGCATTCAGCTGTTTTTTGTCTAGACATGTATGTTAAGCATGGACAAGTTTCTTCTGGTATTCTTGAATATATCTGGTGTATGTGAATGGCCCTGAAAACATCAGATATTGGGGATAAATGCTACCAATAGTAGCATGATTCCACGCATCTATTACTGTCAGTATCTACTGTTTGTTGAACAATGCATTTATTCATAGTACAGTTTTTATTCAGTGCAGCTATCAGTACATAGTATGCTGTTGTATGTCAAATATTTGTTTTATTTTTCCAAATTACATTCCATAGTACTTGATGAATACAGTCTGGCCACCACTCTGGACTCCAAATACTGTATTGCTGCACTTGTGAGGTCACGACGTTCTTGGAATATAGTTGCACAAGAACTGTATTTGCACAAACTAGGTGTAGCCTAGAAAAGCTAATTTTTCTCTTTCTCTCTTTTTTTTTCATTAACTATAAAGGGGAAAGACAGGCAGCCTTTTCTGAGGGACTCAAATCCGAAGCCTCCATGGGGGAGAAAATCACTTAGGAAAAGCTAAAGAAGATTAATCTCTGTGAATAACCACCAAAGGTTTTTATTGTTGGCGTTTCAGGATCGGTCACATTCCTGAATTTTGTGATATGCAGATTCTTTACCCCAAAAACATCTAGAATCACAAGACCACAGAATGTTTCACGTTGGAGTGGGCCTCTGGAGGTCACCTAGTCCAACTTTCTTCTCCAACTATGTCCAGTTAGAGGAGGTTCCTCAGAAAATTAGAGGTCTAGAAAGTTCTGCTGCCAAATTTTTCTTTTGAATTTGGATTAAGTTCGTGATTTGCTGCTTCTTCATGCTAAACAATCCCAAGTTTCTCAGCCTCTCCTTGTATGAGAGATGCTCCAATCCCTTAATTATCTGTTTTCATCACCGTTTCTCACTAATACTTTCCTTCACAGCACACCTGCATCTGGAATACTAAGAGAAATTCCACAAAAGAGGAAGCATCTCTGTACTTATGGTTCAGAAGCAGATTGTCTGCTGATAGGCTATATGAGAGGCATCATAGGGCTCTATTGTAAAAGATGTTAAAACCACCAAAGAGTTTTCTGAGAATCCTCTCTGGAATTGCACCAGACTCATCTCAGGTCTCTCCTGATACTTTTTTCCATATTTCAATTCCCTCAATAGTGAGATCTGCGAGTGATTGCTAACACCACTAGTATCTTCAGTATTGACGTATACATTAGTATTTGACTCTACATTGGTACTGGTATCAATTGCTAGATTGATTGCAGATACACTCATCAATCGTTGATCATTTCTTTGCTGTTTTGTTCAGGTTCTGTAATATTTTCAAGGCAGTGACCTGTTCTTAATTGGCCTCTGGAGGAAGCTGTCTTGCTCCACTGACTGCAGCAGGAGTTTAGGGATTCTGACTTCTTAATGTAGTTAGGATGAATGAGTATTCCTACTGCATGTCTAGCCAATGTAGCCATCTGCTACAGGAAGAACGATGTTAATTTATGTATCTACATGAATGATCAAGAAGTGCAGAAAGAACGGGGGCATCTTATAGCTGTTCTTACTTAGAGAGAGAGATCTCTTAGATCATTAGTAAGTGAGAAAGTCTCTCCAAATTCTGCTGAGAGAATATGTTTGAACAGGACTGCACTCTTTAGAAATTGGAAGACTCTGACTTTCCAAGACATATGAAGCAATATCATAAACATGACTCTACCATGAGTATTACTCATTCATGCCACTAAAAACATTTTCAGTATGATGGGATCATTAAGTTTAGCTAGTGAATGAGCAGAACTGTAATGTCACCATCTACAAGGTTAGAGAAATACAGGTATAATTCAGTTCTGCAGCTTAAGACATGGTCAGCTGCAGACACATATGAAAAACATATTGCATGTGGGCAGGTTTGAGGAGAAACTGGATTTCCAGCGGTGCTAAAAGTGTAAAATTTGGCCGAGTTGTTCTATGTTCCCTACCCTTTAGGATTCCTTGCATCCAAAGCTGACTAAAGCCAGTGCATGAGGGTCACCAGCAGTGACTGTAAAGGGCAGTCTCTTGAAGAGGAAAAAGTGAGTATACTGTAAATGATGTTCTTTAAAATATGTAGACTGTCTTGGTAGAGCTCTGTGCTGTTTGGCTAGACAGTTTTTAATACCTAAACAAGCTTAACTCTGCCTTGGTCAGCAATCATTTTAGTACTGTTAACACAGTATCAACATCAGTAGCATGAGGAAAAATTGTCTGGTCTTCACAGAAGAACAAACTTGGAAATCTGTGTACCTTTGTTTTAGTTTGCAAGAGGATCAGTATTTATTTATCCCTTCTACTTCAATAATGTCATTATCTAATATTTCTCACTTACAATGAACTCTCGTTTAGCCTGAAACATACTGTTTTGTGTTTTCAGTATTACCCTCAAAATTACAGAAAAATAAAATATTTTTCTAACTTCCATTAGTATTTTCTTAGGTAGGTGTGGGCTGTTATTACAGCTCTCCGTTGTACTATTTTCATTTTCGTAGTATTACTTATGCAGTAGCATTCCATCGGTAGACCTTCAGAAATTACCTTCCCAACTGAGAGCCTGTTTCTATCTGTAATTTACAATATATGACACAGTATGATATATGCAGTTTTAGATTATTGTAGCATTATTTTTTCCTTTTACCATAATTGCCAGGATCAGTACAACCCGGAATAGGATTCATCTTTTTAGAGTGGTGCGGCATTTGAACATATAGTTAAATAATTTCCTCTGTAATCCTCAGGGCTTCTTTCCTGCATTACTACTTTCAAAATATCAGTCTCCAACTTGGTATATAAGATTACCATTTCTACCAATTACTGTTATCTCTTGAATTTCATTTATTTTAATTCTGTCCATCTCTAACCTTGCCAGATCATTTTGCAATTTTAATTTCTGCAGCTGCATACTTGAGAAGTATGATTTTTGAAGATTTTCTAGGCTACCGTGCTGTGGCACATGTCCAGTTGCATTAGTATAATAGGAAATCTTGTAATTCCCCATTGCAGAAGGAACCAGATGAGCAGACCTTGTAAGACAACATTTCATCCTGACTAATGTGATTTTAGTTTTATTTTTTAGAGGTACAGTTAAACATTATTCCAACACAATAAAACAACAAAGCATCTTCATAGTTCAAAACTTGTATGTTTTGGAAGGATTTGAAACTTAAATTTCTTATGTGAAAGTGAGGCAGCCCTCAGACCTTCTAAGACAATAAATGTCGTCTTTATGATTCTCGAAAGACAAGCAGAACATAAGTGCAGTGTCTGTTTAATAACACAAAAATAGGCATTATAAACACCCTAGAAGGCAAGTTCTTCTTATCTTTTTGCATATTGCCATGTTTCTTGAATGCTCTGAAAGAGAGAAGCTGAAGAGAATACAGAAAATTATTGTGAGAGAAAATGTAGCTCAGTGCAGAAAATCTGGCATGCAGGAAGGTTTTACCGTATTTATTCCATTCATGAAGGGCATATAATCATCCTGGCCTTCTTTTGTCAGTTGGCAACAGCTGGAGAAACCTCACCTAGCAGATGTGTTCAAGATCGTAAGTAGTTGTAAGTCACCTTAAACCGTTTTCATTTTATCCAGATTGCAGGAGACGGAGAATTGTTGTCGTTTCACTGAAGAAATTACCATGCCGTTTGGGTTTTCCTCATGAGCATCTGAGGCTGTTCTTTAAATACAGCCCGCCCTGATAAATAGTAGATAATGTTGTACGGACAGGTTCTGGGTCCCCAGTTCTTTGGCCTTTTCAAGGCAGTAAGCAAGCACAGAGAAGATGCCTCTGTTAGTGAGACTGCCAGCACCTTTTCTAATGAAGGGAGTTTGCTGTACTCCTTGACATATGCATTATCCAACGTGCAAAAAATCTGAAAAATATAAAAAAGAGAAAGTAGCTTGCTGTTGAACATTGTTCTCTAAATAAGCTAATCAAATATTTCGGCAGTATTTCTCAGCTGAAAACAATCTAGTCTTTTCTTACTAGATTGCAAGCCAGAGCATAAAGTAGAAGATGACCAGATGATTAGTAGTAGGTAGAAGTAGTATATTCCTATTGACCCCATTATTTCTTCCTTTTGATTACCAAGTACTTTAGAAGGGTTCAAAGAGAAATAGAAATGCACTGGAATGAAAGTAAAACCAAGGATTGTTGTGTTGTTCTTCCATTTCAAAAACCTTACTTAGCACCTTCTACGAAACTTAGTTATGCCCTGAATTTATTCAGTAAGTACATGAATGGGTTGGAAAATTCAGTGAAGTTGAAGTATCCACAGCATCTGAGTGACACAAAACTGTGAACAACGCTGTTTGGAATGTCTTTCTGAACTCATCTGTGTTACTAATCACTTTCCTAATCAGAAAAAAAATCATCATCTATCTGCAAATTGGCCAGAATACTGTTCCACAGCCAATTAGCCAAAGATCTGCCCACAATATTCTGACCTTCAGTTTTTGTTATTTCTGCTAATTTTATTTAGAAATGATGTCACCTTTAAAGGACTCCAACAGTACATACGTCAGCCAATCTAATAGGTTGCATAGAAACTTCTAATGTATTACCAAGTGCTTTTCTCTCTACATTAGCATTACCTATGAAAGTAGACTCAATTTCAACGTTTTGGTCCCAGTACTGAAATCTGTCATGACTCTAGACTAATTAAGAGATCATCTATCCTTCTGACCTTTGGACTCTGTTGGAATCATGACCAGCTAGTAATAAGAGCAAAAGTGATAGAAGCATTGCTATGGAGTTCATTTCCAGTGAGAGGTAAAAATGGCCTCACCACATGCAGAAATAGAAATAGAAAACGTGATTTCTAAATATCCACAGTGCCACCCTAGCCTTGTATCCCTCCTTGTATGAAAGTAATCAAATTGCATGACTGGAAATGAAAGAGGAAGAAAAAGGATTTTCTTTCCACATAGAAATGATTGAGAAGTTTTAAAATATTAGGAGTTCAGATACCATGCAAGTATCTACTAGATAAGTAAGGCATCACTAGAATAACTGCGTATCAGTTGGAAACGGGCAAGCCGTTAATACAGCAACAGACTAATGAGTACATGATGTTTTTAAAGGAAATTGAAATGTTTTGAAAAGGAGTATGAAGGCTGAGAAAACTAGACACAGAATAACAATAACAGTTTGATTTTTTTCCCATTTACTCCCCTCCTTTTTTTTTCTTTCCCTTGTGGTGGTGGTGGTCTGTGGCCTGACAGATTTTGATGCACAACTATTGGCGAGTGCTGTACATCGTCCCTATAGGCATCTTGGTATATTGAATTCATTAGGAACAAAGCAATAGGCCATCTAAAGTGTATCTAAGTATATCCAGAAACAAAATATAAATCCCTTGAAATCTATTTCGGATTTGATGACGGTACTACATTCAGAAAGTTGGAATCTGAAAATCAGAGGGATTGTTTCAGTTTCATAAGTATTAAATTTCTGGGAGTTCAGCATGACCTATAGAGTATCAGAAATCTTTCTGGTTCCAACTAATGGTTACATTATTCCCATGACAGAGGGAACAACTCTAACATAAGGAAGGAAATTTTGTTGAGTGAATCCCAGGATAGCAGCATATGACAAGTTAGTATTGTCAAAACATCTGCAAATTACTCTGGAGGATTCAGGTTTGTTGTTGTTTGTTTTTTAGACGTTCTTCAAATATATGACACCAAATACTAGTAAGATGGAGTCATTTTAGAGAAATAAGATTAGAGATGCTGCTCTCTGGCAACTACATCTAACAGGTCCAACTGCCTTTTCTGCCCAGTGTGAAATGTGGATTTTTTTTCCATGACAGTGTGAATTTCTAAGTTTCTTTTCTCTCTTTGATATAATTCCTATTGCAAGATTTCCCTACATGACTACATATGATCATTATATTATTTTGTGCAAAAAATAAAGTACAGCTTTTTGTGATTGTGAACAAGGAGACCAGTTTATTGCAATGGTTGTCAGTCTCAACAATTGCTAATTAATGCAGCTGAAATACATGACTTTATCTTTCACTGATAATAATCTAAACTATGCAAATTATCAAGGTTGCTTGTTTCTGTGTCAGAAAACATTCTGAAAGGAAATCTTTTCCACAGAAAAAGAGAATGACAGGTAAAATAAATGAAGTGTGTCTGCTTAGGAACAAGTATTTTATGCATAATTATTTCATACCTTGCAAATTAACTACATCATATGTGCCTGGGAATTACAGAAAACTGAAATAATGTACTTAGGGCATATTGGAATTTACTATGCAATTATATTTCTTGTTGCATTTTACATTTTTTATAAGTGCTTGCAACATAAGAATCCAGGAAGGAGACGGCAGTGGTGGTTTTCTTTGTTACTGTTTTGGCATAGGTGCATTTCCCAGAAGTCAAATACATATTCTGCTTATTTATCCTTTTCTAGCATCTCTGTTTCATGCAAAAATGTAGGGATGCAAACTATTGATAAGGTAATGATTCAGGAATGTAGGTGAAAATCCCCAGGAAGAGGCCAAAAAGCTGTTAAGCTTCTAACAAAGTGAAATGGAAAAAAGAAGAGCTTCCAGAGAAGGCTCTGAAAGAGCAGGCAGTGGTAGGAGCAAGGCTAGGAAACCGTGCAAGTCAAGCGAGGACGGAGCTTGTAGAGTCTTTAAGGAGAAAGCTTTCTTTTCTGTGCTCACCTGGGCTGTCTAGTCACTACCACAATACAACTAACAAGTAGTATTCAGAAACTACCCGTGGAATACAAATGGAGCTAGTAGTATAACCTTCTTAAAAAGTGGAGGAATAAATACTGTCACCTGAGTACAATACAGCAGCTGTATTTTAGTATGAGGCACTTTAAAGAGAAGCCTGGTGTTTCCTGTTAACTTTTGTGGGGAGCTGGAATTATTTACTGCCGTTTGTATTCAACAATGCATGGACATTGGACATTTCAGTATATAGAAAATCTGTTTATTAGTGTGTACCAAACTCCAAATTCATGCAGCATGTCCCCATACATGTTCTATTTTTTGTTTTCGGCTGTTAATTAAATAAGAGAGAACATTTTGTATTTTACTTTATGGTACTTTATTAAACTACTATTGTAGAGCCTCGAGTTGGTTTGAACCTTGTGGTAAAATTGCCCTGTTTGGGGCAATTCTCACTTCAAAGAAGGAGCAATCAAAAAGCTTACAGAAAGCTTTTGAAGCTCATGTCCTTTAAATAGAGAATAATAAACTGGATGAGATCCCTCTTTAAACAAGTACAACTCGGATCTTCTGAAAGGCATAAAATACAGAGTACTGTAAATAAATCTCCTTCCTTTCCACCAGCTCCTTGAGGAGTATGTCTTCTCCTTCAAGCTTTTGCTTGCCATTGATGCCTTTCAGTAGCTGGCTTCTGTTCAGGCTCCACGGGCTTCTTTGCTCCATCAACCAGACTTGGCAAGAGTTTACTCTCTGCCACGCGCAAGACCCCTGCTCCACTCAGTCCCCATGCCTGGAGATCGCTAGCTGGCTAGAAGTACTCCTGGCTTCTCCAATGCCGCCGACTGTTCATTTGCTGTCGGAGGGAGCAGTCACCTTCTCCCAGAGGGTTCCCCCTGCCCCAGGGTGGGGGAGCCAGGACTAGACAAGTTAGGCAGCCACTTTTTCTCTCATCGAACTTCACCCTTTTGGCAACATATACCTGACACAGAAAATGGAAACAAACCAGTTCTGGCATCCATCACAGCTACCAATTTAATAGGAGGAATTGGTGTCTTTCTAAACAGATATAGATAAGGATATAGACATAGATGTAGAAATAAAGTTTGAAAATAAGATTCCAAAAAGACTCCGCGTAAGTGCCAGCCTTGTCTAAGCAATAGCAGTAGAGTTTTCTCATTGGTTTGCTCTCAAATCTGCGTAGACAGGAAAGCTTACAGACGTTTAGGTTTGAAATTGAGGAGAGCAGTAGGAATGTAGTTGATGCAGTTGGTTGGTATTTCAGGTTTTTTTTTCTCTACCAGTAGGATCGAAATGGTGTGCTGTTGGCATCATCTGTAGACCGTTTGTGCTCTAGTGGAATTCATTATGGTTCTTTTTAGTGCATGAAATTCTGCACATTGCCCCATCTATAGGAAAATTATTTCCACAGCTACATAAATCTTTATCATGAGGCAGTAGCAATTGAAAATTATAACAAAATAAAATACGATGTAAGATGATATACTGCATTTTATTTTACATAATTTCTGATTCAGGGGAGGCAAAAATCACCACTTTCAGATTATGGGGTGCTGAGGGTTTTTTTTGTTCAGGGTTTTTCTTGTATTTCCTATGCTGTTCTCCAAATTATATATATGGGTGTGGTGGTAATCAAACCATTTGGAAGCACTGGGTCATTTTGAAAATATTTTTTTCTGAAAGGTCAGTAATGTGAAATAAACTACCATTCTTATGTCTGCTCAGTTTGCATCTGACTAGAATTGAAATGCTGAGAAATGAATTCTGAGTCTCCATCTACTTCCTCAAAGATAGCAACAGCTTCACTGTTGTGAGGACTTTTGGCTAGTAAAGCCACAGTCATCAGCTTTGCCTGCTATTCTGGGTTGGTAGAAGCTTGCTTCTATGTACTTTTTGCTTTCTTGAGCTTGTTTTTCTTGGCTGTTATGTCAGCACATTGGTATATACATAGCTTTCCATTTTGTGGCTTTTGCTTTGCTTGCTTGTTTGCTGTAATGTTGCACCTGTTTTCCATCATTATATGCATTTTATATTATATACTACATAATTATTTATTTCTTTCTGTGGCTGGCCAGAAGATTTCTCAGTTGTGTTTGGAATGTGTCCATTACACACAATCTCAGTCACTTTGATGTGCCTTGGAGGAGCTCATGGCATGCTTATATGTTAGGTCTGCTTAAGCTGTCACCTTCCAGTCATCAGACCCTGCAGAGACTAAGTCAAGCTTTAGCTGGCCTACCCTTAAATAACCAATAAATTCAGCTTGAAATCATTGTAAAGAAACCTGAATGGTAGCCTTAGAAGACAACAAATCCAAGTGACATTTTTGCTAAATCTTCATTGTAGCTGCTTATTTTGGTGTAGATCTTCCTGTGTTGACAGCACTTGGAGAGCCTTGCAATGGGGCAGAAACATCTAGATTTAGAAGCAAAAGAGCCACAGTAAAGCTCATTTTTATCATTGGACGATATAAATGTTAGGAGAAACAAATATAAGAGCCTTTGGGGACTTCAGAAATAGGTGAGTGAGAACAGCATTACGGACTTGAACATCTTGGTTCTTCTCACAAATCAAAGCATAGCTCTCCCAGTAATTATAATAGACCCATTTTACTTTTGACTTTCGGAGACTTACTATAAAAATAGACTCACTGAAGATTCAAATACTGCAAGATCAAAGATTTGAATCTAGAGGTACACAGCAAAACTTGCTGAGTTATATAGGCTTTTGTATTGTTCGCTTAGGAGAATTATGGTGTTTACTTACTTCTGGTACTAGTATTTCTATGCTGTGGAAAGACTCGATTAATATATGTAGATTCCCAAAACAGCTTTACTCCAGAGAAATTGAATGTTTGGGAATGTTTCGACTGTTTTTAAACAGAAAATGTGGGTTAATCCAAATATAGGCTTTAAAATATTTAAAATTTGAGAGCATTAGCTAAAGTGGCATTTTGAATTTAAGTAAATCTCCCTGCTGCTCTTCCTCAGTGGTTTCATGTAAACAAAATTTTGTTACAAAGGATTTTCTGATAGAGGATCAGATTTTTAGTCATAAACAAAAAAGTAAAGCCACTATACTTAATTACCTAAAATCTTTAAATGTATTACATATGCATGTAGAAGTGGAACTTTAAATATATTCATAATAAGAAATACCCTTACAGTGTTCAAGAAATCTGATATTCCAGTTCAATATGAGTAGTAATGGATGTGATAAAAATCTGTAGGCAAGCTACACAACAGTAGACTTCTTAATTGAAAATATAGTTTGTTAGTAGATGAAACAGGATTCTCAATATTCACCCACGTTTGTAAATACATGAAAAAAAATGTTTTTAGGAAGGAGTTATTTTAGGCACTGAACAAAGCTGTTAGGGGGCAGAAATCAGAGTCAATGTTGTTTTTTTCAGAGGAAGATCAAAGGTAACTGAAGTGCCTTAGTTTCTAGGTTTATATACATGACAAGTCACTCAGTACACTATTCGGAAACTTGGTGAACTCTTGTGCTTTATTCCGTAGAGAAAACAAACTACTATGCAGAAAGGCAACTGTGTCCATATCCCTGTATTCTATGGCGTGATTTCACTAGGCTACTTCACAGAGCCTCTTGTATAACATACCACGCTTTGTTAATGTGCTGTTTCCTACCTTATAACATGAATTTTTGTTTTTCAGCTCTGAGGGACAACAGAATTGAGCTGGTCCGAGCGTCATGGCATGAACTGAGTATCAGCGTCAGTGATGTGTCTCTGTCGGATGAAGGGCAGTATACCTGCTCGTTATTTACTATGCCTGTCAAAACTTCCAAGGCTTTTCTTACCGTTCTTGGTGAGTATAAATAGCTAAGCATAAAGAAGTGAGTGTTAAACTTCTCAGGCTTTGGCAAATTATGATAGGAATGAACTTTTCTAAAGCTTGGCAGAAGATACATGTAAATGTCTGATCTTGTTTCCCTGAAGTTTATTGTTTCATATTGCTATGCTGAAAAATAACATGCCTCTTACTATTTGTGCTGTGGCAGGATAATGAATTAGGGAGCACACAAACACCACGGTATGAGTGCTCCACAAAACAGACATAACCTCTACATCCCAAGCACCAGAAGTGCGAAGACGGTGCATGTGTTCATCTCCTAACAATGTATTGTATAGGGCAAAGGGGAGAAAATCAGAAAGCATGAAATCAAAACGGGCTTTAGAGCTTTATCGTTTTTCCTTAGCTGTGCATTTTCTTGGCTCATTCTGCTTTCTTTTTTTGTCTATAAAGTGCGTATTTTCACTGGGTTTGCTGCTTCTTTTATGCTTTATCCTCTAAATGCTCTGCAGTTTTCCCCAAAGGTTATAGATACACATAGAAAAGCAATAGGTTTCGAGAGATGCCCGGGAAATAAAGTTTCTGCTCGAAGCTTTATATGATTGTATGAATGTCAGTAGCCCAATCAGCTGAAATTGCTATAGTTCATTGAAACACACCTGTGTACCTAAGAGATTATATGATTTTAGAGATTGATTTTTATTCTTTTCTCCTTTTTCTGTCCCTGAACTTGACTCTTTCTTTCTTTTTGCTTTATTTTTATATGTAGACAGGCAGACAGTTGAATTTAATAGGACTAATGTAAGATGTTCTCTGCGCCAGTAATATTCACATTAATCCAGCCAGGGAATTGGTTTTGTGCATAGGATATGAAATATGTCTCCCTTTCAGTCTCTGTGAGACTATTTTACAAAAATCTTCACAAGTTTGCCATTAAGGACAAAAAATACCCACTCAAAGCAGAATATTCTGGAATAACAACTGCCTACGGTTAATCTTCTTTTCTGTAGAGAGGCATCTCATGATCTAAACAATAGATGAGTAGACCTGTTCAACCTTTTAAATGGCAGAAAGACATAGAAAGGTGTTACAAAGACAAAACAACATCTAGCCAATATTTATTAACCAAGAAACTTGATCTTTCACAGTCCTTTTAGTTTTACCTTCATTTTGGGGAAAGGTTTAATGCAATTTTCCCAACATCAGCTACTTACCTTCCAAGAAAGCAAGCTGCAAGGTTTAAGATGCCTTTTTTCATTTTATATTTGTAATTTTCTATTTCAAAGTAACATTTTAAACTCTGGGAGCACTTTCTATCTGAGAAGGGGATATTTTCCATTGAAATGTATTACATCTTTTAATCAGATAAACTATCCTTTTATGTACTAATAATCTCTTTATTGACTGCTCTGTTATGGATTAGAAGATTTAAGTGTCAAGGTATTATAGTAGATGCCATTTTCTGTCCTGAAAGAGAGGAGTAGATTTATTACAGATATGTACTATGCGATAGGTACTGCTGCTTGGTTTTTATGTACATAATCCGTCATTTTGGAAAAGAGATGTAAGCAAACCAAATTGTGAAATACAGGGCACAGGATCAATTACTGTTACTGATCCCTTTATCTAGCCACAAATACGAATGCATCAAAGTGCTGCAGATGCAAGTTGCGACAATGACATTTTCAGAGATTTTAAAATTACGGTCATCAGTATCACTTTAAAATAAGTTATTCTTGTGTTTTTGGAAGTCAAATGGATTTATACATGTAGTGATCAAATTTTTCCCAATCCTCTTTATCATTTTTTTTAAATCTTGCATGGTTCATTGAAAAACAACTATTTCCAAATTTAGTATTATGTGTATAGTATGTGATGATCATACGACCTCCTCCAAAGAACTTGGATTCAGCTGAAGAATTCTCCATAGCCAATCGAATTGTGATTATACCTGTTGGTTTTTTGGTTATGTGTTCTCTGAAGATAAAGTAACTCCTGTATTTATTTTCATCCTCCCTTTTTGCTGGATTTTGTATTAAAATCTTCATAATTCACATCTGTTCTGAACTTAGATCAATTCAGCTTTTTGTTGCCAGTTACATTTTGTTTTCACAGCTGTACTTCTAATATCCTTTGTCATCCTGCTTGCTGTGCAGACCAGTTTAAACCTTATAATAGCAAGTCAGACTAGGCCTGCATGCAGAATATACATAGATAAGATAGTTTTTAAAATACAATGTTTCCCTTAGAAAACTAGATAATTTCTGTTTTCTTTAATTCTTTAGAATCAACTACAGTTCAGATTGACAGTTTATTTGCAACAGGAAACAGGGTTCACTGACATTCAATTTTGATAGAAGGCAAGGAACTAATTATTCTGTTTCCAGAATTTAGAGCATATGAAGAAGTGAACTTTAAGTTGGTCATGTATTCATGGCAGCAGCTGACACTATCAGAGACATTTTGCTTGTTTGCTTGTTAGGTGTTCCTGAGAAGCCACAAATTACTGGATTTACCTCACCAGTTATGGAGGGAGAGAGGATGCAGCTAACTTGCAAGACATCCGGTAGTAAACCAGCAGCTGATATCAGATGGTTCAAGAACGACAAAGAAGTTAAAGGTATTTAAAAGGACTTTGATGTAATTTTGGTCCAATTGTCAAAACTATACATTATTTAGAATGATATTTTTTAATTCATGTTTGTAAAGTTTCTCATATTTAATCGTTAAATGAATCAGTGATAGTACGTAGATAAGGAATTGATTGTAAATTATTGGAGTGGTCATACAACCATCTTTTTATTTTTTCTTCAAATAGTAAAAACTGATGTTTTGAATTGCTCTGAACTCTGTACAGCATAATAAACTCAACTGTGATGCTTCACAGAGAAACTTTTTATGGATTATTGTTATCACAGCCATATCACTCACCCCAGATATTTTACCTTTTCATTTCTTTTCGCCTTTCTAATATGACGTATGTCTGATTTGGTCAGTTGTCAGTTTTATGTTACACTCCTCTAAGTAAAGTGACCGGGTGAGGCAGAACTGTCTGGGGGAGACAGGAGATTGCACTTCCCGTAGGGGAGCTGCGGAGCCTGCTCTGGTGAGGAAGAGTCAGGATGTAGCAATTGAAAGAGTCTCAGTTGGGAAACTGGGAACCTGCAGCTGAGGCAAGGATGCTGAGAGTGTGCAGTGAGGAGCAGGGAGAAGATAGGCTTCAAAGGGGATGAGGAGAACTTCACAGGGACTGGCGGGAGTTGGACAAAGTCTGCTGTAACTGAAAAGTCATCGGGTGACTAAAACCGAAGCTGAAAGCAAGGATTTGCCTTTCAGGATGCAGTGAGATAGGAAAGAGTTGCATATAAAGGCTATTCATTTCTTTTCTGTCTTCTTTTTCACTTTGTATGTTCTTTACTTAAAACTTAGTTTTCTAGTCCATATTCTCATAAATGCTGGGATAGTTTAAAATCCTTTTTGGTGAACGGGTGGAGAGAGATTCCTATAACAGACGGCTTAGTCACATCTATCACAGCCAACTGAGGTGCCCATTATAGAGTATATGAATAAAAAGGTTAAGGTATTGGTATTTATTCATGTCACCTCTATTCATTCTGCTATAAGACCAGATCAATAAATGATTCAAAATCCACCTTTTCTGTGTAGCTTTTTTTTTTAAAAAAAAACAACTTTTATCTGCTTTGTGTCATATTTGTCTGACATTGTGGATTTTGTTAGCTCAATAAACTGCCTCAAGCAAAGTTACAGCATTAATTACAGAATCCATTAATCTTCCTTTACTATTCTCTACCACAGTTCAATGTACACAATCAGAGCTGTGATATAAAATTGGTAAATAAAGGAGATTGCAGTTGATTGTCCAAAGAACCCAGTCAATTCTAGAAGCATCTTTAGCTTTCTGATGAAAATCAGAACAGTATTGAAGGAGACAGGAATTTTAGGCTGGAATCATTTGAAATGTGTTTGAACACTTGTAACAAGGATAGAAAACAAGGAAACAGAATACCATTCTTTCCAGCCACTGGGAAATCTGAGGATATTGCTGAAAGAAAAATAGCACCTCATCAAATGTAATTAAAAAGAAGAATTTAACAGCACAGCTAACGCACATGGCACAGCATAGATTCTGTCATCCAGAAAAGGTGACAGGATGATTCAAGACATGTAAAGATTGAAAATCACTCTAAGCAATGTCAATACTTTAGAGAACCACTGGTACAGTCGGCCTAACAGCAAGGCAACACGTCTGAAAATATGTTATTTTAAAAATTATGTTTTAAAATCTGGTGTAATAACTTTGCCTTTCTTTCAGCTGACATGTAATTGAAGTCAAGCGAGCAATTTGGTGATTTGACTCTTTAACTAATTTCCTCTTCTCAACAGTTCCTAAAGGGGTGCTTTTTTAAAAAAGGGGGTGGGGAAGGAACAAAGATGATGTGTGAGAAAGAACAGTAAAGGGAGAAAAAAACCAGAAATGAGAGGAAAGTACTGAGCACATTCATTTCAGTTTAGTTTTCTAGGTCTTCTGAAGAGCACATTGCCGTTTTACAAAGGTTAGAAATAAAATAACCTAACCAGTTCGCAGTGGCATCAGCAGAAGTTACATTAGCTTTGTGCACTGTAAAAGGTGAAATGATAAATCTGAGAAAATAGATATGAAATTATATGCTAATGCATCTGACATTAAAGGTTAGGAGTTCGTCTGTCTAGCACCAGTAAATCCAATTGTATTACAGTGTATTATACATGGTGCAAAAGAATATAAATGATGCATTGAGTTCAGAGTTGCACCAAAGGGGGAAAAGCCATTCTAAAATTGTAGCTCCGTTGCTATTACTCAGAAAAGGAATCATCATCTGGTAAAGGAATACTGTTTGATAGAGTAAGTGTTAGTAATGAGAGAGACTGAATGTGAAGCACTGAGTACCATACCTTTTACTTTAGTGTTCTGTCTCTTATATATGCTCCAAATTAACAAAGCGATCTGCAGTTTAGCATTCTGGTGACATTTCTAGAAGATTATTAAAAGCAAAAATATGGGAGAAACTAAATACTTTTTTGTAAAAAAAATTATCTGTTTTTCAACAAAATTTTTTACATGCTGTTTCAACAATACTATGTAAAAAATTAATTTTAGGTTTCAAGAATAATTTTTACTGGATTTTCTCTTTTTTTTTTCCCCTAGCAAAATTGGGCTTCAGAAATAAATAAGATGGTATCAGTTCATTTTGTTGCAACAGATTAAGACCTTCTGAATTCGTTTATGTATGTTTAGTATACGCAAAGCAGTCAGAGAGGCAGTGAACATTTTGTCTTGATAAACCTCTAAAAAGAAGATGAAATATTTTTAGATAACAAAGCCATTTTATGGCAGAACTTGATTTTAAATGTAAACAAAAATTATATTTGCTTTGTAAAAACAGCAAAATGTCTTTTTAAAAGATGAGTGTTTGTATATGTATGTTATATATATGGCTTTTATAAATAGTTGACAATGAACAATGAATGATAGACATTCTATCATTTCTATTGGTTATTTTCACTATCAAACATCTATACTTACAAGATATAAACTAGCATTAGTTAATATGAGCATATCTATACGTGCACCTATATGATAGAGTCATAGAAGTGGGCCCAGAGTTGGCCCTTAAAGATCATATGGCCCAACCTCTGTCCAAAGGTTAGATCAGGTTGCTAAAGGTCTCCAATTCAATTGTGAAAAATCTCCAAGGACAGAGATTCCATAGTCTGTCTGGGGTAGATGCTTCAGTATTTGAAAGCCCTTATTGTGGAGAATTTTCATTATAAGTAGATATTTCATGATACATAATCAGAATTTGCCTTGGTGTAACTTGTGTTCATTGCCCCTCAACTTTTGCTGTACACCTCCGAGAGGCCTCTGACTTTTTCTTCTCTATGACCATGCATTAGGTACTTGAAGACAGCAGCTTGATCTGGTTTTAGTCTTCTCTTCCTCAGGTTGAATCAACCCAACTGTTTTAAGCTCTCCTTGTACATTGTATGCTCCAGCCACTGACCATCTCTATGGCTTTCGGCTGAACCCACTCGGGTTTGTTGACATCTTTCTTGTACTGGAAAGCCCAAAACTGGCCATGGTACTCTAGATGCAGCCATGCAAGTGCTGAATAGAGGAGGAGTCACTTCCCTTGACTTGCTGGCTATGCTATTATTAATGCAGGGCAGTCATGTTTTTAGCTTTCAACCCTATAAAGGCACACTGTTGACTAACGTTCAACCTGTTCTCAAGACCCCCAGTTCCTCCTCTATAAAGCTACGTTCTATGCAGTCTTGCCACAACCTGTTTAATTCTAGTGATTTCCAGAGAAAGTGCCTCTGTAATGGATCTTTTTTTTTTTTAACCTTTTTTCAATGGGGTATTTAGGAGAGAGAGGAGTAGCAAGAAAATAAATGAAAGAATGGACTACAGTAGACATATTTAAAAATTCTGTAAAACCCTTGGGTAAATATTCTGAATGCTAGCATACGGTAACATACCCAGTACCTGATCTCCAGTGCTCTTTACATCCAGGTGGGCTTACATTCAGTTAGCATATATCACAATCACACCTTCATTTTGCTATGAAGAAACATCTAAGAAGATACAGCTCATAAAGTGGACAAGCTAAGTATTTCTGTTGATGAGGATGTCAAGTTTATAGAATAGTATCACCATCCTTTTTACAGAGGTAATTAACTCGAAGAGTTGAACTCTTCCAAACAATAGATGTCTAGAGAAAGGCTTCTAAACATCCATTTAGGAAATTAACTGCTTTTGTTTTTCTAAAGGATTAAGCATCCACAACCTCTCACTTAAATTAAAGTTGTTGATGTTTTCAGGAGCTGTCTGTCCTCTGCCTGAAGTCAGTAAGCAAAGGGATGTGTACATTACTTATAAGCAGAAGGCTATCTATATAGGTGCTTATTATTAAATTTGGAAACCTAACTCTGGGAACAAAATCCCATGTGTTTGCTTTAAATATTAGTGAAGACATTTGTTGTTTGATTATAATAACTTTGCTTTAGCCCTGGTCAATATTGCTCTCACTTTCTGATCCCTAAATATTAATAGTCACCGTGGCAAAAATTGAAATCTCTTAAAGCTTAGCAACCAACAGGCAGAAAAATGCTTGTATGCAAGAAATAATTATTTCTTAGGGAAAAATGGAAATCGTATAACTATGTGGTGTCTTCATCTATCTGGAGACAAGGAAAAAGTCCACCTTTCTGATTTCAGAAGTATTTTTAATCTAAGAAGATGTAGCTTAAGCCATTGAAGATTTGCTTTCTAAAATTGATATTTCATGGAAATTTTATTTAGGTCATCTTCTTCTCTAATGGGATTTAGTATAATTTGTAAAACTGAAACCTCTCACTTCTTTTTTTAGGACACAGAGGACATATGCAATCTCAGTGTAATTTAATATGTATGTTTATGTATTTATACATGTCTTTTAAAGCTTTCCTTGTAACAAATCAATATAATGAGCTTACTATTTTGGTGAAATAAATTAAAATCATTAAGTATTATAAGTAGTTGGGAACCAAGTAAAACAATTCTAAAGTATGTGTAAGAAGATCTCATGTTGCAGTTAATACATTCAAACTTTTTAAAATAAATGCTCAGTCTTTTGGATCTTCAGTTCTCATCTAACATGTACGTCCTACAACAAAACTTTCTGAATTTGAACCTTAGCCTTGAGCTGAGTTGGATACTTCTTAAGCATAGCTGTAGGCTCCCCGCACTCTAGTATCTGGGTTGAAAACTGTCAAAGAGATTTTTAACTGAATCTGCACAAAAGCAGTAGGCCAATTTAGCACAATATAAAGCAGTGAGTGGAAGGTCTCTGTGAAGTAATTTTATTTCCAGTCTTCTTGGGACTTGTCTGTAGAGTCCAGTAAATACTATGACATGCTCTATTTACAGTTGTTCATCACCATTGATATCTATACTTTGGTTTAGTTTAATTTATAAATTAGCACAATCCTAGCCAAACAACAGAATAAGCAATGAATAAAGTAAGCACAGGATTAATGAGACTACACGCATGCAACTCTTAGTTCACGTGGCTTCAGTAATATCCCTGTATTGCATTACTATGAAAGATTATAAGCATGGACTTACTTAGAAAATTTAGTATTTAGTGACACTGTGACTACTTAAGGGAAGTGAGGGTGGGAGGAGACCACATTTTTCTAATGACCTGCAGAGAAAGTTTATATCAAATTTGGACCTAAACATATAAGAGATAATGATGAAAGGAATTTCCATTTGAGTACAGTATCATGTAACCAATTTTGAAATTTTCTTTTTCAATATATATCTCCTGCTCTGACAATCGGAGCCAATTGAGGAATAACTGCAGTCTAATTACTTTTGTTTTAAAGAGATCAATACAGATATGAAAGACATGTTTTTTCAACAAGTGTGATAGATAATTTAGCTGTCTAATGCTCGACTACTTTTCCCAAAAATATTGGAGAGAAAATTGTTTGTTTATTTTTCTTTCAGATGTTAAATATTTAAAAGAAGAAGACGCAAATCGTAAGACATTCACAGTCAGCAGCACACTGGATTTCCTAGCAGATCGCAATGATGATGGTGCAGTTGTAAGTTGCAGAGTAGATCATGAGTCCCTAAACTCTACGCCTCAGATAGCAATGCAGGTTCTAGAAATACACTGTAAGTAATGCACGTTATATATGCTTGCTTTTATAGTTTTGTTTTGTTTCAGAGTTTCTGTTGTGGGAAAATTATAAAAATGTCTGGTATTGTGCAGAAAGATAACATCTTTTTTTTAGCCATATTCTCTGGTTTGTATTTGTTTGGTTGGTGGGAAGTTTTTTTGTTTTTTACAGGAGCTACTCTAAAAAGTTTAATGAGAGCTTTACCAGTGAAAACACTATGGGACTGAGTTCCTGTTTTCCTTTGAGAAATGGTAGAGAGGAAATGCATTTGTCTTTTTTGTTTATCATTGTAGCAATGTGAAAGAGTTCTTAAAAATCAAGATCATAGTGGTTTGCAATTTTCCTTGGAAGTATCTAGAAACTTGAAACAAGGCTATGAAGCAGCAAAGTTCACAGCAGACTGCCTCAATAACTTTGAATCCTGCTAATGAAACTCTGTGTAATAACACAAGTCCAGGAGGAAAAACCCTTTAGAATTTATTTTTAGGCCTTGTCTATACAGGACGTTACTCTAGATAATCCAAACTTCAGTTGTTTTATATCTCTATGTATTGACTTATTTTTTCAAATAGGATTTCTGGAAATTTGATCTTTTCCGCAGAGCATTGTTTCAAAGTTGAATGAACCTGCCGATGTATCTGTGTGCTCTACTCTGAAGTCATGTTGTCCTTTGAGTCAGGTTATTTTCTTTTACAAACTGTGAGACACTCAGGAGAATGCCCTTTCACCATCAGATGACATTTTCATATTCATTTGCATTATACCCACCATTCTTCAGGGTACAGCTATTTGGATTTCTGCAGAACACCTGTACTTTTGGTTGCCAGCTGGCAAAAACAGGCATCTGCAAAATATTGTCAGGCCAAGTGAAGGGGAGAGACCTTTCATGGATCTGTTTCTAGGGTAGGTGTAATCAAAGGACCTACCCTAGGTCCTATTATAAAGCAGACAAGCTTGTCCATAAAGCAGACAAGCTTCCAGTAACTGCAACTAGTTCCAGAGATACCACGACAAGGACTGCTGGCGTATATAACTTGTTTCTAAACAGAGATATTTCTGTAAGCATCTAAGACTCGTAGCACATGTAAAATGCAGTAATGGCAAAAGCACTCCATGCATAGAAACTGACAGCATTGCTAAAAATGCCATCTGCAAAAAAGTCTGAAAATTAGGAGGATGCGGATTAGCATCCACAAGTAATATGTACTGAAAATAACTGTTTTCTGAAACATTCTACCAATCATTTTACTGAGGAAGATCAAAGCCTTTCTTCACCAAATGGCTATTAAACACCTGCCTCCCATAACATGTTCAATAGGCATCTGTACTAGATACATGAATCCTTAAGAGCTTTATTTCCTTGAATTCTAAATCCCACAACCATCAGACACTGAGCTGGCCCATGCCTTCACTTCCAAATTGCTTGCTCTTCCTTCAGTGCCCTGCTCAAGATGTTGGCACTCCAGGAGATGAACCAAATTGAATGGAACAGTACATACAGAATCAGGACAGCTATACGAGGTTTAAACTGAGTCACGGTGGCTGCAATGTAATGTGATTCAAGGTAAAGGCAGGGTTCTGGTTTGCATGAGCATCATAAGATCATAAGGCAAAGAAGGCTTTCTGTGGCCTCTCATATATAAAGCTTCTTGAATATTTGTTGTTTCCTTCCGATTTGCACCCTAGGTAGCAAGACACTACCTTGCTCAATAGCAGAGGGGGGAGTCTTCCTCTATGCCTGTTGCTTCATGTTTTGAACAGGACCCTTCTCTCTCTTCTGCGGGTTCACTGAAGTTCTCTAACAAGGACAAACTACACCGGGCGTTTACAATTACTAATGTGCTTTATGTTACTGCCCCCTCAGACTGCCAACTTATCAAAAGCCACGATGCGCAAGTAATTATTCTCTATCATTCCTGCTTGCTCCATTAATTTTCCACCAATCAATTTAATACTCTCCAGCACTAGTACAGAGTCATTATACATGGGAAGATAAGTGAGAAATCTGCCAAAAGAAGCTCAAGTTTAGAAGAGAGGGTGGAAATACCATTTAAAACCATGGAGAAAGCAGTATTTCGTTACTGGTGACAAGGAGGCTAAGAACAGGCTATTCTTCTCCTTTTCCTTACCACCTACGTCTCCACGGTCAACATACTCAGAAGTCTTACACTGGGCAAGTTTCTAAAGGAAACCTTATAAAAAAAGAAGGAGATTCAGGGAGATAATGATGTGATTCAGCAGAGAGCCTTGAAGGAAAAAGAGGAGAAGGATGATTTACTGGAGCAATCCCAAAGACTGAATGGGGTACATTGCACTGGAACTGGGCCCCTTGATTTTATTCTCCTGGTATTGCTCACCATCGTTGTGGGTATTACTGCAGTCACTGGAAGCTGCTGACTTTTTTCCATCAATCCATAAGACTTCAAACGTATAAGAGACATCCTATTTGTATTAATGAGAGGCATGCTCACAGGACCCAATGCGAGGTGACCCAATATATCCTCAGTGCCACCTGACAGCAGTTCAAAAATAGTGCTGACAAAACAGATGAATTATGGGACCCCATGAGAAAAGTCAGGAGAATTTGTTAATCTGACATCCTGTAGGCTCCAAAATGACAACCAAGTAGCATGGCATTGCTCCACAGGGCACTTGTTCTGAATGTCCCAGGGGGATTTCAGATGCGCAGAGAGCTATGGGAGAATGATAAGCAAGTACCTTAAAATGGTCAAACAGAACAGCACAGATGAGCATCGGTTTGGCAGAGAACGGATGCACAATGATTTGGCATCACCCACTAGAACTGCACTTGGTTTTTAAACACCTTCCTAAAATCTGAATAATTTTATCTGTGGTGCATGGATGCTCCTTACGAATTATCAGTGTATCATCACAGGTTAGAAAAAAAGGGCAATAATAAATTGTCTAGCCATTTCTGTCCTGTATAATTATGCTTAAAAGTAAAAAAGTCTGCTTTGTTTCAAGCAACTAGACCCTGACAATAGACAAAACATTTGTGGCTTCATCAAAACAAAAAAAGCAAAGAAAAGGAAAAAACAGAACAGTAGGAATTACAGGATTGTGTTTGCATCCAGTGGATGATAGGTAGAGAAAAAGGAAAACAACGCAATGGTTGCAATGACAGGTTTTTATTTATGCCTAGTGAAAGATAGAATAAAATTAAATCTGTCCTAGACAATGAGACTATATGAAACAGATATTTTTAATGAGTCCATGGAGAGATGTAGATAGAGGTGCTTATGAGTCCACACAGCTGCTTTTATCATCAGCTTTAATAGGAAGTAAACTTAGCAAAACGAAAGCCAGTAATGCCGTCAGCAGCGATGTCAATATGGAATATACTTTATTCCCTCTTCTTCCTCTTACACAAATCTTGGCTTTTATTAGTGTGATAGAGCAATCAAATCAGCTTTCCCCAGTAGTATTACAGTACATGAAATGAAGCTGAGGACTAAACTTTTAAGATAAAAAAGTTTTTATTTTCTTTTAATATATATCTATGTGTATGTAATAGAAATAACGTCCTGAATCTTTCTGCTGCTCTTTTCTTTTTTTTTTTAATGGTTAGGTCCAGAAGTAGAGATTACCTATATTATTTATAGCTTGACCAAAAGAAGGATATCTTGAAGGAGACCATGATCAGTCCTTGTTTTCACAGGGCTTTCCAGATTAATTTTGCAGACTTCAAATATTAAAATAATAGGGATGCTGTTGGGGTAAACATACTGTACCCCACTCCAGACTGTGGGATAATTAGCTCCTCCAATCTTTTGAGCTTTATTTATCACTGATTTATGTTATGTCTCACTTGTACTTAATCCTGTTCATCTGTATGTCGTGCTCTGTGCACTGCAGGGCAGCCCAATTGCCCAAGTCTTTCTGTCGTGCTGAAAGGTTTGGCCGTAATTTAGTTTCTGCTTGGCCAGCAGAGGTTTGTGTTAGTATGACACAGCTTGCTGAGTTTATTTTTCCTCTGACCCTTACTGTCAACAGTAAACCTAAAATAGACTTGTATCCCCCGTGGCTTTGCTCTGAAGTTTGCTTGTCAGCCTAGCTGCCACTGATTATTAGGAAGTGCTTCTTGCAAGCGATATATATAAATCTCAAAGGGATATTTCATTTCATTGTTTACTTCTGCATTCAAACTAAACTAAGAATGCATTCTTTGTTCCTGTATTAAAGAATCACAGGTGCGGTACTTCAATTTTGAAAGCTTCTCAGTACGATATTTATGAGGTTGTATACTGTAAGTCCTCATGCACACTCCTGAAAAGATATTTTGAGGGCAAGTAGAACTTCTGGTCCACATCTGGGAAGTGAGTGAATTCTGCTCATCCCTCCTCAATGTCTCGGACACGTGTTGTTTCCCAGAAGCAGCATCTTCACCTTCCTCTAGGTCTTACCTGAGCAGAAGCCAGCCAACACGTTACTTCCTACTAAACGGAGTGCCATAGAATTACCCAGTGGTAATTACCTTACCTTAGTGAAGATTCTCTGACTACAGTAAATTACCCAGCAGACCTCAGTAAAAATTAATCGTGTAAGTCTGCCCCAGAGGCTGCTTTTGAAGCTTTAAAGTGAAATCAAATAATTTGAACTTCAAACCTAATCATCATGATTCTAAAATGGCAGCTGTGATATGATCCATGCTAACAGACTCAGTGAGATTTTGCTCAAAAGCTGACCACACTCCCAAATGACAGCACTAATAAGCTAAATATGTGTTATGTAAAGAAGTGTCTAGAGAGGCAATTTTGAGTAAATTCTATATTGGCAGACACAGATGTGCAGTGAATTGTCAGTCTGACAAGTCTATAGCCATCAGCTAACTTGCTTCTACAGGCTATTCCAACAATGTTTGTGTAATAGGCTGTTTCTTCATTTGTGGGTTGTTACTAGATTCTTTTGCAATGAACGTCTGAACTTGACTTTAAAATTAGGCAGCTATTCCAAGAGAATGTTGGCTATTGTCCGGGAAATAAACTTATTGATTTTGAATTAAGTAAACAAAATGCCTCGAATGCAGCAGACTACAGATAAGCAAATCAGCAATGCACTTGTGCAGCCATGTAGAAAATTGTGTGTGTGTGTGTGTGTGTCTAACAGCAGCATACTACTGTGGTTTCTGATGTATTAACAAATGGAGGTTTCTCTGACAACAGGATGGGGTTAGAATTTCTGCTGGTGTAAAGCAGAGTAATTTTATCAAAGAGCTACATTACCTGATGCTCACCGAGTTTAGGCCAATATTTTCACTTGGCTGGTTTCAAGGTTTTGTTGGAACACAGTTTCTACAATTATAAATTCTGAACAAAAATAAGTGAAAATATATGAAATATATATGTGTGTGTGAGTATGTGAATATGTGAAAATATAAGATATGAAATATATATTATAATGAACATTCATATAGTACTATGTGAAATAAGGCATTATAAAAAAAAGGCAAGAAAAGGGTCGTGCATAGTTGACTGTTAGACCCTTTGTCTATGGAGAATGCCTAAAACACTTATAGTTGCACATCAGAACATTATTTAGAGAAAAAAAAAAATCTTCCTTAAATCTTAATGTTTAATTCTAATGAATTAGTTACATTTTAAGTATCTTGGGTGGCTGTTCAGGGTGACTATCTCAATGATGGACTTGCTGTCTTTTTGTAGCTCAGAGGGGACAGACGTGTGCCCACGCAAAAGCACACGGAATTGGACACCTCTTAGCTATGATAAAGTATGAGGGGGGAGGGACAGTTTTCCCTGTTGCCTACATATGGTCCTTCTGTGCTGTAAATGAGTAAAATATGTGTCACACCATCATTTTCTTTAACTGTGTGGCTGAGGGAGACCATTTGTCTTTTTGAAGCTGTTCAACTAAGACATAAGATTTTAATTTTCTTTTAGTGTGCTGCTTTCTTTTTACTTACTTTAGTTATTTTCCCCATCTTTGTGCTTAAAATTTTTTTTTGCTCTTGCACTTTGCCATGAGTTATCTCCTTTTCTCCTTGGCCTCAGGGTTTTGTTGTTGTTGTTGTGTTTGTTTGTTTTTTTCTTGTCACTTGAGGTATGTCTCCTAGAATCCCCAGGAGTTAAGTGGTACCCATGCTTTAGGAACAAAGGCACATTTCCCTTTTTTGGAAATAGCTTGTACTGCCTAGGCAGAGAACGTGTTTTTCCGAAGTGAAGAAAAAATGAGAGTTAAAAGAAATTTCCTTCACTGATGCTAATCTTCTTTGGTTTTTCATCAGTCAACAGCATTATTGGTCATTCTCATTTGCTTATGGCCATCTCTTCATTATGCTGTGTGACACCCTCAAAGACACACTGGCTAAAAGTAAAATCTGGGAATATTTGGCATGATTACACACTGCCTCAATCTTTATATGGACAGTCTGGCAAGAGATACATCCCCAGAGGCAGGAAATGGTTTACTAACTAGGATAATGAGGTGTCACAGCCTTCCGATTTTTCATTTTTTTTTTAACAGGGCCCCAAAATATTGAGCCAGCTCAAATAAATACATATAGACTGTATGTTGAGTCATGAGTGAAAATAGCTGGAGTGTTTGTAAGAACTGAAACTTGTTTTGGCTTTGCCATGAGAGAAAATGTTTATCTAACTATATCTTTAGTCAATAAGCTTAAGCACACAATTATCCTATAACTTCTGATACAGTGAAAAGACCTGGATTTTCCAAGGGCATAATTCTCTAGGGCCACAAAATAAAGAACTCGCTTGAGATTTGCACATCCAGGGCTTTGCAGTTCTCTATTCCAAATTAGCATGATTTGCTCTCTTGCTATAACCATTTTATCTTAAAATAATTTGAGTGTTTGGGAACTGTGACACCTCAGAATCCTCTGGAACTTGTGGAAGGTGGCCAATATCTCAAGCTTAAGCCTTCTTTCAAGAGTAACATGATGGCACAGATGCAGCAGCACATTCTCTGGCATGGCCCATCCTATTGCATGCTGTTCATAACAAATGGCAAAGAAAATTTCCCTTTGAGGAAACAGAATTGTTTTGTTCCAAACAGATATACTCCTAATGCTTTTGTTGGCTTTAATGCTTTATTCTTCAGAGTTCTTAAACTCAGCTCTGGGAACGAGACACATTTAGGCTGTGTTCTTTTTTTGAGGAAACAGTCTACTGTCATCATTGTACAGCTACCTAGACCCAACCTTTTGGAAGTCACTAGGTCATTATCAAACTGTCATCTCTTACCAGTTCTTCTGCTAAGCATACCTGACAAAGCCAGGTGTGAATAATAGGCCACAAGAGGGAAACCCAGAAGAATTTTTTTTTGAGTGCTTTGTCAGGACTCTGGGTGCTGTAAGAACAATCTCTTTGCTTCAGACACCAAAGAGTGCTGGGTTTTGCTCCAGCACTGGCCTGTCCCAGGGATCTTTTTTACATGTGTCCTTCATCCTTAGCAACGAAGTATACTTCCCATCCTGAGTTAATGGAGGGTAGTAGCTGGTTAGTGTAAGATACCACCCAACATCTTGATCACCTTGCCTTGGCTATAGCAAAATTGTTTTCAGGATGCACTCCGTCTCTACAGAATAGGAGGCCTGGACCTCGGGTTCTTAGATTTCAGCTTTTCAAGTGGGTTTCGCTATCTGACCTTCATCTCACAACTTAGATGGTCTTACTGATTAAAACCACTTTTCGTTCCTGCTTAAAAAGCAAGAGGGCTATGTTTCCTGTGTGATGTGCAGACAGGACCTTGGTCTCTCACAAAACCTCCCTCTCTGACCATAGACAATCTCTGTAAGCCTAAGCAAGCAGGGATTTCCATCACTTCAGTGAAAAACTGCCAGCCATTTAAATCCTTTAGTAGCTTATGAGGAAAATCCAGATGTTTTCTTAAATGGCTACCTGAGTCTGACAGAGAGGTACCGTTTCTTGCAACTGATGCTCCCATCCTTTAGAGGTCAACTGAGTGGTGTTCTTGCTTTTCTCTTTCAATGAAGATGTTCTGCTGGACTGCTGTGACCTTGAGAATGAGAGAATTTCAAGATCTTCCAGTTGACTCCCTGTTACATTGTGAGACAAGTTTACCCGTTGTACACATTCAGGCTTCCAGTCAAGACTCACCCGTTTTGAGATACTCTTCTGGTGTTTTCCCCAAACAGGATTTTTTTATCCCTGAATCACAGTGTGAATATTAATATGGACAATATATCTCAATGTTATTTCAATACTTCAGTGACCATTCTTTCCATTCTGTCTCCCTTAAAGGAGAGATATTTCCATATTTATCAGTGCAAGATGCAGTTAAAAATAGTAATAATAAGAATGCAAATTAAAAGATACAGCCTTCCGTACATGTACACCTCTTCATATTGAATGAAAAGTAAATAAGAAGTTATTCTATTTAATTGTTTAGCTCAATGATTATGTAAACACTGTGTTAATAAGTAAAATTATCTTGTTTAAGCTTTTCATATTAGTGAATGCTTGAAACAAATGAAATATAAAAGATAGTTACTGTAAACAGTAAAGAATGATATCTGTGAACATGAAAGTTCAGTGCCACAATTTGCATGTTTAAATGAGATCAATTAGGTTAATGATGGATGAAAATAAGAAATCCATGATTTAAATGCAAAATAATTCAAAAACTTGTGGGTCCATTTACTGCCAAACTTTCATCTTTCAAAGGGGATATCTAGTTCAAAGGGTTAATGTACAATCCTGACCTTTCCCATCTGGAGGCTTATGTTCAAATATGGCTTACAAGTGAAATATAATCTAATATAATTTATTTCTCTCTAAAATCTTTTGTAGGAAAATCCACAGAGTGGCTTGTCTATTCTGCATAGAAACTTTAAAATATGGTGTGGGCAGGTTATTCCATTTGCTTGTCATGTGTTTAAGAGAGGGCTCAAGGAGGTTTCAAAGGAAGTTTGGGAGGGAATTTTTAATAATATTGAAAGTAGGATGTTCAGGAAGTAAACATAAAATAAATATAATTCCATTTCAGAGGAGTAAGCCTTTTGGCATAGGAAAGAGACAACCTGTGGTAAAAGGACTGAAAAGACAGAGGGCATGGCTATGCTGGTAAATGCACAGTGAGGTCATCCCTGAACCTGTTCCAAATACATATTTGAACTGCACAGTGCTTTGCCTTGTGGAGATGCTAGCTTCGGTCAGTGTGGTGACGTTTCTGAATGAATGAGCACTGATGGGCTAAAATCTGTTTTCTCTCTGGAGGGGAGGTGGGGGACAGAACCTTACAAAGCTCACTGTAGGCTTTTGAGGTCGCATGGTTAGTTTAATCATGAATGGCCACGTGCCATTGTCATCAGTAGAAATCCCCACAGTTCAGCCAGTCAAGCCACTGGAGGATATTCTTAGGTGGACATAAGAAAGAGAACAAGTTAGTTTGTCTACCTGAAAAGACCAGAAAACTAGTGTAATGGTGTAAAAAAAGCAGTGCAGCTGATTTCCTGTAATGGTAAACCTTTCTCTATGTAAAGAGGTAGGTTCCAGAAATAATTATCTATTCCAGACAGACCAGCAGCAGTATCCCCAACATTGACTGGCTGATTTTTGGAGCTCCTAATCTAAGTAACAGTCAGTTACTGTAAAAGTGATTAAAAAATAATTTCTCTGCATTGTATTTGTCTGGTTGACAGCCGGCTGAATATGAGCCGACAGTGTGCCCAGGTGGCCAAGAAGGCCAATGGCATCCTGGCCTGTATCAGAAATAGTGTGGCCAGCAGGAGCAGGGAAGTGATCGTGCCCCTGTACTCGGCACTGGTGAGGCCCCACCTCGAATACTGTGTTC
>JAYKAV010002824.1:750571-822247 GCA_035582835.1 Phoebastria nigripes
AAGTGGTGGAGTCACCATCCCTGGAAGTATTTAAAAGACATGTAGATGAGGCGCTTAGGGACATGGTTTAGTGGGCATGATGGTGTTGGGTTGACTGTTGGACTTGATGATCTTAGAGGTCTTTTCCAACCTTAATGATTCTATGATTCTATGATAAAAAAGATGCTAATTATGAAAGTGCTGGTAAGTTTAATTGATGTAAGTTGGTATAGTTCTACTGACTTTAGAGGAGGAGCAACAGAAGATCTGACCCACAATAAAACCCTTGATCCTACTCCTTTTGTTTGTTTTGGTTGTAAAAGTAGAGATTTTATGGACATATCTATATTACTTATAACAAGCTGACGAGCATATCTGAAAATAAATTAACCTCTCTTACTGTGTTCCTGTTCTTGATATGTTTTTCTTTCTTTAGACTTTGTTTTCTAGTGGTGGTGGTGTTTTCTGGAGATTAGGTGATGTTGCAGTTGTTATGATTAATACTTCTGGGTGTGACAGGTTAAAGCTCACAGTATTGATAGAGTACATTTATACTTGTCAGATTCTTCTGAAATGAACAGTCCTAGCAGGAGGTAGTATTWTGTAACAGCATTTTGTGTTCTGGAAAAATATCAGTCAGCAGGATTTCATTATCTTTGTTAAAATAACATATTTAGGTTAGTTTTGATGCAATTATTCTAAAGGTTTCTTCTCATTTTAAATACTGACGTGAATGTGAAAGTGGAGGACTAGTTTGTCTGAAAAGTTTTCCCCTTATAAGTTTACACTTTAATTCTGGAGAGGAATCAAGCACACAATGAAAATAAAGTGGAAACAGTAATACTGAGAATGAAGCTCCCAAAATAGAATATCAACTAGTTTTTTAAAAAGGACTGTTAATAAAATACAAAAATTGTGAATTGTAAGCTTCCCTAAAAACTATATATTGAATTAATCGCTGTGTTTCCTGTTTTAAAGAAACAAGTAGTTTCTGTACAAGTCAATTAGTAGGGAAAACCACAAGGCAATATATTTCCTACACCACCTCATTGTGCATTAGAGAGTGAAACATAAATATAAGACCTTTCTTATCCTGTGTTAGTAAGCTCTATTTAGAAGTGCATGGAGAACAGAGCTGTCTGGGGCATTAAATAAAGCAGGAATGGGAACTTCAAGTTGGGGGAAACAGCACTGCATTGATCCGTGCAAACGAAAGCTTAATTGTCTGAAGTCCCCTCTTGTATTTTATGTGGGTCATTTACAGTAATGCATAAAATGCCAATCATTTCTTTAATATTTAAGCCAGTAATGCTAGCTAGATGGGCCTTTAATTTCTTTCTTCACCTGTGGCTATCATGATTACTTCCATCAAAGTTTAGCTCTTTTTCGTATTTCTCTGGAAACCTCTTGATCTCATTGCAGTAGTTGTCTCCCTCCCTCAGTTAAATTCTTCATGTTTTCCTATCTGATACTAATTTATTCCTCTGGTTCAATGTATAGTCAAGAGAGTAATTTATTCATCTTCAATAGCACCACTGAAATCACAGAAGTACTTGATGCCCTGATTTATTAAGGCACTTGAGGTCAGTGCCTTAAGCATGTGCTAAAAATGAAGTAAATGCCAGCACGACCTCCAAAGGATTAGTCACCTGCATAGTGGTTTGCAGGGTCCTTAAAAATACGAACTTGTGGAACAGATTTGCTGCTGATGTAAGGTTAGTGCAGCTGTACTGAAAGCTAAACGATGCTGACAATACTTTCAGTGGAATTATGACAAGTCTACTCTAAGCCTTCCCCTTTTCTTGTCTTGTGCCATGCTGATACATCATGATATGCCAAAAATAAATACCAAAGTTAGAAAAATGCTTCCCACATTTTTAATTGTTCATATGCCATTTAGTGTTTAACCAGGACTATTAGCATCTCAATAAGAAATTATATTGTTACAGCATATCATTTTTTTCCATTTGATTTTGTAGGGTCATATTGTCATGCTCTTTCACATTTGCTTGATAATAGGATATCTGTGGTGTCACTACTACCTCACTGCTAATGAAAATAGGAATTGCAAATTGGATGAGACAGAACTTAGATACCCTAGATTTGCAGGTTAAAGTATTTCTTGTGCCATAGATGAAGACGTGTGTTTTGTGTTAGGAAACTGTGGAGGAAACAAGAATTTATATTTTCCTATTGAGTCTGAAAATTTTCCTCACTATGACTATGAATTCTTTTTTCCTTTTCCTAAGGAAAAAACTGTTTTGTATAGAAAAGTTTATTTCTTTGTGGTCTTTTTTTTTCCTTATAAGAGGTGCCCCTCTAACTCATGTAAAATATTTTGATTATGAGAATATATCCTTGCAAGCCAGCTGGCAAAATGTTTTAAAAGTTAAAGATCTACTGCAAATGTTTTATTCTGCATGAATTCACAGTAGTTATATTGTGTATCTTTTTGCAATTAAAACTATAAAGTTAATTCCGATGTATAGGAATGATAGTTTTAAATTTTTAGGACAGATTACAGACTTTTAGATAGTGCTTTTTGCAGATATTTAAAACATTCTCTTTGTAAATTTTGTTTAAAAAAAAAGAATGTTCTGTTTTAGGGGCAGCATTATTGCATTTCAGAAATAATATCCTGTAAAATGCCTGTAACAAGATATTTTATCTGAAAGCCCATTGTAGCTTTCTTATTATGAGTTTCAAGCTTCTGCAACAGTAAAAGTGTTCTTATTCAAATGTATATTATTGCATTCATTCCTCTAATAGCAGCATTCCATCATATCAACCTATAAATAGACAAAGAAACAATTGCACAGAGTACTTGTTATTCACCCTCAATATTTTTTATTTTGTTGTTAGATATCAGACTTTGGAATAGTCGTATGGAGTGTTTGCATTGAATGCAGAAAGAAAAAAGTTATTTCCTCTGAGTATACACGTGCTTTCTATCTGTGTTTCCTTGGGATATAAAAAGTTACTGGTTTAGTTCCATTGGTCATTTTTATTGCCTTCCTGAAGACAATGAAAATTGCACAAGGCTCCATATAAAAGTATCTCCAAGTGTAAATTAAATCTATGGTATAGTCTTTTGAAAATAGAGAAGAATGTACTCTTAGATAATAAATCTTTTTTGTGTATATCAACAAGATGTCTATTTTTTTTCTTCCTAGATACACCCTTAGTTAAAATCATTTCTTCCAATTCATGGCCTGAAGAAGGACAATCTATAATTTTGACTTGTGAATCCAAAGGAAAACCAGTGTAAGTGATTTAACAAGTAATATGTTTTTGTTATTTTCCTTATTCTGCTGTGATTGCAATCTTCAGCTGCAGAAATCTGCTGGTTTTGTCTCGTCCTGGGGTGTAAAGTAATCTCTGGTATAGAAAACCCCTTGAAGCCCGTCTTCATTAAGCGTCTATAGAAGACTGGTCTTTTACTTTGTCATCTATTTTAGTTTGCAGGAAGAATTCCAGCTGTGAGTTGTTTGGTTTTTTTKTTKTTTTTTTTTTTTTTTCAGTCAGGTATATCAACCTGAAAGGAGTGCAGGCTTAATCAGTCACTGTTTACATCATTGAACTAATGGTAGAAGAGAAAACGTCTCATGGAAATCTTCCTACATCAACTAGCCTCAGAGAAAATACATTGAACTTTCTGGATGCTTTGGCTGTCATTTACAGGGGAATTTGAAGTTTAATGACATGTGCAAGTTGGTTGCCTGTTTCTACCAGAATTTGAAAAGATGTAGCCTGCTTTAAGAATATAAATTTTTTTACTTGGAAATTAACATCTCTGCCATCAATATTTTTTAAAGGAAGATCTGCAGAGATTAACTCTTGCACAGAATCTACTATTTAAATAGACTTCACTCTTTAAAACAGTATCTTCTCAGATGAGCTGTTACATATTTACCCATAAAGATACATAAATAATCCAATTGCTTAATATTAAGTTAATATGAATCAAGTTTCTTCAAATATTGACCTTCTGCTCAAAAGATTAATATATAGTGTTATATGGAGTGGTGATAGGCAGCTTTAGAATGGTCTTGAAAATGATAGTGCAATAATGTTTTGGTTCTAGAAAAGGTGCAAATTACATGCCAAAAATCATGTCACTTAGGGCTGAATTTCTCCGTGGTGTAACTTCAGTGACTTTATGGAATTGCTTAATGTAGGAACCTGAAGTCAGATTTAGGTCAAGTCAGGGATTTAAGTCCAAAATTTCGATTTTGAAAAGCTCTTCTGAGTTTAGTCTGGCATAATTTAAACTCCATAAGTACTTTTCTTTTTTGTATTATGTGCCTGTATCATTTTAAAGCAACTCCTCCATCCAAATCTTGACTGGGCTGAGCAGCTCGGCATGTAGATCATGCTTCTACCCAGCTTGAGACCAGAACACTGGGGGTCCATCCAATTAGTCTTACGTGGTGCTCAGTGCAATTGGTCTTCTGTGTACCTGTGTACTTCTGAAGTAATATGTGTTTCTGAGATAGATACCTCTGTAAGTAACTCACAAAAATCAGTTGCAAGCCATCTCTTGCTTTTATAATATACTTGAAGGAGAAGGAATTATCCATTTACCTAATAGCCTTTGAGCATTCACCTAGGTATTGGGAGGCACAGTCTGTTTCCCCATTAATTTCAAATTCAGCAGAAGATGTGCAAGTGCTTAATTTTAGGAAAGAGGTCAGCCCTGATTGCCCTGAGTGTGCTGTTGGATAGATGGTATTTAGGATTTTCCCTATTTCAGTGTTTTTCTCATGACTTAACAGGCGACAGATACATGCCAAGTGCTCTGTTTGGCTTATAAACTTCCGGCATCCTAGCCCCAGGTGCTTGATTTTCACTATTCATCTAACATTCACTGTAGGGATAAAGACTTAGAAGTAAGGCGGTCATTACATATTTTTAATTACCTGTTGTTGGGGGGGGGGATAGTTTGGGCCTTAACATTTGGAGTTTTTAAATCATAAGAAAGTTTGGAGGTTATGAGTTGATTTCTTCTTTTTGTTCTTCTTAGTTTTGTGAGACAGATAGCTGGATGATTGGACAGATGAGTGTAATCGGTATGTGGGGGGAAGGAGTAGGTGTATAATACCAACTAGGGGTTCTGGTCCTCCAATGATTTCACCTGCCTCTGAGTATTACAACAAGGAGGCGTGATGCTTTTCAGTTTCTGAGAGTATGGGAATCATTTCAACTGTGTTTAAACATCTGCACAGTATATATTTACATCTGAGCTGCTCACTTGGGCTTCCCTTTGCATTCAGTGGAGAGACTTAGGCACTATTATAACATGACTGGTCTGATTTACATTAGACAACTACAGAAGAAAGAGCCAGACTGGACCATACCTCTGCTACTTTCTCTCCACTAACTACATGTATTCTAGACAGTTAATTAGGTCAGATATCTACCTCTATATTTTCGGATATCTAATATAGATGTCTAAATATAGACATTTATATCAAATTTTATATCTATATTTAATTTCGGTCAGATGCATCTCGCTCTTTGTCTACGGCTTGTAACCACATTTTCATAATCTTCATTGAAAACTGGCTAAAATATTTTTCACATGCCAAAGATGTCACTCTGTTAAAAAAGAGACAATTAATACTCTCAGATATTAGATTTTCCTCTAGACCCCTGTATTTGTTAGTCATTTCTGAAGGCAGTAAAAAACTAGAAAAGTGGTATGTTTTAGCTTGACATACACAATATTTTCTATTTGGTACACTAAATATTGTGGATATTCTTTATATGTTACCATTAGGAGACATTGGTTAAAACATACTAATTAAAATAGAGCTGCAATTGAGGTGTTTAGTGATTTTTTTTTTTTTTTTAATAGAACTCAGTTGCAACCTGAATGGATTCAAATGCAAACCTTACATGTGGTTTTGAAAGGGCAGCCAAATAAAAACTCCACACCACAGAATTATCAAGGCAGGGCACCTGTATGTGGTAGCCTTTGGGGCACAAATATTTTGCCAATAAATGCACCTCTAATTGTCCATACCACAAGAACTGCCAACATCAGCTGCTCTGTATTGCTTCATTAGGTCAGTCTTTCACGGTGCAGAGCCAGTAATAAATAGGCATCCTCCTGGGAGCAGTGTGTAGTTGCTTAGCATGAGCAATGCTCCCAACCTACATTATGATTACCTTTTGGCTTGTAGAGTGAGAGAAATTGAAGAGGCCCACAAAACCCAAATATGTCAGTGTCACAAGATAAGTGAAGAACTGTGGGCTTCGTGGAGAGCTCAGAGCCAACCATGGTCCTTCATAGCCATTTACACACCATGGGTCAATTTCTATACACTGTCAACTTTATGTCACAGTTACAACAGTCTCTCCTGTTTCCTGTAGGCAGCAGTGAATCATACCAGTAAATGAACACTTACTTATATGTACATTTCTCTTGTATCTCAGAGCAATTTTCACAAGCTTCAGAATGACATTAGAGATGAAAATGGAGAAAGAATGAAGCTGGATTGTGGCTCTGGTGACATTCATGGTAGTTATAGCTGCTGCAGAGTAATTCTTTCCCAGAAGGGAAAAGCAGAATGAGGCTAAAGCTAGAACGTACTTACCCCATCTTACACATCTCATCACCAAGACCCTTCTTGCAGGGATTCTGTCCCTCCAACCATGTGCATCATGGATACCCAGACACTGTGTTTCAAAGCTACAACACAGTCCTAAGGAAAAGCCCTACCTAACTTAGGGAATGGGAGGGAAGCCTTGCTCAGACCAACATCTCTGGGAAATCAACTGCCCTCTGCATCTCCTGCCAAAACAGCATCCTCCAGAGATATAGCAGAGAGGTGACGAACAACTGTTTACTCGGTGTGAGAACTGGAGAACTAAGGCCCTGCTAAGGTTTCATATTTTAGGGAATAAGATTTGTCTTGACCAGTCAATGGCCATGACTTTGAACAAGAGAAAAAATGGCCTCAGACACTTGGATGTGTGCAGCATCAATTGTCATAATGTGTGAGATGGGCTGGAATTATCCCAGATTCTGAGGTTGCTAGTTGCTACGAATGGGTTTGTGTCGCCTCACGTTTCTGGTCTTGGTGCAGAGAGCAATGTTGGAACAGGAGTCCTGAGAGTGGGCTAAGGGGGAGGAAAGAAGTGGAGGGGGTGGAGAGGAAGATGGAAATGTGGGTGAGCCATTTTGAATGATCCAGTAAGGCAACATGAGAGGGCGTAAGAGGGGATGCACAAATTCTGTAACTGTGCTGTTTTATCTCTCTGCTCATCACTGTGAGGATGAGGATAGCTCTGACTCGGGTCATGACCCTGTGCTTATTGCTATTAGGGGAATTGCTTTAGAGGCAGGAGCTGTTCTTCTGGGTAGGTACTGTATTGCTGCTATAGAAGTGTGATGATACCAATAAAAAGAGTAGGCCGGTATCCTGCCTGTTCTGCGATGGTTTTGCAGAGGCTGGCCATGTGGGGGATTAATAAAGTGTCACAGATCATTATAGACTCTGCCACAGTTCCCTCTAGAATATGTGTTGTGGCTGGTGCAGCTTCAAGCAGAGGTAGGCTGCCTGAGAGGTGCTGGGGAGGTTACTGCAAGAGCCATCGGTCCTTGGGTTTGCCCCTAGGGGCTCTGATGGGACATATGTCATGACACCAGTCCCATGTGGTGGGATGACATACTGACCACAGCGTTGAGTCAGAATGGGAGTGGTAAGCTGGTGAGGGGAGGAGGCTTCCTCACACATTGCCTTCCAAAAGACCTGCCTCTTGTTTCCATATGCAACTCTGGCTAAATTTATTGCCTCCAGGATCTAGCATCAAAGTTTGAGTATTCTCTAAAAAAATCAAGTTACTCTTACGGATTTAGACCTCTGGATTTGATGATGTTCTGGTCCAGTTTGTGTAGCACCTGGGGCACCAGTTATAAACAACAGTGGAACAGTGGAAGGCTGGTATTTGGAATATTGTGTAAATATTCCATAAAGAGATGACATTTTCAATTAAAATTTTCTGTCGGTGGAAAGGAAAAAAGGGGAAATATATTCATCAGTTTACCACAGAGATTGTTTTATACAGACCTTATAAACATAACTTACTATAGAAACATAACCTATTATCTGTAATATTTTAAGGGAACTTGAGATAGCATTTGTGAGGATTGTTGTCCGATTGATCGATGCCCAGTTGGTAGACCAAATTTAAGAGTTTTCTTTTGGAAAAATTCTAGTATGTGTGTTTATGTCAGCTTAGTCTCTTCTTATGCAGGACTCAGTTGCTGGTTTGTTCACCCTATTGACAATTTTAATAATAATGATGTACTTTTTTTTTTAAATTGTAGGTAAAAAAGTATTTAGCCATTTCTCTGCATAACTTAGGTCAAGACACCCTGTAGTTGACATCACTATTCAATAGCATTCCTCTTTTGGAGATACTATTGTATAGTTTCAAACCAAATTGAAGCTAATCTCTTGTCTTTTCAATCCTTAGAGCTATTTTGTCRTTTCCAATATTTTTGACTGGATCCCTAGAAATTTGTCAGGCTATAACATTTTAGTAAATGAACTTGCCTAATATGTCTGTAAGGTGTCAGTGGCTCTTTTAATTTTATTTCTTTTTTAGCATAATATAGTTTTACCTAGGCTTTGTTTATTTTCCAAAGAAGAAAATGTAATTAAGCTTCAGAAATCATAGACATCCTTTTTATGAACTCATATGCAATGTCTAGACTTTTCTGGTCATATTGCCTGACAATATTTTGAATATTTTAAAATAAACAAAAGACAGCTGCAAAAAATAAAAAACAAAGAACAAATTGATCATTTACACTGTTGTCTGTGCTTACAAAAGATTTTAAAAGCCAATGTTTTCTTATTGCAAGTTGTAGCTTCTACACACCCTTGTGTCTTAACAATATAGTCTAGTGACTCAAAACTGACCCAAAAGTGAACTCAAAAACTGCCCCATACTGAAAGAAAGGTTCAATATTTAATATTCCTAGTCAGCACTCTCACCAAAGCATGCATGAAATATGGGGGTTTTTTTAAGTCAGTGTCATTGCAGCAGAAAGGATGTCAAAATATAATGGAATAATTAGGGCACAGGAAACAAAGAGAGAGTTGGCTGTCTCCTGTGTGCTTTAGAAAAATGTCTTTCCATTCCATGCAGCTCAGGGGAATCATAGTATAGTTGGTTGACTAATGTAAAGAGCATATTTGGCATTGTTTGAAATAAATAGGAAAGATTTTTATTTCAGAAGAACACTCATATATGTATCCTTCATTAGAATAACATTATTCATAAGGTCATGAAAAGGTTATAGAAAAAAGCACAATCAGTAATGAACACTAATATTATATTAGTGTATAATACCCAGTAATATATAGTTAAAGAAACATTTTAGTATCAGAAAAATTGATCACTTTTAATAATGAGGGCACACCAAATAATCAAGCTTGCACTATAAAGCTATTGTAAACTATGTGTATGGTATCGCCACAGAAAGTTCTGTCTTTTCTAGTGTCTATTTAAAGAAGACTCCCTTGAGTGAGACAAACATTTTGCAAAGGCTGATGGAAACGAATACTAATAATAACAGAGAAATATACAACACCATTCTGTCAGTGACCCCAGCGAGTGGCTGTTTCCTTTGAGAAGGACTTGACAGGGCTCTAGGTGAAAAGAGAAAACTTGGTGGAGGGAGTTAACTAGGATTCAGTGACCTGAAAGCAGCGGAGCCTGGACTCATACTGGTTCATGTTTAGCCTACTGTCAGCCAGGACCCGCAGGTCCTTCTCAGCTTAGGTGTTGGATTTTATATCCGTCCGTGCTGAATTTCCCTGCCTCCCATGAGGGACCTGTTGGCCCGTTCCTCCAGCCTGTGGAGGCCCCTCGGAATAGTGGCCCTCCCCTCAAGTATACTCAGTACAGCCAAAGTTTGCTGTAAACAACCAACTTAATAAGACATTCCACCACCTTAGCCAGGTCTTTGATGTTAAACAGTTAAACAGGACAGGACCCAGGATAGACTCCTGAAGAAGTCTGCTTGTAACCAACCACCAGGTAGAGTGTCCCTTCAACCCAATGGTCCAGCCAGTTTTTCACCCATTGAGTAGTACACACATCCAGGACAACAGTAACATCCCAGCCTAGATAGAAAGGATACCATTGGAGACAGTGACCAAAGACTTGCTAACGTCAAGGTAGACAACATACATTGTCTTCTTCATCTACAGATCCTGTCATTTCTTCAGAGTTTTCACACGTTTGGTAGTTAGAAAATTATAGAAACATTTATTTCATGAATCGTTTTGTCGCAAGCTCAAGTATAAAATGTATTATAAAGAAAAGAGTAGAAAATCTCTTCCTTCTTCTGAATAGTTACCTTAGTTCAAACTAATTCAAAGTGGAAAGACCTCTGTACTTAAGTAAGGTATTGTGAGAAATGCTAGAAGGGACGCATTTGGATTTCCTGACTTTCATTATATGATGAGAAACATCATAATACTTTGCTTCCTGAAAACTGTGGCATTATGGGCAGGATATAGTCTTTGAAGAGGATTCCTGACTCCTTCAGTGGAATAGTAATTATGAATGGCAGCTATGAATGATTTGTATGACTCAGGTCTTATTTGATGCATGCCCTCAGAACACAGAATTAAAATAATTTCTTTGTAGGTGTTCATCTGTTTCTTCCCCCTAGTATCTGAGAACTTGGCAAATATTTAAATGTTTATTTTTATCACACCTGTGGATAATTAGTGTATTCAATTGCCTCAAATTTACAGCTGGGAACTGAAGCAGAAAAAAATCCTAAGATCAAAATTGGCAAATAGATCACATATATTTTATGTCTAACATTGAACACAGTCCCCATTTTCCCAAGAGTATTTGACATGACATAACATCACACTCAGAAGATGGTTTGAATCATCATTGGTTTGAATTGTAACACTGAGTTCTTAGCACATCTACAAATCTATGCTCAAGAGTCGGAAATCAGAAACTAGCAGAGAAAATAGTGGAAACCCACTTGACATTCAGCTGTTAACATTCTGGTGTAAGCAGTTTGCCAATATTGCTTTGAAACTACATCATAATGGCAGGTTTAGATTCTGAATCATTAGTCTAACGGCCAGATTTTAGTCCATGTGCAATTCATTCTTTCCTACTTTGACATGATACACTTCCCAGCTTCTCTAGCAGGTGAGATGGGGGTTCTGTAAGAAATTACCTCATTTTCTGCATAAATTTTATTCACTGCAGAATACTATCTGGATTGTGCCATGAATACCTAGCAGCCTAGAAAGGAATGCTAGCATCAGCTCCGCCTGTTTGAATTATCATAATGAATCTGGAAAAGCATGCATGTTTCTGTGTTTATAAATCACCTTGCAGAATGAATCCACAGCCCAAGCTGGATGCTCAGGCAGTATCAACAAATATTAATGATTTGGAAAATTGGATGAATTTGTCCATATCCAGGATGAAATATTATCCTAGCAAAATGTGAATATGGTATCAAAGTATTTCTCCCTTAAGCTTCATACATATTTGTTCATAAGAAACCCTGAATTGTAAGAGTCTATTTCCAGGTTTCTCTGGAAAGGACCACCTACAACAGAAATCAAGTAGGTGAAAAGAAAGAAGGAAAGTTAGATACTGGAGTTCCACTGTTTTATGTTTAGATCTGGACAATCTTTGTCTTGAGCAGAAAGGTGGATGGTTTTGAATTTTGAGTTTTGTTGTAACTGCATTTAACAAACTGGGACTCTCCCTGGCCTCCTTCGCCTTGATCCCAGAACTAGCGTTGACTTCTAATACCTCTCAGTAACTGCAGTATCTCTCTATCTCACATTTACACCTTCTGAGCACTCTGAGTTTACAGTTAAGTTTCCAGGGGCACATGTCACACACAGCTTTGGGCAAGATTCTGTAAATACATTCTTGAATAAATGCTTACGTATATAGGACAAAGTATTGTGTCTGTGGCTGTGGACTTGGACAAAGGTAAGAACCCCTCCTCACAGTTCTCAGCCCTGTGTTCCTCGTCACTGGGGAACAGCTCTCAGGATAGCTCAGGCTCTCCTATTCCTGTCTTTTGCCTCACTCTCTGTCCATTCCAAGTTGTCTTTCTTTGGACTTGGCTTGTTCAGCAATTAGATAGAGCCTGTCTCCTACAAATACAGTGGGTATCTCTGTCCTGTCTGTCTCTTCTGTCTTGTTCTAGTTTCTTGAAAAGTTTCTTCTTTGTCTTTTTTTAAACAGTGATTTTTCATCTTTGTATCTTTATCCTATTTAGGCTCTCTCTGTATTCTTTTCTGTTTTGAGAAGTGTGAACTTCCATTCCTCCAAGAGGAACTGATTATATTTGAGTAGGTGATTATTAACTCAAAAACAACCTACTGTTAACTTGATCTGATGCAATATAACTCGTGTTGGCTAATGTTAATCACTCTGTATCCCATGGTTATTGTCAACGACATAGAAGTTTCTTGCCATCAGCCAGACTTGTAAGTTAAGCATCTAGTTTCTCCACCCATGTAGGCAGCAGTGTATATATAAAGAAAGCTTTATCAGTATTAAACACTACATTTTGAGCTCTTTCAGTTAGGAAGGTAAAGAGAAAATATATCATGTGCAACATTGGCTGATCACTTAGCATGTGACAGAAGTTTTGTAGATTGGAATATACATAACTGTTAATAATGGTGAACCTTTTCAGTATCCAAATTCTATGCCCAGTTTATTTTTAAAACAATTCTAGTTAATAGTCACTGATGCCAGCCCAAATCTCTGTTGAAGCCAAACTTGGCAACATTTGCCAGTACTTTGCCATCGTTGCTGTAATTACTTTCTTTGGATAGTTGACCAATTTTTAAATTATTGTAATTTTGAAGGAGTTCATCCTAATGATACCGCCTGCCCTGATTTAGTAGGCATCTGTTATATGCTATGTTGAACGAGTGCTCATTTTCAGTAAAATGTTCTAAAATCTTATGAAGAATATCATATGAATTGTAGAAAAAATCTGCCTAGTGAAACTTTCCAGATAGGTAGTTTGTCTTTGCAAGAAAAAGCCAATTATTTTAAAGGATTATGTAAATATTCAGCTTGTAACCTTCTACACCAATATTTCATTGACATTACACCTCCACTGTGGAATTATGCTGTGATGTAGTAGATAACATATTAAGAAGCGGGTAACATTTTTGCTGAGATACAGCATGTATATTTAATAGATTAAATTTCAGTTTGTATTAAACATCCTGGCCATCTGGGAGGTTGTATCTTCTTTTCACAGCTGAGACCTTCTATGCTTTTTTTTTTTATTCCGGTATTTTGCAGGGAATAGGGAAATCGGTGTTATAAAAAGTGTGACACAAAAAGAAACAGGTAGGAGCATTAGTGTCTGTCTGAAAATTACACTTTACAATAAAGCCTCCTGCAGTGCTTAAGAACTTCCCCTTTAGTGTTCTGTAAAATGATCACATTGCCTAATAGGATCAATTCAATAATTGCTTTTCCTCTTTTTTAAGTGTCCCTTTTCTGCAGTGTTTACACATAAAATGGTGCAGAAAGTACAGTGTGAAAAACAACTAAATGCAGCATTTTTACTGCTCATTAAATCCATTTTGCATGTGTATGCCTTTCGAAATAATTCTTTTCCTTGCTGTCAGGTGGGAACACATTCTAAAATAAAAAAGGCCCACGGAACAGAATAATAGATAAAATTGAAATGCAGCATGGGTAATTCTAATTGAGTACTGGACTGGAAGTTAAAACATCAGAAAAAGAGTTTTGGGAGAGGATATGATGCTCAGTTTTTTAGATACTTCGGTTTCTATAGAAAAGGGATTAGCTACGCTTACAGGTAAAATTACAGCAGTCTTGAATCAACCATTAGCAGTAGAACACAAGAAGACACGTTAGTGTAACTCCTTCAGTGCAAATCATGCTTATGGTATTTGCTCTGTTACACAATTACAGAAACAAAATTTGTTCCCTGTATAGCAGCTGTGATCTGGAACACCCAGTGTCATGGAGAACACCAGCTCATTGCATATCTGCATTTTTACCCCACACGTATAGCAGCATAGTATCCTGAGAACATGTACATGCTGTAAGGTAGCAGGGTAAAACACCATCCTTCTGAAGGAAAAGAAGCGTGCATTTAAAGAACAGTGTAAGGAGGGCACCTTAAAATCAAATTAGGATTTCATAATTTTTTTTTTTTAATTTCTTCTTTGTATTTGGTGTCCTTTCATTCAAAAACTAACATCTCCTGTTCTGAAGATATAACCTCTCTTTATGAAGTTGGACAATGTTTTTGGAATTGCTACTTTTTCCCCTATTGAGAATAGTTTGTATTGTTCCTTTCTCCACTGTTACTTTACCTTTTTCAGTTCCTTACTTTCAACACAAAAATTACTTTTATTTTTCACCCTTCCCTAGCCTTCTGGGTCTATGTTAGATCTATTTTTTCTTAAATTACAATTATCTATTTTTTTTTCCTATTTTTAAAGCACCCAAAACAGGGAGAAGCAGGTTTCTGTGACTTGGTCTATTATACATCAATCCTGTACTTTTACTATGAACCCAAGCTCTTGGTATCCAGAACTCAAGCTCAGAGTGTAACCTTTTTTAAAATCACTGAATCACTATGGAGGTGTAGGTATTGGCCCATTCACCAGTCATTGCAAAGTTGAGGCTCATGTATGATTAATGTGCAAGTGAGGTGCAGAAAATGAACACTGGAAGAAAGGGTTTAATCGACAAACTCAAATGCAACCTTCTGCCTGATCGTCCTTCTCCAGAATTGTAAATTCTCAGTCAATGTGCAAATTTTAACAGGGGGTATGAATGGAATGAGTATGGGAGGATAACAATACAGTCGGGTCTGTTGGCATACTTTTGGAATGGCTGTCTTATATGTGAAAGGCGAAGCCACAAGTGAGTTGTGGGTTTTTTTTTAAGTGAGCACTGAAGCCTGTCCCTGCACTGTTCCTACCTAATACTGCACTAGTATTCATACTGCACTTGCACCAGAGACACCCATTCAGTAAATCCAGTGCTTGCTTACATCATTTTCTAAAACTATACTGGAAATGTTCCTTTCCTCACAAAACTGAGACTCATAGTCCCTATCGGCAGCACTTCTCTTTGGTACAGGACAACCCAAGAGAACTGTTTTGAGAGGTGATGAAATTGTTCCACTGCACAGCAAAGAGATTTTGCCCCCTCACTGAATAGGCAGTGAGACCTGTTCACAAACCCATTGAATTTCCCAATGTTGCGTACATATATAATTGTTCTTTTTTTCATTGTTTTTCGGAAGACACTCTTTGCTCTCCTTTCCCTAGAGTTATTGCTGGGAAAAATCACTTGATACAGTTGTTCTCAGTTACTGTCTGAGAGTACTATTCTGACATATATTTTGACAAATATGCTAAATGGGTGGCGTATTTACAAAATACATGGTATTTTTATGGATGGAAGGAAGTGCATATATCTCCACACAAAGAACTTTGTGGCATTAGCCCAGCCAATTAAGCCACCTGCTAAGGGCTGGAAAACAAAGGTTAGAAAAATATCCAAACAACCTTTTTAGGTGTGAAAATGTAAGCTTAACACTACTCTTTGGTTGTGAGCATAGCCCCAAAACAAATGAAGATGACGAGGTAAGTGGGATTGTGGTTCTAACAGGCATGGCAGGAAACAGGTAAGAGAACAAATAAATTAACACCATTTGTTATTAGTATAAATTACAAATTAGTCATTGTTCATTTTAGATAGTCTTTGTCTTTCTATTGCAAGGAAAATCTCAGAGATTTCTCAGACCTAAGTTTGGCTAGTTAAAATGAAATTTCCAGATTCAAGGCTTAGTATTTAAAGTACCACTGTAAACTGTTTCCAAAACTTATATTATAAGACTTGAGGAAAGACTGAGTCTGTGATCTGTAGTCTTGCACAGGAGAGCAAAAGCGGTGGGCTGGAAGGATGCAGAACCGCAAGGAGAAGAGAACTGCCAAGAAACGGCTATAGTTGGTTGCCTGGTTTGTCCCTCATTTAAGAACCTGCTATAAGCAGCTGAGGGGCTGAGCAGCCACGCCGGGGCTCTTAATGGTGGTTAACCCAGTCAGGGAATGATCTAACTGGGAGACAGAGGTGAGTCTACTGGGTTTTGGCTGGTGGGGCTCTGAATAGAAAATTTCATCACAGATGTGTGTGCTGAGCTGCATGCATACCTGTTTTTGTGCGTTATGCAGCAGAGGCTTGAGGGAACAGTCCTGTACAAAGGAAGAACAGCACAGGTTATTCGTTATCAAAATAATACAAACAAGGTGAGAGTATTTAGTGTTTATACATTGGAAAACAGAAAAAACGGCTACTGCTTAGTAAAGAACGCTGTTAACTTTCTCCTGTGCATCTCCTTCCATGCTTAATGGGAGTTGCCAAATGCCCATCAGTGGTGGGTTGACCATGGCTGACTGCCAGACGCCCACCCAGCCACTCTCGCACTCACCCTCCTCAACACGACGTGGCTCAAGATAAGGAGAGGGAGATCGCTTACCAGTTACTCACGGGCAAAACAGACTCAGCTCGGGGAAAATTAATTTTAATTTATTGCCAGTTAAAATAGAGTTGGATGGTGAGAAACAAAGTCAAAAACTGAAAACACCTTCCCCCCACCCCACACCTTTCTCCCAGGCTCACCTTCGTGCCTTCATTCCCAGCTCCTCTATCTCCCCCCTCCAGGGGTTGGGGAATGGGGGCTGTGGTCAGTCCATAACAGCTCCTCTCTGCCACTCCTTCCTCCTCACACTGCTCCAGAGTGGTCTCCTCCAGAGGCTGCAAGGGAACCCCTGCTCGGGCACCTGGAGCGCCTCCTCGCCCTCCTCTTCTCCTCCCCTCGGTGCTGGCAGGGCTGTTTCTCACACTTCTCCCCTCACCCCTCACTGCCAGGCAGCGTTTTGCCCTTCCTTACCCAGGCGTTCCCCCAGGCGCCGCCATCGTGGCTGCGGGGCTCGGCCCTGCCCTGCGGTGGGTCGGTTGGAGCCGGCTGGAACCGGCTGTGTCCGGCACGGGGCAGCCCCGGCCGCTGCTCACAGAGGCCGCCCTGAAGCACCCCCTGCCAGCGCCCGGGCACCTGCACCCCATACAGCATCTCAGTGAGCTTGGGGACGGGCAGCTAAATCCTTGCTGAGGGCTGCTGCACAGGCACGCATGTGCACAAGATTTCTGTAATGAACTTTACGGTATGGATCCACTTCTTGAAACATGTGGCAGGTTTCCGTAGATACATACGTGGTTTGTTGTTGTCATTGTTTTGCTCAGAAACACTGCACTGGTCACTTTTAAAATGAAATTATAAAGATTTTAGCAAGGATTAAGAAGTGCTAGTGGGGTGGACTGTGATATCCCCGCGGTAGGAGCAGGAGATCCAGCCACACCTGCTCAGTGCGCAGCAGTGCTCACCCCAGAGCTGGGCAAGCTGAGAGGGTACGGGGGAGTGTGGCTCCTCAGGGGATGGTAGGAGGGAGGTAAGTGGGAGACAGGTCAGTGTTTCTACTTATTATTGCTATTTAATTGTGGGGTTTTGTTTTTGTTTTTTAATTTCTATTGCTCTCAAATATCCCGAGCCTGTCTTCTTGCCTCATACATATGATTTCTAGAATGCTCCAAATGGAGTCGGTTTGTCCCTGCAAGTGACAGTCTGAGGGAGCTCTCAGCACCGTCTATATTCAGCTCATTCTTTAAAATGTATTTACTTGCAGTTTGCACCTAGAGGCAAAAAACAAAGTCTAGACAATTATATGGTAATCAACATCAAAAAGGGGAACTACATAAAAACAAAGAATCTTGTTAAAAAGAAGCTAAAAGGGGCAGCTAAGAGAATTAAATCTTTCCAGGCAGCCTGAGGACTATGTTAGAAAAATAAAAAAAAGAGTTTAGAACCACAGGGTCAATACATATCACTTAGCAGAAACACTTGAGAAGGAGAAATTGGTGAGGCTAAACAGAAGAGAAAGCAAAGTAATAAAAATGGCAAAGCCATAATTTGAAAAGCTGAAGTTGTTTTCCAAAGGAAAGAGAAGATCCTTAGATTTTGGCAGATTAAATACAAAAATGCAGTAAGCCAAACCACCAAAAAAAGAAAAAAAAATGTTTGAGGACCAACGAGCAAAGGAAATGGAAAGTAATAGTTAATCTTTCTTGAAATATATCAGGAAGTGTGCCTGTAAATTTCTAGGATCAACTGAGGATCAAGGTATAAGGGGAAGCCAGATGAATTTGCTACATCCATATTTACTGTGGAAGAAACTGGGTATATTACAGACTGATTCCCTTTTTTCTGAGGTGCTCACCAGCAAGGTTTTCTTAAATGGACTGTGGAGGAGGTTGTAGAACAAACCGGCAAAACAAGCAGTAATAAGCCAGCAGGACCAGATGGTTTCACCCTGGCATTCAAAGGGAATTCAAGGAGGAGATTGATGAATTATGAACAGTGACAGGAAACTTCATGCTTAAAACCACCTTGCTAACTCAGGACAACAGGGCTTCAGGAGACATCCCAGAATGTGCAAGTCTGTAGAACTGACATCTGGGCTTCACAAATAGTAAAAACTATTAAAAGGACTAGAATTAGCAGACATCTAAATAAAAACAAACTTTCTGGGGGGGGAATCACTTTTGCAGAGGGAAATTCCTATCTTATAAACGTATTGAGTATTTCTTGAAGTGCACAGAAAATGTGCCTTGTGGTGGCCTGTTCGATATAGAGGGGAAATATTACAGATGTTTCCAAAACTGTAAATGGCAAAGAGATAGTTGTTAGGGATTGTTGGTTCATTCTCTCTTCAAATAGAAATGTTTAAGAGTAAATTAAGCTAGTAAGAACCAGTTTTGTCGCAAAGCAAGGAGGTCATTTTTCATACAATGGCTGGTAAAGTTTGGGAATTTGTTGTCAATGGATATGGCAGATGGTAAAATTCATGGTAAATCAAGGGGAAACTGCATAAGTTCATGGAAAGGAAAATCCTTAAGGTTTACAGAATATTTTTAAACTGTGCTTGCTGTCAGAAGTGCATGAGATAGCTGTTCAGAGGAGTGCTTGGGGAGGCAACATCTGTGCTTGGCCTGTTCCCTAGACATCTGCTTATCCCTGGTGTTGGAGATAAGGCACTGGGCTAGCTGAACTTTTAGTCTGATCCAGTACAGCTGTTTCTGTGCTGTTAAGCGTTGAACATAGACTGTTGTGGCTTGCTAGGACTAGATGCTAATGGAGCTGGATCCCATTGAGAGCTTGAGGATATCTCCTTTACAGTGCTAAAATTATTACCATGAAGGTACTAATGAATAATTTTCTGTGTGAGAGAAGTTTGTGTGAACTAAAGCACTCCCCTCTGTCTGGAGATAATGATACATTTGGGAGAAGAAAAGCAAACTCCTGTAAGTAAATAATGTTTGTCTCTTTTTCCCTTTATTGTATTACTGTTTCGTAAGTTATTTTTAGATGTAAAAGAAATTGACACAGACCACGGTATAGGACTTAGCTCTGAAATATAAATAATCATAAGTTCCCAATGTATTGTTATTTAGATTTCATTGTATTATCTTGAAAGCATGAAGCATTTTATTATTTATTATGATCTAATATAGTGTGCTTCAGCATGAGCTTTTTTTGACACTGGTGAAAAATATAAGTGAGGTACAAAAATTCTATGGTGTATTTCCATTCCTTTGGTGCTCCTATAACTGTTATAAATAACAAACATTTGGTTACTTGTTGAGAAGAACCCATGATTCAACTAAAGATCTTAGAAATGTTGTTGTTATGGCTAGTTATTAAAGGTATCTTATCTGGTGAAAAGAGGATATTCTGCTACATCTCTGAAACATTCACGATGTTCTTACATGCATTGAAACTCAAGAAGTGCATGCCTTGGTTAATGAGGGTTGGTACTGAAGACTTTGTATAGTTCTTGCTTGTCATTCAAGTTGCAGCACTGGTACTTTTATCAGCTCTCTGGGTGTTGTCACTGCACCTCAAATGCATGAAGGAATTTTAGTTTAATGAGGCTTCTGCTTGACTGTGCCTTACATCAACAGCAAATGATTTTAAACAAGTAGTATTGGGACAGGCAAGTAACTGTGAATGAGATTTTCAACTGTTTACTTAATGGAAAAAGCAGAAGTGAATCAGCCACTCTTCATTTTCCTCTTTGATTCTTGTGCCAGCAAGCATTTGACCTTAGCTCAAAAAATGCAGGTGTTGTTTCTTAGACGGGATTTCTCAGCTTATTAATAATAACAGAGACAGAGTCTCTTACGAGTGTTGGGACACAGCTCTTACTGAAAAGGGTGCAAGTTAGGCATGTGAATATCCATCAGTGTCTCAGCATGAAATATCTAAGCAGTCTAAAATCCTGACTCGTCAAAGGAAAAAAAAGCTCATAATAATCTTTGCTCATTAATACCTTGATATACCCTTTTGGCCTCAACTGGCAGTGGGGATATCCCCAACAGACATAATGTTGATTAAGGAAAAAGAAAAAAGCGAACTGAAAATGCGGTGTGACAGTAGTTACCTCCTGTTTCCTACTCCTTGCAGTCTCCACCATTGTCGCTACCTCTAGAGTTGCATATGGCACTTCAGCATAGCCTATGTAAGCCAAGTTAGTTTCAGAAAATGTACATTTTTTAATCCTGTAATATGCAAATGTAAAACATTTAAAATAAGCGGTGGTGAATCTCTTTCTGATATTTTTCTGTTATTTCTGATAAATCACTATTTTCCCCAGCTCTTGTTGCCCTGGCTGGGGATGCAGTATGCTTGTAAACTTGTATGAAGAAACAGAATGTTATAAAGTGATCTGAAGACATGCCGTTTGAGAAGATGTTATTTTCCTCTGTTCTATGAAATGCATAGTAACTAAGGTGTGCACATCCTATCATTATGCTTTGCTGCTGCTTTCCTATCCCCAGCAGTACTTCATTAACATTAAGAGCATAGTTCCTGGTTAATCCCAGTAATTTTCAGCAGCCATTCTGATGCATCCACTTGAGAACCATATTATCTTAATACTGCTGACATTTGCATGTCTTTGAAATACTTTTTTTTTCAGATATTGTCCATTTAATCCACTGCAGTTTCTATCATCCTTTGTTCTTATAGTCATGCTTTACTTACAGCTGATGAAAAAGAATAATCTACTAATTTCTCAATAGCTCTTTAAGGTTAAGAAGGAATCAACAAGGTGTGAACAGCAGTATAAGAAGCCCAAAGATTTAGCTGTTTGAACACAGACTACATAGTTAGAAACCTATAGAACTAAAATTATAGTGAAACCAGGCCATTGTGATTTCTATGTTTAATCAACGATTTTTCATGTGAATGAAATTCTTACATGCCATTTATTATCTCAGCTGTACTCTGACAGAAAAGGCCCCTAGGAACAGCAATAAAACATTTAAGCAAGGTGTGACAATTATTCTTCATATTCACTTACCTGTATAAAGTTTCTCCTCTCCTTCCCCCCCACCCCCACCCCTTATCTGAATGTATAGGTCTTAGCTTATGAGGCTGAAAGGAAAGGGATTTGTCTTTCTAATTTGCACATCAATATATGGCACTGATCCCAGGCAGAACAGGGGAAGGGTGTATATTACTGATGTGCTCCAGTACTGATCCAGAGTACTTCCAGCTCTGGAATTTAAAAGGAGCTTTCAGGGCATCACTGTTTCTCTGCTTCATCTTTTTCCCATTCCCCTGACTGGAATAATGTTGCTGTAGCGCTGAGTGGACCTCACTTCTTTCCCTGTGTGAGATTACCTGGCTGTCAGTCTGAAGCTTGGGCTCTGCTGACTTTCCATTCTCTGGATGAGGTGGCGGCTTCATCGAGTCTGCCTTCCCCCTCTACCTGCAGCAGTAAGGGAGATGCATCTGATGGAGAAGGTCTCTCCCCCTTCACTTTCTTGCACAATCTCCTAGAAGCAAGGTTGTCACTTGCCCTTAATTATCAATATGTCATTAGGGATATCTTATCCATTGCCTGTGAGAGCTGTTATACGACTCAGATAACATATTGTGCATCCACCTGGTCAGCTCATTGTTGTGCAATCTGTCCGTATCAGGCCTTTGATACAAGCCTTCTGATACAAAAGCAGCATCTTTGCTACTTTATAGAAATTGGAAAACACCTTATCTAATCTGTGGTCAAGTCCAGGCCAACCTGCGGATTTTCCCTGCAAAGTATTACCTAGTACTTTGTCCTTGAGCTAGTGTCAGTTAGCTGACGGTGGCAGTCACTTCTGCAAGGCCTCTATTCCCCAGAACATAAGGCAGGATTTATGACATAAGATTTTTTAATGTATTTTTTTTCTTTCCTGCTGCTGTACTGGCTTACACCTCTCCTGCCTTTTTAGCCTGAGGAATCTTTTTGAAAGAGATATTACGCTTCTGTGGAGGACTTTTTTTCCCTGGTTAAAATTTAAAAGAAATATAAATTATTTATAAACTGGCAACACAAAATGAACAGTATAGCCATACATACCATTGTTTTCTACAGACAAGATTTTAAAGCGCACTTTTTATGAAAGCTGTTCATAAGCTGTAGAGGTTATAGTGTTTTCTCTGAACTTAAGACGTTTTGAGCCTCAGACTTTAAGATACATATAAAAAAGTGTGGTTAATAGCTGGCTACTAAAAATGTTCTAAAATACTAGGTATTTTGATTTGAAGTACTAAAAATGCATTAAAATATCCAGGTCTCTCTCAGAATAAATCTGAAAGAAATATAACCTTCTAATGGTGTATTTAAAAGAGGTTTACCTTTTTTGTTTATGGTATGCATCAGTGTGCCTGTATTCTTCAGTTCCCTGTTTGCTCCCAAGTGACAGTCTGGCCTTGAAAGTTTGGAAATAGAGCCGCCTCTTTCTCCCTTCTCCACTTTGTGTTTCCACAATCAGAACTGAAGGAAGGCAGAAATACAGTAGTTTAGCAAATTTTGCCTTTCATGGGAGTAATTACCTGCAGGATGCAGAAATGTCTGAAGACTTGAGAAAGTATAAAGGAGTAGAAATGTCCAATCTGTTGTTTGGGAAGCTGGTCAGATTCAGAGAAAGCAAAAAATTGGAGGGGGGATGGAATGAGACACCAAAAGTTTGAAAGTAGATGGAGTATATGACAAATGTGGGAGAGATTTGGGCAAAATAGAAAACCAGAAGGTAAGGTTATAGAATGGGCACTGTACAGACCAGGTAGCTGAAGGCACTTACTGTTCTCTGCTGTTAAAGCCCATTAAAATTAGCACATCTGCGGTGCTCAAAGGGTATCTCCCACTTTCTGACTGAGGAAGTAGCAGAGGCAGATGCCCAAGAAAAAGGGTGGAGAAAATCAACAGCCCCTTAGAAAGCATGCAATGTTTTTAATCTTAAAATGTGTCAAGAAGGTGGAGGGTATAAGCACAAGATTCTTTTCTTTTCTCAATGTGAACACTTGTGTATATGCAAGATGGAGCACACGGCTCCAGTGCAAGAGAAACACAGATCTGCAACAGCTTTTTTTTTCCTTCTTCTTTTTTCTTTTTGTCTTTTTTCTTTTTAAGACTGGCCTAAAAAGTTTACTGGCAGTGTGTGAATAAAAGCTGCTCTAGACTGGAAACTGGCAGCCTCCTCCTAAAAATTGTGTACATACGGGGTATATACATCATACACACATCTAACGTAGAGTGCAACCATTTCTATGGTATCAGTCTGACTGTTCAGAAAGAATGCAATTTTGAATTTAAGATGTCCATCCGCAAGTACAGCCATGTTAAAATATTGGCAGGGCCTAGTACGTATAGGAAAATTGTGGTCAGTTTTAAATATCAAGGCGAAAAAAGGAAGAAAAAAAATCTGTGAAGACAATGACATTTGAATTCCTTGAAGAAAATTAGCCACAAGATCTACCACTTAATCTGATGAAGAAGAAGTTCCATTAGAGAAATTAGCAAATTAGTTGGATACCAATAATAATAACAACAACTTAAACACTTAAAGACTGTAGGAAATTTTACAAATCATCTAAAGAGCTGAAGAGTTCAGATCTAAAAAAAAAAAAAGCAAAACTTGAAAATAATTTTGGATAAAACCCAGAAGTATACCGATAAAGTATCACGCTTGGAAGAGTACTGGATGTATACTTGGGGAAATATTCAGTACCACAATAAATTGGTTTAAAAGTAGAACTGGAATGAAGAAATGAAGGATTTCTGAGGTCTTATGATGAAACTCAAACATGAGAGTATTGTTCATCAAAAGAATAAAAACAGAAGTATTTTTTAATTCTTTTTTTTATACAAGTAATAAAATTAGAGTGTCTTAGAAGAATATTATTTGGATTTTTTTTGTTGTTTTAAAGCACAAACTTGGAAATGAAGTCTGAAATCATTCAGAGATTTCATTGCACCAAAATAAGACTGGCAATCAGTAAGCAATTAAACATTCTTGAAACAGCTATAAAAACTGAAATACATTTTGCACTTCCATGAGAGTTAAAAATATTTTGCTACAGCTTATCCTGAAACACAGATGTCTGAACCTGCACTAGGTTGAAAAGATTGCATATTTAGAATACTTCATAGATTTGCCTTCGCTAGAACTTGCTATTAGAAAACATGTTTTATATATTGGAATGATATCAAGTATTAAATTTTTGCATTACTACAAAATGGTAGCTGAAGCAGGCAACTATCATATAAACTGAAGGACTTTTGTTCTTAGTGATACTGATCCTCAAAATGGGATTAAATATAATTCCGAGTTTAATTCTTTAAGAGCAGAAAGTATTCTGCCTGTGGTTTGTTGTTAAGTATTAACAAAAAGTATGTTGACTGAAAACTTAATATTCTTTTTTTAAGGATTTTTATATAGTCATATGTAAATATGACTATATATATGGTCAGTTATACAGTGTTTACTCATTTCAGTACTCTCAAGTCATTATGGTAATGTTGGATTAATTCTTGATTCAGACATGGACAGAGTAATTCACTGATCAATGGACAAAATATCATTCTTCATATGAATCAGAAAGGGCTCCACTGCAGAATGTATACTAGATTTGGATGGCTAGGATTTTAATGCATTTTCATATTTTAATGTATAATCTGAGTTGTTGAGGCATGGAAGTTCAAGACTCAGGAAATAAAGCATACTATATGGTGCAATAGCTTTTGGAACAGTTTCTCAATATGCCATATTCAAAGGAAAACATTTTGCAGAAATGGTAATTGCTGAAAGACAGAAAAAAGTAGAAAATAGAAAAATCACCTGATTACTTAAAAACACAGGCTGAATAATTTAAATAGTCAGCATGACCTGTAAGCCTTAAGCGACAGCAGATGCCTGTCAGTCCTGATCTATCTTTACACACTGGCACAAAGTGTGTACCTTTTGTCAACAGGAGTTTATAGTTAATTTCCATTTAAGAGTAATCAAGCTTTATAAGACATAAAATCTGAATTTGTTCACTCTACAGGAGATCCATGTGATTTGTAGAGGCTATGAACTTTGCAAAAAGGTTTCTAGTTCTTATGTAAATTAAAGATAATAGGGTGTCTCATGTTAATCAGAAAAAAAAGAAGCTTTTCAATTTATAGGGTACGATTCAGCAAATAAATTGATATATGGATTTGAAGTTATTAATATTAATTAGAAAAGCTGGCTTTCTGAGCAAACCTTCCATTATTAGAACAAGATTTAGCTGTCTGTCACAGTGGAAAGGTAGATCAGGATTTGCTAGTATCTCTGCTAATGGTGTTGGCCTAAGTAATAGGGGGCTGTAAGGGAAGTAGGAACTCTGCAGCCAGAACTGTCTGCTCTCTTGCTCATTTGGCAGTCAAGCCTAACCTCACATTGAGTAGCTTCTAATAGGACAGGAGGTGTTGTGGTTTAACCCCGGCCAGCAGCTAAGCACCACCCAGCCACTCGCTCACTCCCCCCTGGTGGGATGGGGGAGAGAATCGGAAGAGTGAAAGTGAGAAAACTCGTGGGTTGAGATAAAGACAGTTTAATAGGTAAAGCAAAAGCCACGCAAACAAGCAAAGCAAAACAAGGAATCCATTCACTACTTCCCATTGGCAGGCAGGTGTTCAGGAAAGCAGGGCTCCATCACGCGTAACGGTGACTTGGGAAGACAAACACCATCACTCCGAACGTCCCCCCTTCTTTCTTCTTCCCCCTAGTTTATATGCTGAGCATGACGTCACATGGTATGGAATATCCCTTTGGTCAGTTGGGGTCAGCTGTCCCGGCTGTGTCCCCTCCCAGCTTCTTGTGCACCCCCACCCTACTCGCTGGTGTGAGAGGCACAAAAGGCCTTGACTCTGTGTAAGCACTGCTCAGCAATAACAAAAACATCCCTGTGTTATCAACACTGTTTCCAGCACAAATCCAAAACATAGCCCCATACTAGCTATTGTGAAGAAAATCAACTCTACCCTTGCCAAAATCAGCACATCTCCACCCCTTATTCCATACCATTTACGTCATGCTCAGGTCCCACACTATCCGATACATCCTCATGAACCACCACCCCCCTTCCTATCCTTTGATATAATACACAGATATCATTCCCTTAGTCTATGGACCACCCCTGTGAAATGTCTGTAAAATGTCCATAAATGTCCACAAATGTCCATTAAATGTCCATTGAGTTCATTTAGTCCATGTCTTTGGGCTCCATCTGTTATGGTGGTCACTCAGGACAGGAGATGTGGTGTGTGGCGTGGAATTATTGGGCACCAAAGTCAGCTCAGGTCGGGTCACTGCTGCACTTGCACTGCTGCTTGTAAGGCTTGTCCTCCATTGGTTCAGGTGGTTCCTGCTATAGTAATTCCTATAACATGCAACTCACATCATGGGTTACAACAATTTAAAGRTATTTCCATTACAACCTCCACCCCTGGTCCCTTTGGACCAGGTTATAGGGTTTAACATTGCAATGAACTCCTCCCCTTGCTCCTAGCCTGGCTAGCAACAAGGGTTTCCTGCTATAGTAATTCCCATAACATGCAACTCAAATCCCAGGTTACAACAATTTAAAGGTATTTCCGTTACAATCTCTACCCCTGGTCCCTTTGGACCAAACCATAGGGTTTGACATTGCAATGAACTCCTCCCCTTGCCCCTGCCCCGGCTTGGACTTACCCACAGACTGCAGTCCCTTAGGGGTGTACCTGCTCCAAGTGGAGCCTTATCTATGAGCCACAGTCTCTCCAGGGGTATACCTGCTGCAGCATAGACTTATCCACAGCCACAGTCGCTTTGAGGTGCACCTGTTCCAGCGTGGCCTTCTCCATGGGCCACAATGCCTTCAGAGATATACCTGCTCCAGGATGGCCTTACCCACAGCCACAGTCCCTTCAGAAGTAAACCTGCTCCAACATGGCCTTACCCATGGCTGCAGTCCCTCCAGGGGTGTACCTTCTCTGTCATGGACTTGTCCATGGCCCCACGCTTTGAGGTGCTCCAGCATGACCTCATGCACAGCCACCGATGCTTCAAGTTGTACCTGCTGCAGCATGGACTTATCCACAGCCACAGATGCTTTGAGGTGTACCTTCTCCAGCGTGGACTTATCCTTGGGTCACAATCCCTTCAGAGGTATACCTGCTGTGGCACAGACATAACCAAGGCCACAGACGCTTCGAGATGTACCTGCTCAGGCATGGGCTTATCCATGGCCACAGACGCTTCGGGGTSTCCTGCTCCCACGTGGACTCATCCACAGGTCACAGTCCCTTYGACTCGAGTTCACACTGGAGTTCCAGCCTGTCCAGTACAGCAGCACAGAAACAGCAGCGATGCCCTGGCCRYCTGCCAGCCCAGGCGCATCGCCATTGCTGTTATCAAAATGTTCCCAGGCACAGCAGAGTGAGATGATCAGCAGTACAGCAGGACAGCAAGCAGCGAAAGCAAAAAGCGCCACTAACGAGCACGAGACTCTAATATACAGCGAGGCAAGCAAGCCCCATGGCAAGCACAGGAGCCTGCCCGTTAATAGCTAAACAGCAATAACAGCTATAAATTCCATCTAGCACATTCCAATCAAACCTGTCGTTATCTCGAACCTTCGAGCCCCACGTTGGGCGCCAAAAAGGACTGTCGTGGTTTAACCCCAGCCAGAAACTAAGCACCACACAGCCGCTCGCTCACTCCCCCGCAGTTATAAAGACTCCCCTGCAGAGATAAAGACAGTTTAATAAGTAAGGCAAAAGCCACTCACAAAAGTAAAGCAAAACAAGGAACTCATTCACTAATTCCCATCGGCAGGCAGGTGTTCAGCCATCTCCAGGAAAGCAGGGCTCCGTCACGCGTAATGGTGACTTGGGAAGACAAAACACCATCACTCCGAATGTGGGGAGGACATTCCTTCTTCTTCCCCCAGCTTTATATGCTGAGCATGACGTCCTATGGTATGGAATATCCCTTTGGTCAGTCGGGGTCAGCTGTCCTGGCTGTGTCCCCTCCCAACTTCTTGTGCACCCCCAGCCTACTCGCTGGTGGGGTGGTGTGAGGAGCAGAAAAGGCCCTGACTCTGTGTAAGCACTGCTCAGCAGTAATGAAAATATCCCTGTGTTATCAACACTGTTTTCAGCACAAATGCAAAACATAGCCCCATACTAGCTACTGTGAAGAAAATTAACTCTATCCTAGCTGAAATCAGCACAGGAGGGAAGCTGGGCAGAGGGGAAATGATCAATAAAGTTGAGAAATACAAAATAGACCCTATTTCTCTTCCAGATCAAGAGGACGGTCTTGCTTAGAATGACTTTTGTTTTTTCTAGTTTATGATGACCACATAGAGGAATTTTTAACAGAGGTCTCCTTCATAACTTATTAAAAAGCGTAAGGCAAACCAGTTTGTCTGCGTTCTTTAAAGACAGGTGACATTTGTAAGAGGTTAGCATGATATTTTTATGGCATGCAATGGTAATTTCACTGCAAGGTGAGTTTAATAACTCTAAGAGAAAAAGGAGATTCCTTCGGATAGAGGAGAGCAGATAAGATGTTCAGATAAAAACCTTAAAAGAAATGAATAACATTAGGAGCGTCACTGCTGAAACTGGCAAAATAAAACACGTAACCTCAATCACTATAGTATTTTCTTAGAAATCTTTATAACAAGAACAGTTTTTAAGAAGATGCATTTTTAGGTAAGTGTTTTCCTGACTGAATAGTTAGAGGTACTTGGGGTGATAAATGGCGTTAGCAACCAACTGTGCAGAGTTTGATTTCATGTCTCACTGCATTTATTCTGAGTTGGCCGTTTGCATGCTCTGGTATTGGGGGCATAAGAAATCACTTAAATAAGTGTGTTATCACATACTACAGTGATGGGTTCCTATGTATTCCACTATTGAGAAAATCTGCTGACTTGACCTCAGTTTTGATGTATTGCACAATATCATGACAAAGCTTTTTCTGACATTGACCCATCAGCCATATTGCACATTTGTGAGCTCTCTGATTTTGCATCTCCTTCAAAGCTGAAGGGCTGGCAGTGCTAGTACAACCAAACTAACCCTGACAAAACGCTGCTTCTCCAACACACACACAGTGACTATTGATAATTAATTATAATTCTCTGAACTATTTTTTTCACTTCTTATGTGGATTATGGGAAGACAGCGGATCACCCACAGCAGTGAGCACACCAGTTTGGTGTCCTATTTGTCCTCCCGCATTAAACTTACCTTAGGGAGGACGGTACTTCATGAACAAGCTTAGGGAACTCCCCCACATCTGCCTTCATTTGGCAATGGATTTCGAGTTTATTTAAATCAGATTCTGGACTACATCCCTATGGCATCTCCCTCACAAAGTTGGTTTTTTTTGAGACAATCTTTTTGTCCATCTCTAGCCTCCCTGCTGCTTACAATAGTAGAATACAAGGGACATTTCTGATGCAATTCACTGATAAGGTATCTTCTGATTTCATATAAGTTCTCTTGTTGATCTGTCTCATGACTATGAGAAAGCCAGTCTCCAAAATGTTATTCACAGCAGGTTTTTTTATACTTCTTTGGGAAGATCGTGAATAATACTGGAATTAGGTAAGAAACTTCATACATACATACAAATATATATGGATTATGCACTTTTCAGGATATTTGTTTGGTATTGCCTTGCCTTCTTGAGAATAGCTAACATAAAGGAAACAGCTAAGTAGGGGGGGAACCCACAAGAAATGCACAAAAGGCAAAGGGAAAAACTACAGGTTAATAGTTGCAAAGAAGTTAACATTATGATGGGTTAGTGATCAACTGGGAAAAAACTATCCAGACAGAGACCAGCAGCATTACGCAGCTGTGTTAAGGGCTGAAAGCCTTAGGTCAAAGGGAGTCCTAGACTCTAAAGATACTGAAGGATAAAGGGGAGTGGTTTATCAGCCTGATGAGAGGGAGATACAGAAGGAAAGAGAATTATGGCAGAAAGAGAACAGTCAGGTTCTTACAGGCAAAGGTAGGTATTAACTGACCTGAAAGGAACCTTGAAAATGGTTGCAAGGAAAGATTAGGGTGTAGATAGGAGGAAATATTAATATGAAAAATTACTTTTTTACCTCTTAGCAGTCTATACTTTGTATCTTTGGGTAAAAGAATAAGTACCTTTGCTTTGAAAAGACTCTTCTTGAGTCACTTTAATCAGTTGCTGTCACAGGCTGCTGAGGGATAAGGACTTTCAGCTGCAAATTTAGTCTATCATATCAACATGGTTAGCATCTGTAATCCAGTGAGCCAATCTGAAGGTGAGAGGACCGTCTGGTTTATCCAAAGCAAGCTACAGGCAGGGAGGCCTGTCACCCAAGTGCATTTGTGATGGACAAAAGAAAGGCTTTATCTGTATCCAGGACAGAAGATAAGGGATGAAGGGTTGGCGTTTTTTTGTTTGGTTTGGTTTGTTTGTTTTCTTCCCTTTTCTGCTATCTTTTTTCCCCCTATTTTTTGGTGTTCTCTTTTTTTTTTTTCTGTAAATGGTGAATACTAACACTGTTTGAGATTCCTGTCACCTCTTTAAGTTTATCATTTAAGCAACTTTTTCAAAGGCATAATACACTGCAACTGTCATCAACATTTCTTGTTGTTCCTGTTGTCTTTATAGCTGTGAATTCCTGTCAAATTTTTATGATATAAAAAGTAGAAATCTATATTTTGTTGCCACTTCATTTTTAACATATGTTGGTAATTTAATTCTTAACCATTTTAAAAACATTGGTATAGGGCGTCATAAATATTCTTAGGCTACGTTATGTCTGCTGAGATGCTTAAAAGAGAAAAGTGTAGACAAATATAATAGTCAATTTAGATGCTCAAAGCTTCCTTCTTAAAAAAGAGAACTTCATAAAAGGTACTTAGGATACTCTTGACTAATTCTTCTGGGGAGAAAAACACTCTATGAAGGTTACTCAAGCTTTGCAGAACTACAAAATCACAGAGAGTTCTTATCTCATAAAATAAAAACCATCTATCCAAGCCTTTTAGGAAAGGCTAGTGACTGTGGATATTGATGTTTTTGATAGATGAAATGCTCCCAAACCAGCTCATCCCAATATGACTCATCAGACTAAGACTTTATATAAACAAGAAGTTCCCTCAGGATTTAAACTCTCAACTGGATGATTAACTGACAAAGCTAAAAATCCAGATTCTCAATACAGAGAAACTCTATAAGTTTCAAATTAATGAAGCAATCAGTCCCTTACATGACTTTTAACATTGCACCAGGATTTCAACAAAAAATGCTCTGATAAATGTGGTGATAGCTTTTCCATTACTCATTTGAGCATTTCCACTAGATGATGTCTTTATGGACTTTAGAGAATACAAGTGTGTCCCTGTTTGGAGAAGTAAAAGGCAATGTTCAGGAGGGCCATACTCAAAATAATGAATTTATTTGTCTTGTTAGTGTTCCACAAATCCTTCTTCCATCTTTCTTATTTTTATCCACATTGGCTACAAAATTTTGACAGGGTGCTTAGATACCCAGATGGATGATAATATCCTCAGTGAGACTGAGTATGTAAAAAGCCGGCACTGTTTTTTTGGTTTTGGTGTTGTTGTTGTTCTTTTGGGGGTTTTTTGAGTGTGATCTTACGGAAATTAAAAGGTTATCCTGTGCTAGTATTATGGGCCAGTAAGTTATCTGAGTGTTGTTTACTAAGGTCTCAATGAAGAACACTTTGTACATGACCTTTCTGTACACAAAAATCAGAAAAGGGCAACAAAAATGAATAGAGCCAAGAACTTTCAAGTGAGAATGGATAGCGTTGCTTAAATTCACTTTGTTCAGAAAGAAGAGTTGATACAATAGATCTATGTATCATTTTTAAATGAAGGCTAAGTTAAGATAAATAAAATGGTTAGATAGAAAGATATTGCTAGAAAGGAGGATTATAGGAAAGCTCTGAAACATCACAGTCCTTTGGCTAAGGATGGAGAAAGGGATGGAAAATTAACAAACTTGTTTTAAAATACTGCTGTGTAACTTTTAAAAGCCTAGATTATAAAAAATATTAATGTGGACTTAAATATTTTCTGTTGACTTTCATGTTACATAAACACTTGTTAAAAAGGTAAGTCTGTGCCTAAGTGTTCTTTTCTAATCAGATCTGACCGTGTTTTTTAAAACATTTTTTTTTCCAACACATTTCAGTTCGCCCTTAGCTTTCTCGCTGACTTATTTTGGAAGAAAAGGTTTCTTAGCCTCAGGATTAGAAAATAATTTTGCTTTATTTACAAATTCTTTGTTAAGTTACTTGCAAGAAAACTCCTGTTCCACAGTAGAAAACATGAATCATCCTGGAACATGATACCATTTTTTTTATATCCTCATTGCAGTCCCATTTCAGTTTGTCTGGGAAAGAACACCAAATTCTGTTGCTTTTTATGTCAAGTTTTGAGGCTAACATGAAGACAGTTAACAAAATTATTTATTTATACCAAAAACCAGTTCCCTTTTGCAAGTCAGTTACTGAAAGCTTCTGGGCCTTTCTACTAGGATTAAACATAAATTATACCAAAATCTAAGCCTATTTAGCAGTTCTTCAGAGAGAGTATAGAGTTCAAATTTCTTTGGGGGGGCTGGCAGAGAAGTCATTGGTCATAATTAAGGATTTTTAGTATGCTTGTGATTGGTATCTCTGGCTTCTTTCAGTTTAATGCAGTCCTGATAGTGCCACTGTGGGCAGCTGCATACAAAGCCTCATCAGTAAAAGCAATACCTGCTAGCCAAAGAAATAGCATGGGCTGTCACTGTTGACCTGTGTCTTTGAAAGAATTTCCTCAGTACAGCATGCTTAATTCGTTTGGTTTTGTTKTAAAAGGTGTCATACTGGGAGCAAATTAGAATAGGTAAGCCAGAAGCAGAGCTGTGTTTTGGGGAAGAAAACAGCATCTTGGTGCTTCAGCTCTGCTACCTCCCTCAACCCAATGAAGGGTCTCAGTGGTGGCACAGCTCATTTCCACTTAACCACATCCACACGGGAGGGATTAAACCAGGGATATAGAAAAGCACCTCTCACCCAAGATGGAAAAAAAAAAAGGAGGACAGACTTGTTCTTTGGGTGACTGCATTGGTACTAGCAGGCTGCATGCTCCTGTTAGGTCAGAGCAGGTCAGTGAGCTTGTTTGTGCCATGAAATGTGTGAAGGTAGTAACATGCAATTGCATTAGTGGCCACAGTGCTCATTCCTTTATAGCTTTTGTGCTCCAAGAAGGATTGTCTGAGAAAAATGGGGATTAAACTGGTAAGTGTGATTCAACTTGAAGTAAGCACAAATGCAAGGCACAGGGATACCCTGGTTGTTCCAGTCCACACAGTAATAGATAGCGTTATGTCAACTCTTTAGTATGTGAAGAAAAGCTGAAATTCTGCAATATTGGAGGTGTATGCAATGGAGAAAAATGTGCTTTATTAGGAGTGTACATATTTGCTGGGTGTTTTAGAATGTCAAACCTAAATAACCCCCAGTTGAGCCAGAACCCTTTCAAAATGTTGGGTAAGAGAAAGAACCTCTCTCTGGTTCTGCACCCGTGAACATGCTTCAATAGGATAAACTATGGGGAATTCACACTTCTCTGTGCCTTGTGTCACAGAAGGAAAGCTTCCCCATCAGTGTTTCAGCTGCATTTGTGCTTTGGATGATGAAGGTACTAAAGCAATTATCAAGGAGTAGCCAATATGCTCTACATTTATGGTTCCTTTACCCTTTTTTCTTGTGATTTTTTTTCCCCTCTGCCAATAATCTCAGAAGGTATCAAATTCAAGCAAACAGAGAAAGAGGGAGAGAGAGAGAGGCCTACTAAGTACAAGGCTATCATAACTTGTAACAAGGTTATAATATGGAGAAGTGTTACTTACCATGTCCTGCAATATTCATTGCCACTGCTAGGAGATCAGTGTAAGACAGATAGAAGTAAATATGGTTTTGCACAGCGGGTAGGGAACTTCCAGAATTCATTGCCACAGGAGGCTGGGTTGACAGTATAAGCAGATTCAAAAAGATATTAGAGATATTCATAGGCAACAAGTCTAAATACTAAGTAGGTACAAAAGAGGACAAGAGATGTGCCCTCCAACATCCCCAATAGAATGATTGTGGATGCTGGCAGAGTACAGGGGGAATGCACCACAGAAAATGGCCACACTCACATGCTTTCCTTAAACAGCCACCCCCCTTGTCACTGACCACAGCAGCATGCTGGCCTGGGTGCATGAGCATGTCTCGCGTTCTTAGCTCACTTCTGCCTAACTAATGAATTGTTTAGACCAGAGTGTCTCAAAGCTTCCCAGCAGTGCAAGCAAAAATTTAATTTTGTGGCTGTGACAGAATTGCTGCTTTAGGCACCATCCTCCCTGAGAGCGGTGAGATGGAGTGAGAGCTGTGCCAGGCCACCATGATGTGTTGACCGTGGGCCAGCTGCCCAGGAATTGGTCTGCTGCTGCCACTACGGCAGCACAGGATGGCTTAATACTAACTGTTAATTAGCACCTTCCCCGACACCCAGAGTCTGTAGATCTGCCTCTCTCTAAGCCGTGATTTTTCTGCCACGATCATTTTGCTAAGCACTCTGTAAAAGACTAGAGTTGGTATATTACAATGTGACAAAGCTCCCTGAATAATTTATATCTAAGGCTCCATTTCATACTTATTTGTTATCCTATGGGTTTTCCCCTAGGATATGCCATCTAATTTCAATTTAAAACGTAAGTTCCATAAATTACCACTGCACAGAAGTTGCTTTAACATGCCATTTATGAAGGTAATGCTGCACATTGTAGCAGAAGTGTTTCAGAATTTCCACTCCTGGGATTACAGATTCAGTAAGCTGGTAAATGGGGAACGATGAGTAGTTTGCTAGAAGATTGAACAAATCCACCTTAACGTATCAAAGCAAATCACACCTTAATGTTGTGAACTCTGTAAGGCAATGTTTCTGCAACAGCATGGACATCTAGATTCCCTGCTCGCGTTAAGCGGAAAGGAAGTGTGTATATTGTGTCATGTGTATTTAGATACCAGTTCCTGAAAGTGCACTTAGGAAGAGTATTAAGACATATTTACGGTAAGGTATAAATAAGGCCCATTACACTGACAGTTCTTAATCGTTGGTTTAAAATTATGTGAATCTTGTTTTATTCCCTGAGTATAAGATTTTCTAAAAAACTTCAGAGAATAGCCAGTCTAGGTAACAAGTTCAACAACGATTTAACAAGGTGTCATCCAAATATTATGAAAATGTGTATAAATCTCTGTTATCTTTCAAGAGAAACATAAGTTATAGTATTTTTACTTTAAAAAGTAATGTAAATTATATAGCAGTAAGTGCATTTCAGAAAAATTCACTTTGTTTACATGTCTTGCCTAACTTAAAAGAAAATCATGTCATTGCAGTCATTAGGACTATTTTTCTATGCATGAGGCCACATTTTGGCAAAATGTCTCTCCTTAGGTATTTAAGTTTAATTCTTATTCTTAACACTTATTATATTTAATAGGCTTTAAACACCTGCTTAAATTAATGAAATTAAGTATTTCTTGAGTAGGACTAGTGACTAATTTGGCATCTGCTAATTTTATAACAGCATTTTATATTTTGTTTTATTACTTAGTCATACAACTGCATACTTCGATAGGAAAATATAATGTAACATTCTCCTACCAAATAAATGTGCAAATCTAGAACTGCTTCTGACTGAAATTACTTAAGTAGTCTACCCAAAAGAAAGGGATTGATGTTTTGATATTTGGGTTATAGTGTGCAAAGCTACAATAATGTAGCAGTGAATCCCCAGGCTACATATATCTTGCTTTAGTGACTGGTATCTAAGGACCTGAGATGCTCTGTCTGCTTGTGAGATAGTCAGGATTCAGTAAAACAACTTTTCATTCCCATCACGGACCTGTCTTTTTGGTGATTTCCCTCATGTAAATTTGAAAGTAGATCTTGTTACATGTAAGTAAAGACTGCATACCAGTAATAAATACATCCTGCTGTCTGTTAGGTAAATCTCATGAACTGTGGAGCTTCTTGAGAGTCTTTAGGAAAGAGTTAGGTATCACTTGCCAGTGGGAAGGTATATGTGAATCTGCAAGACGGTCAGTTCCCTTCTCTGCAGTGCCCTTAACTTGCCTAGGGGGTTATCGCTGTCAGTGCTTTGCCTTTGGCCTGTTTGATGCGAGTTCATGAGGCACAAGAGGAAAGGTTTCACAAAAGAAGGAAATCCAGGATTTTAAGTCAAATCTTACTGCTTGTGATAACCTGCGTAACAAGCAATTATTTGAAGGAAGGATGCAGAAAGGGTGGAAAAAGGGATGGGCTGTGACACAATGCAGCAACAGAAACAAATTTAGATTGTGTGTAAGATGTGCTACTTTGAGACTGATATGCCTGGTTCAGGAAAAACACACAGCGCATGCAAGTGCACTTGTGAATGTGAATGGCCTAAATAATTTTAGAATCCATTTACAAACCACTTACATCTGCCTCAGCCTGCTTGCATGATTTCTGATGCATGTCAGCCACACAGGACCATATTGCTCATCACACAAACAGAAAGCTGTTTTCACTTAGCTTGCCAAGCATCTTGCCGAACTGTGGGCCCTGAAACCTCGCGAGAACTAGTTTTTAACTTAGGAAAGATCTCGGCCTGTTCCAGTACCATTCTGTTTCCTTTTTTGTTTCTCTTCTTTTCCCTGCTTGCTCTTTCACTTTCTTTAGTAGTTCCCATCCAGAATGGCAAGGTTGTAGTTGTGACAGTTCATTATATCCAGTAACTGAAATGATCATTAAATATTCTTTGATGGCAGGTTACTATTCATAAGTTTCTGATGCTACTGTTTCTGATGTGTATGTTGCATATACATGCTTCATGTATCTGATTAAATGCATTGCTTTGGATCCAACAGGCCAGAACCAGTACTGTGGACAAAGGACGGTGGAGAACTGCCAGATCCAGAGAGAATGGTTGTCAACGGCAGGGTCCTAAGCATCAGTTTCCTAAACAAAACAGACAATGGCACATACCGATGTGAAGCAAAAAATCCTATTGGCCGAAACAGCACAGAATATGTCCTGATAGTACATGGTGAGTGTGTTCTCATTAGTTTTTTGGTGCATGTTATGCATATGTAGCATTTCAAGAAAATACAGTCAGTCTCTTATGATCATTACCAAGACAATAGCAAGAAAAAGTTGGAAGTATAATGGCACTTTTATTGATGCGATCATCTAGTTGTGGGGAGTGTGTTTACTTCCTTTTATTGGCATGCGTCTCTTCATGCAGTTTAAACAAAATATATTCACTTATGTTGTGAACTTTTTGCAAAGTAAGCACCTGTAAAAATGTTTTGCACTGTGTCAGTACTGTTTTATAAATACTTGCCTCAGGCACACGCTGTTCAGATAAAGCTGGTTACAAAAGGATATATGAACGGAAATATGGAAATACTAGACAGACGGGTGCTTGAGGTTTTTTGTTTAGTTTTTTATAGACCACCAAAGACAGGACATCAGATACTTTTCTTCTCACAAGTTATAGCCTGCTACTGAGAAAATTCAGCTTATACAAGTTAGCTGATCATCATCTGGCCTATCGTTACAGTCAATCCTCAAAAATACATCATGTCCTAAATTCATGCTACTACTTCTAATAAAATCGAAAAATAGGAAGGTTCACATTAAATTACAGTTGATTTGTTTTCCTTAATTAGTTAGGCAACAACATGTGTCACATGAAAAGAATAGCTGGCTTTTTTACGTTGGTCATGAAATAGATTGATATAACTCAGGTACAGGAGAAACTATAATACAAAGTTAGCATTTGCCTTTAATACAGCTTTGCAATATGGATCTAGCAGTCTCAAAACATAATGTCCTCTTGTCACAGATACGTATGTGATAATTCCTGGAAGATCATGAGTTCTGTAATATGAATTTTAACCTAAATGAGTATAGAGGCGAAAGCTCCACTGTAGTTCGTGATGGTACTTTTTTTCCCTCTAGTTTTTAAAAAAATGCAGCTTCTTATAACTATGAAAAAATAAAATGAAACAATCTAATACAAATTATAATCTGTAAATAGACATGTGAACTACATAGATTATATTTGCTCATGATGAATTCAGGTGTAACAAATATACGTTTCTTTGGTGTTTGTAAGGTCTCAAAAACATTTTTCACTAAAGATTTAATCTGCCTTTAGGTATTTGGCAGAAAATTTCTAATAAGTGCTACTTTCAGCTTTCAGTAATGAGCTATTTTTTGGCACTGTTGATGAAATGTTGTTTATCAAAAGAACCCCTTAGATTACTTTTCTTTTTTCTTAAAGTTCACTATTAGTTTATGTAGGATTAGTGGCACAAGTAAGGAGGAGGTCTTTGCATGAGGAACACAGAGCCTGTACTGCTGCGTGAGTATTTCTATATTAAAGACAAACAGAAAAACTAAACCCTCTAACCTCTACTTACATTGATTACTACAAGAAAAGAAAAAGAAAAAATGTCTTTTACATCCCGGAGGTGGCATTGTATTGGTTGTTGGCTGCAGGCACAAAGTGCACTGCCTTTGATGAGGTAATGGCTTCCGTGTTTACCAAATGTTGAAACTTGTGTCATTTGTGTTTTCTGCCCAATTTATTTATGTGATTATTTCTGAAAACATGGCCTTTTATAATGGTAGATTTTTCCATCAGTGGTGACTTTGCAATATGCCTCTATCAAAGACTATTTCACGATCTCCTATGTGTCTTTCGCGTAGTGGCATGCCCCCTGTTGATCTGATTATCTTGCAACAACTTCACGGCAGTCTGTAAAATCATTCATTATCAGGAAGGCATTCTGTTATGTTTGGCAGCACATTAGGCATGTTATCAGGTTTAGCTTGCACATTGCTGACCTTTTCTGTTATGAGTACCGGAGTTTTCCTAATTGCATTTCTGCAATTCCAGTGTTAGAACTAGAGAAAGGTAAATGTCAGGTGCTCCCGAGGTTTCTGAAACAATGAGAGTAGTGTGACAGAGTATGAGATGATGTTTAGTGCTTAACAACTTACTGCGTTTCAGAGTTGTTAAGTTTATTTTAAGTACAGAAGAGATTGACACAATTATTTTATCAAGTGTAGCACCATCGGTTGTATAGATCAATTTATGCAGTGTCTTACCCCTTCTTTAACTCATTACATTCACGAATGTCTCTAGTGAAACATAATCCTCCCAAAATCATACAATATTCTCTGTCTGTCTCTCTCTCTCTTTCTCTCTGGGGGCTAGCAAACCTACTTTTTATCATTTTCTGAGATGCATTCTTCCATTCAACAGAGGATGTATTTTTTTCTATATATTCCTAAATATATCTGGGAGCATCCTTTGATTTCTCATCCCTTCCCCTGTGCCTAATGTGTTGATGTAATTTTTTTGTCCTTCTTTGTTAGAGCTGATTTATCATATAAATATGCCTTCTTACCTTGAATGTTAGGTTTCTAATACAAGTACATGCCAGATTTAACACAAGAGGAAGTACATTCACAAAGATGTGGGAGAGGAGAGGGGAGGAATCTGCATGAGGAGAGAATCTCTTCACAAGAGATTCTTTTAAATTACAGGTCAAGGAAGTAAGGTCTAGGAAAAGTGATCTACCAGATCTGTAAGGAGTAAGGCATAAGTGCCCTGAGTGCTGGTAGCCACGGCCTTAATGGAGCCTCTGGAAGTCCAGCTCCACAGTTGTTGAACAACTAATAGTTCTTCTAGGAAACTCTCGAGCCCAGAGGAGTTGCAGTGATGGAGAGAAAGAATGATAATCATATGCCCAAGTTTAGAGAGGTACTATGGCTGATTCAGTTTTTCCAGGCGAGCTTGTGTGAGAAGGCAGAGGACATCAATGGAAGGTATCCTTTGCAGAGGCAGGGGAGTGTAACCTGATTCACAGCTTTTCTTTTCTCACCCATACTGTGATTTCCTCTACATTTTTTCCTTTTTTCACTTCTACTTCAACAGATTTTCTGTCTTTCTGTTTATTAAGGTGGTAAAAGTTTCTTCTGGCTTCAATTCCTTTCCCCCCTATGAAATCCCCCTCTCAGTGGGACTCAATCTACTAATTCTCTCAATTTCTGAAGTTATCTTCCTAACTCAGAGGAGATTTAGACAGCTTTAGCATAGAGAGAAGCTTGCCTAGAAATGGAAGGTATAGTTTATCACAATTAGATTTGTAGTATAATTAAAGAAATCAGACTTCAGAGAAATTGAATATATTTGAATCAGGTAAAAGGCATGGGCTGTTAAATATGCTCATGCTGCTTGTTGAATCAATACGGCTGCTACTTTCATTTTTCTTAACTTTTATTATTAATAACATATGTCAAGAAAACACTTCATGAAGCAGGAAGGTGGGCACAAAGGCAGAGTTTATAGGCAGCAGTGCAAAGGCAAGACATGTAGTTTGCTCAAACATTCGTCTCATGCAGTAAAAAAGGCACAAGCTTTAATGCCTGTAGCTGTTGTCATTTCTGTATTCTAATTGGCGAGCTTAGTGCTTTAGAAGTGCACATTCTGGCTAGATATATTACACCCTTTCTTTGGTAATGGGCCCCAGGCAATTTTCACTCTCTTCCAATTTGTTAAGAATTTTTGTTTACCTTTCTCCAAATACTAGTCATTAATCATCAGTAAACAGAGCTAACTGTCAAACTCATGATGCTCAACCCAAAAACATAGATTCTACCTGCAAAGCTTAGGTAATAACTGCATTGATTTAGCTAGAATTGAGAAAGAAGGTGGTCCATCATAATCAAACTGGAGACACAGCTGTTATGTATGTAGCAGTAGTTCATAACCTCTGGATGTCACTGCTGAAGACTTGGTTCAACATCACACTGAGTGGGTGACAGAAGTCCACATCATTGGGAAATCTTCTTAATGGAAACAGCAGCATTTGATAATTTGCAGACCTATTTGAAATAAAGTACCTTGGTGAAATATCCTGATTTGCCACTCTAAAGACAGGCATTCAATTAATTGAAATAGTCAGAGCTATAATGTGTTGTGTATCAATTATCTATCAAAGCAATATGGAAATTAACATGAATCAGCAGCTGTGGATGGTCAAGGCAGTTCTTACTGCCTCAATTACACATACAGTAAAAAGCGATTGAGCCAGTAACTCACTATCTCTGGAGAATAAAAAGTGATATAACATATTCCCTTGACTTCAGCCTCTCAATTATTTTGTATTTTTTTCTTGGGCAAGCTATTTTTTGCAAATAAAGGCAACTGAAAGACTGGGTTACATCCTCGTTAATATTTTGAAATGTACGTTCAAACAGAAGATCTCCTGCAATGTGGAAGACCAAAGGTCCCACTGCATCTTGCCTTGGGACTATAATGTATTTATCTTCCACCTGCTTGTCCAGTCCCATTTCAAAACATTTATCATCTTAGCTTTCACAATAACCTGTGGCAACAAGTTTCTGAATTGAATTATGTGCTTTGAGGGAAAAGTATTCTCTTTTGCTTGTTTAAGCCTGCTGCTTGATCTCTTCACTTCCCAACTTTCCAATCTGTTTGGCCTCTTCTGCTGTTTGTGCTGTAAGTATGCAGTTAAAATCACTTTTATTTTCATGCTGCTTCCCTTCAATAGTTTCTCAAGTATTTCCACCTTGCTCTCAGTTTCTCACTAATTATGATCTTAGACTCTGCATTTCCTGGATTCCTGTCCCTTGTATCCACTCTCCTTCTTTCATGGTCTCTTTTTCACCTTTTTCTTCATTTTTGGTCCAGTAGTAAAGACAGAGATTGACTGTTCTCCATATCTGGAACAGCACTATGCCAAATTTGCACCAGACACTTTAGTTTATTAACTCCTGCCTCCAAATACATTTATAGAGGGTCACCTTGTGTGGCTACCCGTAATTCCAGCACCGTGCACTTTTACTTCTATACAAGTTTCTTTTAAAATTAGTAGAAACTCTGTGGAATCCAAAACACATCTGAAATGAAACAAACTCCATTACCTCTCTCTGTTCTAGATTCCTTTATCTTTGTCTGTTCATTTGCCCATTATCACATTTTTATTATGTTTCATTTCTGTTGTGATGTTCTCATTGGGGCCCCTCTCCTCCCTTTATTTCTGTAACTCACTTGTGCACATCTCTCACTCTATGAAAGTGAAAACTGAGTAGAACTGTAATTTGAAATAAAACTGAGGAGGTGAGATTTTTTTCTGTTTTCTTTGAAAACTGAGCTTATTGGATAGGCAATAGATCTCCTGGTTTGCAAATATTTTCACTACAGGCCTCTGGTAAATCTTGTGCACTGTTTTTGGACACCTTATCCTCATAAACATATATCAAAAAACACATAAAAAATATTCGCTGAAGGGGCGGGGTGGGAAGGAAAGGAAGCAGCATCCATGTGGAGCAGCACGCTCATCAGTAGTCTAGTTGCCCTCTATTTTGGTGTTAAGACCCTAGACATTGAGGTAGCTGGACAATTTCTAAAGTTTCCTCCTTTATACTTCCTGAGTTGAAATGTCTCATTTACAGACACATCTCAGAGAAAAGACTTTCTTTGCCTATGGGAAAATCCTACCCTTTGAGTGAACAAAGCTTGGGCTTTGCGAAAAGAGAATTTAGCAGACCCGTGGCGTAATGGGACAATAACAACATGTACAGCTACAATAGAGGGTGGTTTTAGTAAAAAAACAACCTTGCCCTTACAGCAATCAAGGCATATCAAGAATATGAGGCTCAGAAGACGGCATAGGACTTCATTTGAAATTCTGTGCATGTGAATAGCTATGCTTTTTAGTTTTGAGGTTTTTTTTTTTTGTATCTGTGTTTGAATTAAAAGAAAGAGGGTGTCTCAGTTTTGAGTCCTTAAAACAGAGGTGAAAATCTCTCCTATTCCCATCTTGTAAAAAGTAAAAATAACATTAAAAAGTACAGAAGACAACTCTCAGAGGAGCCTGAGCTTTCAGCTGAAAAATAAATAAATAAAAGAATGCTCTTGAAGACTTTCTCCTTCTCAAAAGCCTGCCTTCCCGCCAAACCACCTGTTTTTTTCTTTTTCTCTCTTCCCCTTCCCCGCTATGCATGCATGCATACACGCACATACACATACTCCCCACATGCATGGACACACAAACAAAAACAAACAAACAAACAGAGGTCTAGTAACTTATCCAGGAAGAGATTTTTTTTTTCATCTTCATATCTTTTGAAATCCACAGCAGCTGGATGGTTTCCTTGCAAAATCTGAGGTGTGGAGGAGTGAGGTTTCACTGTGGCAGGCGTAAGAAAGTAACTCACTATGACCCTATGTTAAAGGTAGCATTATAAACACCCAGAGAATTTCATTCACGTGTTATTCTGCAAAGCGTAGCCCTTCAAATTGTGTTGAAATATTTTGATTTTGCACATACATCAAAGTTCTAAAGTGACATTAAGGTATTAAATCATTATCATAATATTAAAGTTAACTTCTCTAGAGGACTCTCGGTTACGCTAAAAGAAGTGGCCCAGACCTTAAAGCACAATGCAGATGAATGCTGCACAATCAGATGAATTAAGAAATCATTGTGTAATATAGCTTTTCTTATTGGACTAAAAAAGAATAATGTTTAGTTGATATTTTCAGGTATGAGAAGTCTGTCAAGAAACTTATGGTGGAGTTGTTGGCTTAATTTTATGGATGAATTGTCCAGCTATTATCCCTGAACACTCGCGAGGCAGCTGCTTTGAAATTGCTTTTTGTTGATAAATACTTGAATAGTGGGGTCTATAGCTGAGCTGTGTGAACTGATATTTCTTAATTTATGGTGACTTTAGAAAAATAAGATACAAATTTTTTTTTCAGATAAGCTCAAAATTATTTTGGAAAGGTCAAGAAAATAACATTCCAAACCACAGTAACACTTTTGGGGAATCTGTTTAACACTTCTACATTTTTACATTAAAATACTGTTTCTGATGAAAGAAAACTTTTGAAATAAAGTGATTTTGTTAGATAACATATGGAAATTTTTTTTTTTTTTTTTCCTCCGTACTGGAGTACTCATTGAAATTATTGAATTCAGAGTATTTCAGTTAAATTAAATTTGAATTTGTCCTGGGTTTACTTACCTCCACCCCCCTGCCAGTGGATGCAGCAAATCTCTCTCCAGGTCCAATCTTTAACAACACATATAGCTCATTCCTATTTGAATAGAAGTTGTACTTATTCTGAAAACCTGTAGTTTTGGATAATGTCTTTAATAACACACAACACTTGAAAATGTTTAATTTTCAATGTACATATATAATTGGCTAATGTGATAGTTCTTGATTTGGATTCCCTATGTGATTTCTGAAAAGGAAAAGATTGCGTGTTATTTTTGAATTATAATGAGTTATTTTCTTCATACGCAATAATTGTGTAAAGTTAATATTTTGGATGCTTTTATATGGGTAGAGCATCTAAAATAAAGTACTTCTTGAACTAGATATACTAGATATATTGCTGTTGCTCTTTTGAAAAGAACTGTTTTAACTGATCTTAAGTGACATGTATTTCTAAAATAGGGCTGTTGATTTTATTATCACTGATTTGCAGTAGTAGCACAGCTTGCTCTCTAATTTTTCTGGACTTCAAGCTTTGCTATTGCTTGTACCTCTAGCATTCTTGAACTTTACTTCAGTCAAGCTTTTTTGTTTGAGGGGTCAGAATGTAAAATTACCACGTCCATGAACATCATATGCAATCTTCATGAAGAAAATATAACTGTTAACAGAATAATTTCACTTGAGACTGATGACAAAGTTATAGTCTCACAGTTGCTAATGATCTTCTGTTTCCATCTAGATCATTTATTATTCACAAAACTCAAACCATAAAGAAATTATTGAAGTGACTTAGTAATATTCTAAATTGAAATCTTTCCTGCACCATTAGGTGCTACGTGGAATGCAGATAATGGTGTCCTGTCTCTACCTTTCTCATACAGTGCTTCTATAACTTACGTTTCTTTTGAGAATATGTTGCTCAGTTTTTTCACTCACTTCAAGAGAGGAAAATGATACGCTATGTAGTGATATTGCTTAAAATGTCAACTGGTGATGCTACCCTGGTGATACATCAGTACCATGTTTTGTTCCAATTGAGATTATAAACCTTGGGAAGGTAACACAAATCATTGGTTCTGAGCAAATGGAGATAGATATAAATGCTTTGGGGAGATTGCAAACAGCATCCTGAGTCTGAGAGGGGTAGGGAAAGCTTCTGTAAAAATTATGCATCTTTCTTAGAACATCTTAGAAGTTCTGTATCTAAGGTCTCTGATCACATGTGAAGACGAGCATAGAGGCTCAGAGAGAAGTAGGCACTTAGAAATTTGCTCATCTCAAACTATTAATATTTCTAACATCCATAATTTGATGTTAATAATTATTACTTCTGATTATTCTATTTTTGCTATTTGTAATTTTAATGATTAATGATTTGTCAACTTTTTCTGGAGTTTATCTTAGCCTGCATTTCTATATTGTATAAAGGAAAAAATATTCAATAAAATATTTCTTACAGTATTCTATTAGTATTTTACTTACAGCAAATAAGGTCTTTTCCCCCCTTGTTTTCAGTATTATTCCAACTAAAAAACAGATCAAACTGACAAAAATTTGAAATTTCCCTGAACCAAATCTAAAAATCTTCATAACATCTTTCTTCACAGCATAGGTTCAGTCTAAATTTGTGGTGGGACCCAAAGCATCTTTAGCCCCTCCTCCAAAAGGGAAACCTCTAAAGCTGCAATCACAAACTATTTTTTCTAGCTCTTACTGCTTGAATTCTTGATCCAATATAACAAAATTCTCTTTGCTTTGTAATTAAAGTCACATTTTTTATTGCTAAATCATATCATAGCCTTTCTGCATTGGATCTTCCTCTGTCTTGCTATGCCTTACTGTGAATCGCTTTGACTTTGTCTCAAGGATTCAGAACTGTTTCGACAGCTTTCAAGAAAGCTCATTGCATCGATCTTTCTGTATGACTCCCATGGAAAGGCAAAGAGACAGCAAAAACTAACCAGGAGGACAATAAGGGTATATCTCAAAACCATTCTGAAGTTGCAGGGAGAAAAAAACCACAAAAACCATTGCTAGCAAGTATGAGTATGGATCTACTGAAGTTGATAAAGTTGGTTGGAATGGCCAGTGCCATATGGGGATCTCCCACAACACCCTGACTTCTTTCACAATGCTGTGGTTCCCTCACTAGCACTAAGAAACCTTTTGAAGAAACTTACCTGGCAGGTGCCTGTGAACAGGTCTCCAGATATCTGCTATGACTGATGGAGTTCATGTTATGGTGTAAGGTGACGTGTCATTTGTGAGAAGAGTGGTCCAAACAATTTTCAGTCAGGATTACTTTTCTTTTGCTAGAAGGCCTGAAGACAGAAGAATTAAAGTTTTTATTTCTCTTTTGTTTATCTAATTTATACTCTGACATGCATTTCCTTTGCTTTTCCTTCACTGGTATCCACACAGCTTGTTTACTCCCCAGATACGCCCTTGAAGAAAAAAATTGCTTTTGCTTGGTAACCTCATGCCTGAGGAGGGTATATCTTTCAGCTGAAACTACCCATATTAATCCTCACGGCAAATGAAGAAAAAAACAAACCAAAGGAGAGGAGGAGGGACAGAAAAAAAGTTTGGCAGGGTAAAACTGTAGGAGTGGGTAAAGTGTTTTATTCTTTAGATATTGCTGTGGGTCATTGCACTAGTGGATTTGTTTTTCCCTCTTTGGTTTCTGTGTTTTATATTTTCTGCAGGTTTCCTAATCCTTGATTGGTAGGAGGCAGGGAGGAGTTGAAGGAGGCTGACATATTGAAGTGCTAGTTTGCTGCTTGACTGAGGAGAGCTCTGGATGGCTTTCATCATTCACAAGCAGGAGCTGAAATCTCTTTGCACTGCTTTGTATATAATTTTGTTTAAAATAAATTAGCAGATATGACCAAGCGTGCTTTATAACAAATACTGCAATATTCCATTGGTGAACTGTCCTATTTGATGGCTTAGTAGTTAAGGTACCGAACGTCTGCCTGCCTGAAGGGAAGCTGAATAATTTTAATAAAATTAAGTCTTGACTATATTGTATGTGTCCCACCGTTCGTAGTAGTGTGTTATACAAAGCCAAAGAGTCATGGGGGGAATTCAACTACATGTATAGAACTCTTCTGAGCAAAAAAAGACAGAGCATAAAAGATTGACAGCTAGAAAGATAGGGTCTTGTTTTCTCGTGTAATGTACTATGGTGATAAGAATGTGAGAATTAAGTGTATTAGTCAAAGACAGTGCAAAGAAGTGCCATAAACTATGTTTTAGGTTGCAAAGATGCCATTAACTTGCCCAAGGTGATTTTCAATGGGATACAGCTATCCCACTGGGATAAAGCATTTCAGATTAGTGTTGGACCCCTTTGATTTTATTTTGAAATAAAGTAATTTAATATACATAACATTCTCTGTTATCTCTTTTTACTAACCTTAAAATTATTGCAGTGAGTTTTGAGTTGTTTAAGCAATTTCAGTGATTTGTCCTGAATTTCTCAGAGAAATGAAAGTAGCAACCGTAGTAAAATAGAGATCAGCAATCTGTTTACCTCCATTTAGTTTCAACACTTGCCTCCTTAGTAGAGAAATTTTAGAAAATTCTCCTTGGCCTCTTTCTTCTTCCTAGTGCCGTTCTGGTTGAGCTTTTTGAAATTTTTTTTCACAGAAAGAGTCAAGTGTCATTCTGAGAAAGCTGTCATCTTTGTTCAAGGCTGCTGGTGTCTGAGTTTGTATTGTACATTAACTTTTCCTTATAGGTTTTCAAGGGCCAGCTGCCAGTACTTTATTTCATTTAATTTTGAATACTCCTATTTTATGGCTTGGAGAAACAAGGAAATATGGCTTGTCTGTTTACTTAAAAAGAATAAAAATGAACATCACAGCCTTAATGTGATTTTTAAGCAGTGGCAATGGGCCTGGAACACCATATTAATAATGATAGAATGCTGTGCTTCTGGGGCAAATCATGCTGGCTTTATTCATACAAGATGTTTGGTGGCTTTTGTGGTAACATTTTGTCTTGAATGCAGTGAAATTGGCACTTCAGGTATAAGGACAACTGCTTTTTTAAATACAATTTTAAGAGGTTTTGTTTTCTTTTGTGTTTTTGATTGTTTTGGTTTTTTCAGTAGAGGATTAAAATGAGACTCGGGAGATCTGTTCTGAACTCCCCTATCAGGCTCAGAAGTCTGTAAAATATAACACATTCCGCTTAATTCTTCTGTGTTCATTTCCCCAGCTGTGAAATGGGAATAATGCTACCTCCTTTTCCCTAACATTTGGTCTGCACTGTCTAAATAATGATCTTAGAAAACCTCAAGGAGGAGATCCATTCTTTACTGCATATACATTTGTTAATGTAGAGTTGTGAGCAAAATCAAGACATGTATAGATGCCTTTTTGTAAGTAAAGCGACTTCATTTGAGGCTGCAGTCTCAAACAATGCTCTAAAACTTTACCTTTTTATTTAAAGTGTTGAATTACAAAATTCTTTTTCTTAGCCTATTACACGCTCTGCAAATTTTACTTAATTTCTTTCAGGCAAGTTGCATAAGCATCAGTGGTTTGCTCAGTGCAGTATTGGTAACTACTTTAATTAGAAAGATGGACTTTTATACAAGATAGAATGACTCCCGTAAAATAATAGGCTTTATTAATATTACTACTATTAAATGGGAAAGGACTTTTTTTTAACTACTAGCAAAACTTATGGTAACTTTGGGAAAAAACATGTCTTACAGTATACTTTTGGAGTAATCTGAAGTATGTATTGTATTCATGTAACTCCAGAACATGGAATATTAATCTTTCTGTTGAATACTTGTTTTGATTTGTCCTTAGAGGTACATCTTGCACTAATGACCATTAATAACGTAAAACTTAGAGCACTTGAAAACGGATTCTTCAGTATTAAAGAATATGCCTACTTGAGAATTCAGATTTTCCTTGTACTAAGATAATTTTCAATATCTAATCATCAGGTCAAGTTATTATCTTATCAAATTTATCCTTTTATGTTCTCTGTGTATCACCTGGTTTTAGCACAATTAGAAATTAAGAAATAATACATTACAACCTGTTTGTTTTCTACAGTAGAAATGTTGCAATTCATATAATCTGCCCCACCAAAACTGAACAGCAATAGGTAAATGTATTGTGAGATACTACATTATGTCACCTTTTATTCTTCTACTTCACTGAGAGCAAGAATGGTGAGCTTTTTAAATGGCTAGACTGGTGGCAAACAATGAGTCTGATGGACAAGGAAATGGGAGCGTGTTCCAGCATCTCAGGGCCTTCATCGCAAACTTCTCTTTCTGTTTCAAGGGAGCTGCAGCTAGAGTGCTTTTGCTAATCACAAATTCAGTGGAGTGGTGTGGGGAGCAAAATGATCCCTAAAGTAAACACTGAGGGCTTCAAAGGTCAAACCCTACATTTTGAAAGTTATCATCCACTAGTGCAATACTTAAATGTTCATGTTAGATGCTTTCCTGTGAAATGCTTGATTCAGGTTTCCTGTGGTCCCTATGTGCAACTCCACCAACTGTGTGTGCAACAGACTACTCTAGTCTCCAGGTGGCAAAGCCGTATTTGTGGCAACATCTGTGCTGTGGAGAAAGGTCATGTTTTTCTAGCCAGAAAAAAAAGTGAAAAATGCCTTTTTTGTGTGTGTTTACTGCTACTCTCTGAATTTTAGCAAGTACTCATGAGCATTGTAAAACACGTAGACCCAGTGCCCGCTAAATCCCAAATTCTGTTCTGTGCAAGGGGAGAGGTTCAAGAGAAAGGGTGGGGGCTGCCCCCGTTCAGCATGCTCTGCTTGTTAGAGTCCCCACGGAAGCTGGTAGAGGTGGGGTTTTGTCTAAATATCCCTCCCCAGCCGCCTGACCCAGGGCCCCACAGCACTGCGTGAGAGCTGGCCTGAGCCTGGGCAGCCGCACCTGGGGGGGGGCGGGAAGTCACAGATCCTGTCACTGCTCTGAGCCCTGGGAACTTGTCCTCCCTTACCATGTCCCTCCTAATGCATTAAGGCACTTCCTTCCCGTTGCTTCTTTCTTGTCACCTGCCTGAGAGTCACAGCTCCTTGTTTTCTGACAGCTCGCACACCTGTCCTGAGCCCGACCTGGCTTTACTGGTGGAAAATCAGCCTTTCACACACCCATAGTCTTTGTGAGTCCTGCTGTTCTGGTGCACAAAATAGATGAGATATTCAATAGAGAAGTTGTTTCAAGACAAATAAGGGCAGTTAACTCTTTCTTCATATTTCAGTGTCAAATGAGATGGCATAATCAGAAATAACTTGCTACTACACCTTGTTTTTTCATATTCAGCACATTTTTTATTTTGTCATAAGAAATTCTGGTCGGAGCATGTGTTGTAAAATGTGCCATGGTGTGATATCAGGTCTTTATTTTAAAGGATGAACTTTTAAGTGATTTGGGATGACACCATGGTGCCAATACTAAGTACTAATATTGATATGGGCTTTGTTCTTTCGAGTTATATTCTTAACTTTCTAAGGATAGAATTTGGGCCAGGGATGTGTAGATACCAATTTTTTGCCTGGCTCTTTGAAAACAGAAGGAGACGTTGTCTTTTTTGCTGTAATTTTGTAATACTTTGTCCTCCTTCATTTGCTACTGAAACCTATTGCTTTCAAAACAGGAAAAAAAAAAAACACACCAAACTATCAAACTTCCTATAAGAAGAGAGAACTGTTGTTCTTCCCAGTTCCTAACTTAGGAAAAAAAGAGCAATGAGATCAAAATCCTGGTATCTCTTAACACTTGATTTTTTTTCCTCTGTCCTGACTGTGCAACCAAATTATGTTTAATCAAACTTTAATGAGCTGCCCCACATCTTCTAACATTTAATATCACCTACAGGCCCATGAAACGTCTTAGGATCATGGGACTATGTGAATTTATTTTCTTCTCTTTCTAAGCTGCCTAGCCGGTTTAGCCCAGCTGTATGTCTTACATTATGACCTCATCCACCGGAAGTCTCTAATGGTTTTAACTAGGGTTCTAGATCTACATGGAGCTTTTGTTAAAAGGGTTTGGATATTTTTTAATGACAGCTGATTTGCTAGCAAAAATGTCAAGCACATAATTGCCATTTCAGAGTTTCATAAATCTGAATCAATTAGTAAAAAGAACCCCTTGACCTCATGTCCGTGAGCCTTCATGATCATTCAGTCTAAGTGCTAAGGAGCTATCGACACATGATATTCAAGCTGAATGATCCTTTTGTTCCATCCCGTTTTCTCAGAGCGAGGCTAAATGCAGCTCCCTTTGAATTTAAAACCTTGCTAAATTATTTAGTACTACATACCACAGACTGATTAAATTTTGCACAGAGTAGTGAGATTGTTTCCCAGGTAGGTCATCACTCAGTTCAGTTTACCACTTAAAATTTCTTTCATTCTCAGTCAAAATACAGCAAGAGCCATCCATCATTATCACTTTGTCCTTTAATTTTTCTGTCAGCCTTTGTCAAGCTTGAAACAAAAGCCTTTACATTTTTATCAACTGCAGCTATTGTTGTCTGAATTGTACTCAGTCATTTCAGAATATTGGTTGTGTTTTTACCAAACAAGTCAAATATTTTCAATAGGTCAGATCTATCTTTCACATAAGCCCACTAAACCAAACAGAACCATTTCTCATTTCTTTGGAAATGGAGAGTAAAAATGCTTAGGGCCAAATCGGCAGTGAGAGTAAATTGTCCAGGCTCCCTGCACTTAAATGGATGAATGTCTTCTGCCTTAGTAAGAAGAATGCGGCATCAGTTCAAGGAAGGAGAAGCGAACAGGAAATTTTGATCAGGCAGGGCTTGCCAGTGTTTTGAGCCGATCTTGTACACCACTATTCTGCCACTCATAAACAGAATACATCTGTGCCTCTGCTAAAGAGCAGGCTCCAGACCAAGCCAAGCATTACATGCTCCTCCTTTTTCCACTACCCGCTCGCAAACAGCCACCAGATTAGCTGCTCTCTGCCTTCACCTTGCCAGTGCTCGTGTAGCTTGATGGCATGCTAGCAGACAGTAGTGGCCATGAAGAACACCTTTCCAAAACCTTCCCCATACTTTTCTCTGCATCCACTGAACTGTGACATTACGTTGGGTCATCACTGAAAAGAGAGTTCTTGGCTGAGCATTGTGGCTCAGCTCAAACCCTTCTGTGGCACTAGAGAGAGGTTAGGAGCCCGTCTCTTTCATTGAAAATCCAGTTCAGATCTTACCTGTATAACCTGTGGGAACATACGTGAAAAAGAGTTGGGACTGGAGTCAGTAACTCCCCTTGGCATGAAGTCTAACCCCTTTTCTATTTCCAAATACTTTTATGGAAACAATTAGTTCTCTGTGAATTGTTTGTATTTCAGAGGTAGCAAGGTGATGAAATGAATACCAGCTTAAATACATTATTGAATTTTTGACTGAATGTCTGTCAACAAACATTCATTTTAGGAGTGAGGGTTCAAAATTAATGGTGACAATTATTGCTTGACTTCTAGATCTCTGAGCATGGCTCTTCTATCTTCTTTGGTTCCCCATCTGCAAAATATAGCTATTTTCTGCTTCACAGGAGGCTAAGAATTAATACCTTAGTATTATTGAAATAGCAATCTGGTGAATTGATTTGGGTATGGCTACTTGAATTAAAAAGTTCCACTCTACAAGGTCTCTTGGTCATAATGATCCTCAGTATTTAGTGGTGTGAGAGTCATAAACAAAAATTTGTTTGCAGCTGAACGTTGTGTACAACTAGATTCAGAAATTGCAAGGCCAAAAAATGGAATTAAGTTTCACTCCAACACAGGTTTCTTGGGCAGAAATCTGCAAATCCATTCTGTTAAGATCCTTCCTGACAGAGAGCTCAAGAAGACAAATCTACGTAGTCCCTTTGATAGCGTGTTTCTGAACAGCTGCCAACAGGGAGCTCTGGATAACATAACTTGTGCCTCGCCAGTAGTATAGGATAGGTGTGCCCTGCAGTAAAAACAATGACCAAAAAGTTCTACAGGACTAGAAACAGGTCAAATTGTAATTCCTTTTTCTGGCATGTAAATGAAACAGCACACCCTCTTTAAAACACAGTGATTCATATGCCTTAAACAGAAGCCTGTGCTGTGGAGTATCAGTTTATACTTGTAGTCTACACCTACAATACATGATGAGAGAATGAGGGGTACTGCACATTACTTCTCTGTTTTCTGAAGTGCGTATTCTGCATTCTCTTATGCGAAAGCATTTTCAAGGCAAAGACAAGTAAAGTTTTCGCGAGAATCCATAAATCTTCTTGGAAAAACTGATAAGGAGCCTTTCTGTCAGACTCAGAAGGACTGGGGGGCCCCGTACACGTAAGTCTTTTGAATGTGGGGCTCGGGTGCTTTTCAAGAATGCTAATCTATGCCTGGATTTGGGCTGCCCAAAACAGGGTTTAAGGATGGGATATGGTCCAAGAGTTCCAAAATGTGTTGTGTGGAGAGCTGTGAGCTATTCTGTTACTTTACGCATACATTCCTGTTGCACACTCTCATGTCATTAAAGAAGCAATTCTACTGGGCAGAGCCTTGAACCTAAGGAGGTATGAACCAGGCATTTCTAAAGTCCAGAGCAGACTTAGATTTCATTGCTTGGGCAATGCAGTGCTCTTCAGGCTGCTGATTCCTGGTTGCGATCTTGTACTGTAGTCTTTGAGAGCAAGTAATTGTAATGCTGTGAGCAAAGCAGACCAACTGCAGTCATTTGCACGGTGAATTTCACCTTACTCTGCTAAGGAAGAAACAAAGCCAATGCTATTGCTTGTATTTACGTTTCTTTTGAGAACATATGTTTTTCTTTGAGGCTTCTGACAAGCTGCCATTTTGATGTTTGGCATCAGAGTTTGTGACTTTGATCAGGAAACTAATTTCTGCACAAGTTTTCATTATTCTTTATCTGATAAGAAAAGACGAATCTATCACATCTGTACTAAAACACTGATATATCCTAGTTCTTGTTAACTAGTCTGTTTCCTAGGTAGCCTTTCTTCTAAAGTAAGAAATCTTGTTGGAAATACTTCAATCAGAAGAGAAGCCAGAAAGCAATGAACTTCTAAATTCACCAGTGACTCATTTAAGCTATTATGTGGTAAAATAGGTAGACAGTGTGTTTGGAGAATGGAAAGCACTGTCATAAAACTGTAACTGTGTTTGCCAGTTGCGGGTAACTTGCCATTGCATAGTCTTAAGTAAATGGCATATTTAAGAAAGATAATTAATGGAACCATAAGTCATACTAATTAGGTTTTACGTACAGGACTGATTTGTAAAGCTTTCCTAATAAACAAGGCTTTGCTCTCCTTATGAAGTAGGTGGGGTTTTGCTGTTTGATTTCATTTTTAGCAGATACTTATCAGGGGAAGAGTTTCCCTTTATGAGAAGCAATTGCATAGATCAGTACATGTGACATGTATCTTTTTAACATGTTAATTTATTTCTAATGCTTGTTATACTCAGTTCTGTTTAATTATTGTGGTACTCACACTCCAGGTAATGTTGCCATTTTTCCTGGTGATTAATGTGGCTACACCATGTGTTTTTTTAGAAGCCTGTTTTAATTCTTCTGGCTTGGGAATATTTTGTACTGAGAAATAGATTAAATATCAGTGTACAACAGATGAAAGAGGGATTTCATGGTGTTTTCTGATGGCTTTGAAAGTGGAAAATCCCACAAGTATAGATTCCAGAGAGAATAGTGCTGGTGTTTATCAAAACCAGAGGAATACAGAAAACGGTAGGTGACTCATAGATGTTAACTGACAAGGAGACTTTTAAAGTGGCAAAATAATCTGTCAACCAGTATGAAAATAAGGTAAGCATGCTAATTTGAAGTCTTAGGAGAGTAATTATGCAATGCTGAACTCAAGGACCTTATGTCTGAAATGTGTTCTGTAGGGTCCAATACTGTAAAGCTCTGAGCTACTTCAGCTTCCATTGATTTCAGTCAGAATTGATGGTACTCAGAGACCAATTGCATTTCTTTCCACAGCAGGGGAAGACAGATCGTGGGTCAGATTTTTACTCTTTTATTGCGTTGAATAGCACCCTTCAGAAATATTTTCACTGAAATCAGTGTGGAATGGGTTACTCACCATCAGCTGCTCAGAAACTAGTCCTTGCCTTTTAAACCTGCAGTATAAATAATCCGAAAAATGTCAGATGCTTTTTATGTCCTCACAGAAGTGCTTTTCTCTAGTTCTCTTCAGGGCTTTTGTTTGTTTGTTCTTTAAAACCTGCCATCACCTTATAAGCAAAGCGATGCTGGTCTTTATTGATTTTGGCAGTGTAATCAAAGAATTTTCTATCTGTACATCTGGTTATGTTCTGCTCTGGAACTGGATGCTGTACAGGAGCATTTTGCAACAGACATCGTTGGTTCCTCTGCAAGGAAGCAGTGGCACACCTAAGCCTGGCATACCTGCACTTACTTGATCAAAAGATGAATGGTTTAGTAGGATGCCCTGTCATCAGGGCTATGCATTTTTTCTGACTTTTATACATAGGTTTTTTAATAGTAATATTATTAGCATTTCTGATTTTTAGGTTCTAAGCTGTTTTAGAGAAATACTGATGTGTGTCTTAACAATAAATTTTAAGTGTTAAGGATGACTGAAAGATGACTGTGCCTGCTAATTAGGGTAAAGATTTTGAAATATACTCTGCTCTGGATCTTAGCAGACAACTGTGTCTTAAACAAATGTGTGGGAAGAAGAAAAGCAATCCGGAAAAAGCAGCTCTTATAGTTAGTAGCATTTTCTCCCCTTTTTCCTTCCATTGAGTCTGTCTGAAAGTGGGTGTTTTAACATACAGCCATTTCTCGTTAACATGTGTGTGTTTATTTTAGCATGATGGTGTTGTTTTTTTCATCTCCCACTCTGACACAGCATGTTTCATCCGTATATGGTTTCTACTATATGAGACATTTAAAATGGCTCAGTGAAGAAATGGATTCTTGTCACTTAAACAGTCACTCTCCAGATCTGTGGAAACTTGGTCATTTTAACAGTGTTTTAAATTCCGTATGCTCGAAGATTGACTATAAAAATTGAGAGTGATACAATGTCAAGAATTTAAAGGTACTCTGTTGTACCTGTAATAATTTATGTTAATCATGTTTTAATTTAGTCATTTTCGACATACTTGTATTTACAAATTAAACCACTATTATGGTTCTCCTTTGTTTGCATGATATGATTTTATTTTATATTTTTTTTTCCACTCACCAGATGTTTTCAACACTTTGCTTCCCACTACTGTCATCCCCTCCCTTACCACTGCAACAGTCACAACCACTGTAGCCTTAACAACCAGCACAACCACATCGGCAACAGCCATCAGCACCAGAGGTACAGTATGCTTCTTTGTTATGGCCTGAAAAACACATTATAAATAGGAAATTATAGGTTTGATTTTTAAGAAGGATAGAAATTGGTAAAGAGAGGGTTCAAACACTTTAGTTCAATATATATTTAATAGAATAATCCACAGGATGGTACATGGTTAAGAAAAATTTCATATGACCTTGAATATTTTCATTGCTTTAGCAGTGTGTATGTGAACTTTGACAGGATGCTTAAATTATTTGTATACATTTGCATTTAATTTTTTTAAGGTTAGTAAATTAACTTTAATGTAAAATGCAAGCAAGCTATTTTTAAATAAACATGACCTTTTAAGACTGGTTATTTTGGGTGCTAATGTTTAAAACAAGATAGGTGTCTCAGCATTGGAATTACTGTTGATGCAATCTTGCTTGATAACAAAGAGGCGTCGCATTACATCACCCTTGTTAGTCTTTTACAATTTAAGGTAATCCTAACTTAGGGGTGTCTTTATCTTACCAGAACCAGAGTAAAAAATGAGCTGAAATTTCTCTCTCCCCTCCCCACCCCCCATCCTGTTGGGTTTTTGTCTGTTATAGCTTTTTAAATGTTTCTAGTAATGCTTTGCTTTGTTATGGGCAAAATGTAGAGCTTAATTTTACTGTTGTATTCAGTGACTGATCAGATAACTGTTCAATAGCGAAGATGTGTGTGTTCACAGATTATCGTCTTCTGGGTAGCTAGTAATCTCTCACGGTGAGTGAAATGGCAGAAGGTTCTTGTGTGGTCTGTTGAAGGCTTTCATTGTGCAAGGAGAGAGGAAATAATATTCTCTTACCACACAGCAAGTATTCACAAGATGAAGTATAATTATCCTGGGAAAGTTAAGACAGAGTTATGAAATCTTTTCTTTCTGGAAGCATTGTTACGAGTCAGTTGTAGTGACCTACCTAACTTCCAAGAATGAGCTGAACTAAATGCAAGTCCATTGTATAAAGATTGTGATAGTATCAGATCACTCAACTTCTTCCTCCATAGGGCATTGGTATTTTAATATTGTGGCCTTCATGTAATAAACTGACATCAAACCTGGAATTACTTATAGTGTGAAAAAAATATTGTTGTTTTAGTGAAAAAGAGAAAGAGTGTTATAGTAGTCCTTTCCCTCCAGAAAAAAAAGATAGACCATGGAAAACAGCCCAGTGCTTACGGGTCTGAGTAGATGCAAGAGGAACATTTCCTGAAAAGGAATAGAATGACAGGAATGATTATGTCTTTATAAAAGAGTGTTTTGAGTCAAGCAGCAGAAGCTTCCCAGCTTTCTGAGGGCTCGGATACTGGAAAGACAAAGTGCTTGGTGTGCCATGTTGGTGTTTACTGTCCTTAATGAATTGTTTTTTTCTTCTTGTTATGTGGTCATAACTAAACTATGTTGCTGTTGTGATTGTATATTTAGTGTACTGATGTTATTAAAGCATTGTGTTACCTCCTAATTGTGGTTTAGGACCTCATTTTCCTTTACTCTGAAGTGTTCATTTTCACCATTTGTGTTCCCGGCATCAAGAGAAAGATCTGGAAATGGAGAACCCTCTTCTAAGCTTTAGCTCTAACACGTATGAGAATGCATGCAATTTGATGCTAGAGTAACAAAGAGATACTGCTTTAAGAGAAAGTAAAAGAAGGAAATCTGGGTGAAGGTGATCAATCACTAAAACATGAGCACTCACTTTTCCCAGAAAAAGAAGTGAATGCAGCAAAACAACTGAGAAGATGAGACCACTTCAACCTCAAGGAACTGGTAGATATGGTCTCTTGGGCATATAATCTAAGAGACAAAGGAGTGTGGGAAGACTGTTTCTTGAAAAGCTTGTATAGAAAGGAAAATGACAGTCTATCCCAATGCAGAGGAAAAATAGCACACATGTAATAGACTAATGAAGTTGTCTATCTAACCATCTAAGAAACCAAAAACCACAAAAATGTGAAAACAAGAGAAGATTACTGTAAGTCAGAGTATATCGGTGTGGAAGAAACAGGAAAACAGGCATAACATCAGAAACAACCAGATGCAAAAGTAATTGCAACTAGCAAGGTGTGACAAATTTAACAAAACAAAACGATTTAGAAATACATTAGATGAAAGACAAAAATAAAGAAATGTAGTGATCCTATTCATAAATGATTAGGGCAAGGCTGAAGTAATTGGTGTTTTATCAGCAATGGATGACAACTGGAGTGCTGTTTCTAATAGGGGTGTCACGCTGAAAGGTGACCGCAAATAGAGACAGATCAAAGAACATGGACAGGAAGTTTAAAGATGTGCTCTGCGAGGAAGCTGAAGGCACCAGTTTGTTTGGTTTTGCTTTCAAAAAAGAAAAGTCAGTATGACTCTGATGAAGAGTTATTTTCCAAGTTCAATGGGGAAAATGAATCCACTGAATTAGTGGCAAAGGCATTTAGTGGGGAAACTTCTAAATGCAGGGGAGGCAGTGACACAGTGTAGTTATTGAAGTTCTACGACTTCCTTCATCCTTGCTTTCTTTAAAAATGCTTGATTCCCATGGCAGAAGGAAATGGACAAAGATGCTCTCCTTAGGTCTCTTCCTCTCCTGTCTTTCTTGGACCCGTAAACAAATAATGTTCACAAACTTACAGTGAATGTTGTGAAGGCAGAGTTCTGCCATCCTGAAATACTAGACTGAACCTTATCTAGATTGTCAGAGCACCTACACACCAGCGGTACAAATGGCATAAGAGCCATTTTGGAGAGGATCAGATTTTCAGTAGTATCTGTTTCTGGCTAAGCAAAAAAGTACCATATAAACATATTTTCCTTTGACGCTTCTGCTTCTTATTCCAATAAGATTTTTGACATGAAGGAGTATATAAGGACATAAAGTTGAGAAGCTATTCATATATTTTCAACCTTCAAAACAATTTTTTTTTGTTGTGTTTTTGCTTCCAGGTACATTGGAAGCAGCATTTCTCTTTATCTTACTTTATCAGATCTTGTTTGATCATGCCTTAAAGAAACAGAAGTTTGCCCCAGATCATAGGGTAGTACATACTAATTAATAACATCTTTGAACTGGATTTCCAATAGCTGACATAATAGTCTTGCTGGATGGATTTCACTAGTTCTATTCTAAAATTATGCCTTGATACTTATGAATCACCTCAGGTAAATTTTACAAGACATTCCTCTATTCTGCGTGACTTTTACATAGTCCACCTTGAGGATATGTTTCTCCACATCCAGTCACAGGAGATGTCTTTACAGGAATATGATACAGGATATAAACAGCCCAGACAGTCTGTAAATCTAAGGCATTTTACATTATGATGATTGTACCCCATCATTACCAAAAGCCTGAATTAATGGGAAAAAAAAATTCTCCAAATCATCATCAGTTAATTCTGGAACTGTGTGACCCATCTCTGTCTTAATTTGCATGGCATTTATTAAACAACATGAAAAAAAGCTACTGATCCAGTTGGATGACAGCATGATAATTCATAAACATCCTGTTTAGTCAAACTTTTCACTTTCTCAGACAATCGTATGCTTGCTTTTGTGCTCAGTCCTTCAGGAATTAATTATTCTTTTACTGGTACATTACCTACTAACTCAAAAAATCTAAACACAATTTGATGCCAGTGAAGAGTATTGCCCTTTATATATTTGTCAAGGGTATCTTAAAGCCTAATAACCATGATGAGGAATGTAGAACAAAATGAGAATAAAATGTATGAGAACAAACAATTCTAGAGGACTGCGGAAAGAATAATTATACACCGTGTGAGTAGTTTCCTTTCTATCAGATTTATGTAACGTTATTTGTGAAAGCTGTGCATGGATCCATGCTAGTGTTCCCTTTTGTGACTGGGAAGAGGCACAAGAAGATTGTGGATTTGGCCCCGGTAGTGAAACAAGGGATGCCTCCCTTGGAGAAATTCTTTGTTAGAATAAAGTTAATTTAGATGGTTCTGTGCCAATCCTTCAAAGTCCTGTAGGTGGAGAGGGAGTGTGATTAACAGTCTAGGAGAAGCCACCTCAAGTCAGAACAGCTCTGTGTTTCTGGATTCACAGAGGAGAAAAGCTTGCGCACACAAATGTACATAAAACCCTCCTACAGGCTGGCGTTATGTTAATCACACACACACACACACACACACTCTGCAATTTTTTTAATTTAAATCCTTTTCCTGTTAAGAAAAAAAATAGGCAAAGAGGTTATAAAACTTGGTAATTTTGACCTATTCTTATTATTGAAGATTGAAATCTCACCACCACCGCCCCCCAAATAGGTACAAAATTAACATTGCAAGAACATCCCACACTCAAAAGATAGATCCATTCAGTTCGATTGCATGTATCAGGGTGATTCAGTCTCAGCTGACTCACTTGTATAATGACTGTGCCAGAATGTTCAAAGCTTTATATAGCAACGCCTAAAAACATCTCCAAAAGTCATTGCATATAGCAGAGATATGATGCTGCTCCCAGGCAGCTGCACTATGAGGTTCAAGAGTTTATTTAATAGTCAGGGTGACCACAAAGCCAATGAAAGTACACATTTATATATGAATGAAATCCCTGCTTTATTATAGTCCACTTTGCTTTTATTGTTTTTGGCTCTGGTATAAAAGAAAGATTTCTTAAAGGAGATCTGTGGAGCTAAATTTAGAAGAAGAGTTTACAGTGGATTAAGGAAGGGTTTGAGGATGTGATCATTTTGAAAACCATTGTGAATTTAATTTAAGTGTGAATATTTCTATTTAATAGCATAAATTTCAACCATCTTAGCTAAAAAATTACATTACTTTCTTTTTCTCCCATTTTTACCTTGGAGTCTGTATGAGGGGGGAAAAAAAAGAAAAAGACTAGAATACCTGTTTCATTATAGGCAGTTTAAATGCAGAAACTACTTGGACAGTACTTACAGTCCTCAGTTTTTTTGATATCAAAAAAATGTTAAGCATTACCAGTTCTTTCCTTGTGATTTCATTTTTCTTTCACATAATCTGATTAATATAACTTGGCACTTCGAGATATTGATAGAGAAAGAAACAACAAAGCAAGGAAAAGGTATAGAATATGTGAGGGACAAGGTAGATAAGGGTAGACTTATATCTTAAATATAGTTGTGTATGCTTACTTGCATTCAACCCTGATAATAAAAAAAAATTATCGTTGTCTAATGTTAAAAGCAGTTTTGTATGACAGCATGCTAAAAACTAGTTGTTTTATGTACTACTTTATAGCTGTAGCAGTAACATAAAATCTAATTTGTGTCTGGTTTTACTCAAACCAGGTAAGAAAATTACAACTTTCTGGTTTTTATTTCTTCTTTCTCATCTTTCCTTCTCTTACAATAATCTCCTACTGGCTTATCCAACTTCTAGATTTCCCAGGAGGCCAAGAAATTTGAGGTTCAAACCAACAGTTCTTTAGATTATTTTTTTCCCACCAGACATTCAAATAAGCCTTTTGCACCCATCTTGCAAGAACTGCCATCTCTTGATTTTATAATGACTTCTTTCATTACCTTTATTTTTCATTCTGCTTGTTTCCAAGCTGTTTAGAAGGTGTGCGAATAAACCTAAGTTAGACCATGATGAAATCCAAAACCTATTTTACAAGCCTCTTTCCCTAAGTCTTGAAACCTCCAGGGCTGTCTCTGGTCAGACCTATCTGTTACCCAGGTGAAACATGGGCAAGCTACAGCTGAGTAGTAGCTGGGAGACCTTCCCTAGCCAGCATCTGCAACCAGCTGATAGAGGGGCCAGGAATAGAAAGCACCCTTCCGTTCTTTGGCACTTGTATGGGCTAAATAGAGGAGACCAGGAAGAGAAATGGTGCCCAGTTTCCCAAGGCCCACTACTAGCTAACAGGTGCAGAGGGGAGATGCAGGAGTGTAACACTGTCTGCCTCCTTTTCTGTGTGCTCTCTGCTACTAAGGGCTCTGACATTGGAAGAAAAACTCCACAGCTGTGTTTGTGTATGGCCTCAGCTCATCAGCAGGCATGTGGCTCCTTGGGCCAAATCCTAGGCTTCTGTGCAACTGGGAGAACAAACGCAAAGCAGAGATCCAATGTACCTGGAGAGCAGAGAGCACGATGGCAAGATTTGAGAGTTGTTGTTTTAGGATCAAACAGTTGAATTTTTTGTATCGAAATGTACCTGTTGTGGTGAGATTCAAACGTGATGTTTATGGAAATATGAGGAAATTAGAACACAGAGTTTAAAAAAAAAACAACCTTTTTTTTTTTTTAAAAACTGCACAGGCAGTCCTGTGCTCCTCTCTTCTCCTGTGGTACTTGCAGGATGCTCAAGAACTATGCCATGCACAGGGGAATCCAGAATACTTTTGCCCAACATGAGCAAGGAAGGTGAATTGTTACTAGTTCTGTCTGTTTCTTTGTAGATCCCTCAGTATTTCTTCTGACTCCTTCAGTATATACAGCTCATTTGGTTTCACTTGCTATTTAAGTTGCATGACTCTTGTTAATTTCTAGAGTTTCTGGAAAGAGAGGAAAACAATAGGATTAAAACAGATACAAAAAAAAAAAAAAAAAAAAAAAAAAAAAAAAAAAAAAAAAAAAAAAAAAAAAAAAAAAAAAAAAAAAAAAAAAAAAAAAAAAACAAAAAAAAAACCACTCTATAGTGTGGATGCTTAAGTCTATTTTGCCAGCTTTTCCTCGAGAAATTATTCTTCTAATGTGTACCTGCCCGATCCTCATGTGTCTGTTCCTTCTCTGGCTCCTCATGTGTTGAACAGGACTTGATGTTTCTAAAGTTCTACAAGTATATTTTCAAGAGGCTAAGTAGTTCACAGTGCCCATTTTAGGGGAAACAGAGTATTTGTTCCTTTCCCTAAGCAACATTTAATTAGGGTTTCATGCCACTAGTCAGGCTTGGTGGTACAATTAATGCTGCGAATTCTCAAAGCTCACAAAATTAAGATCAACAGAGGAGATTGTAGCATCTGTTCTAACTCAAAGAACTCTTTGTCTTTTAGGTCTGATAGATACACAGCGAGGAAAAGCCTTCTTATAATATCATGAAAGTGGCTTTTGAGAATGTTAGTGCAGTGGATCATGTACACAGATTTGATAGATGCAAAAAAATTAAAATTAGGAGTCCTCAGGTGTTCCTCTTATGCTTTAGCCTCATGGTATATATGCTCCCTATAGCAACCAACCAAAAAAAACCCAAACAAACAAAACCAAAACAAAACAAAAAAACAAACTCAAGCAGTGTCTTACATTACTGGCTAGATTCCTACAGGTATCTAAGTATGTCCACAGAGAATCAGAATCATGACAAACAGTACATGCTCACATGCATGGTGATCATATACCAAAAACATGCTAGCTCCAAGCAAGAGGTTGTACAAACATAGTATGAAAATAATGTATATTTTTTGAAATTAAGGCTAGGAATTTTGGATATTGTTGCATCCACAGAAGATATCTTCCTGTGGTTCAGAGGAAATAAGACAACAGGGCAGTAAGTAGCATCAGACTGCAGTTATGAAAGGAAGTACTTTTTCATGCAGTGTGAAACTAAATGTGAAACTGCATTATCACTACATCCTAAAAAAACGGAAATATCCTGATGTTTATATTGTGAGCAGACCAAAATCAAAACCAAGTGTTTCTGTGTGGAATTCCCGGTTCTCAAATACTTTCAAAAGATGCTTTATAGTTGAAATATCCATCCAAGAGTAATCCTCGAGTCAACCTGCACAGCACTAAAGCAGTCTAGCCACAAACAAAAATTCTGGCAACATGACCCACAACATGCTAGTTACCTCGATTACCATGAAATGTACTTGGGCTTTTTAATTTTTATCTTTTACAACCTCAAGCAAAGAAATATGCAATTTAGAAAATTGCAGTTTTCTCTGCTTAACAGCTATTATGATGTAAGATGAAGACTGTCGTCATTATTATATGTTATTTGGTCATATTATTCATGAAATGAGGCTGTTGCATTCTGGAACAAATAAAGATAGATTTCCTACTCTGAATAGTTTGCCATGTAAATGAACATCATAAACGAGACATTGATTACAACACAGGCATGCTGAATACATGAAAGGAAAGGAAAGATCATAATATCATATATTAGGAACCTGCTCTTTGTGTCTGGAACAAATATTTCTAGTGCTAACAAATCCATCCAGCTGTCAGCTTGCAGTAATGAAGTATGCAACTTAAAAAGTACACAATGATTTCCAGCCTTGATGGATTATCACTTAACCCAAAATGCAATGCTGTACAGATAAGTATCACAATTGGTTGATGGTCTGATAAAGATTCCATTATATAGCTGAGCTCCGGAGAGGCTTCAGCAATGCGTCAGGAATTCAAACATTCCTAACCTGAGCTCTGATCACACTGGGTTTTTTTCTACTGCATATGAATTATGCAGTCTAGCAGTCTCTATTGTAAGCTAGCAGTACGAGAGATTTTCCAAATTAAGAGTCCCTTCTGCTGGAAGCATGCTCACTGCCTGCAAAGAAAGTCCTTTGCTCTGAATTCATCCTGAGACCTTCCCGCAGGTGCCACAGAGTGTAGGGTCTTCGCACTCCTCCTGCCCAGCCTCCACATGTAACTAGCAAGGAAACACTGGCCTTTCAAAAAAGTACATGGGAGGGACCGAAGTCATCAGTATCACCACCTCTGTGTAAAGCGTAACATCAAAGACAATATGTACTGAAGACTGTAACCGTACTGACCATTTTCATCTGACCTCTAGCTGAGTGGTGACCTCAGTCATAACATTTCCTACATTTTATTAATGTGTAGTCATGTTCAGTATTCAGATATAAACAAGACATGAAACCTATATTATTCATACTAATTTCATACTCCAGTCATGCTTAATAATCTTGCAACTTTCAAAATAATAAAAAAAATTGTTTAGATATTCGTACCTGCTGCTTTACAAGCCAGAATTCCACTGATTTCGAGAGACTTTTAGGAGCAAGTATTTACAGCTCTACAAACAGTTTGGCTTGCAAATTGGTTAAATGAGTTTATCCCATCTAGCTGACAGGTAGTTTTGAGGTTTGGTTGAATCTGGATTTTTCCAGTCCAAAGAGAGACAGAGTATTTTTAGTGGATTGTCAGTGTTGCCTGCAGTGCCCCCATAAGCTTGAGAATGACCTGCAGATTTGTGAAGAATTTCCCCTACATGGTGAAGAATTTCTTCTACAGGAGAACAGACTATAATATCCTTTCTTCTATGTAATACCTTACATATATATAAGCTCATTAGTTTTCAGTGGGACTATATGTAGTTTAGTATGTTATTCATAGATTAAAATCTGTGATCTGCTAAGTCCAGAGGGACCCACTGGGTCAGTTAGCCTAAATTCTTGTACAGATTCCACTCTCATAGATTTATAATGAGGAACAGAAACCTTTATTTTATTAAAGAGCATCCACCAGAACATATATAGACTTAATTTAGGACCTAAAGGAATGGAGGATCCACGATTTCCCTTGGTGTTTCTCTTCAGCAGTTAACTATCCTCAGCGTTGCAAATTTGAGCCTTGCTTCTCAGTTAAATTTCTTTGAGGTTAACAACCACACATTGGTTCTTGTTAAACCTTTCTCCAGTAAAAAGGCTTCTCGTTCCACATGTATTTTCTTCTCAAAAGTGAATATTTATTGCAAAGAAGACTCTGTAAATACGCTTCAAAATTTATTGTTGGACTTCATTTGAAAGAATTGAATCTATGCTCTTTAGGATCTTATTAAGATTTGGTTGATTTCTTTTGTTTTAAAGGCATTGTCAAGCATATCTTCAATGATGAGTTTTAAGGGAAATACATTTCTTTTAACAAGGAGAAAGATTAGGCAAATACTTTCTATTGAATATGTTTCATTGTTGCTGTATTTATATCAAAGCACAAGGCCTACGTAGTTTTATTTTATTTAGAGAGATATTTATGGTATTTCAAGATAGTACCGGTGAAAACCAAGATCTTTTTTTCTGACATTACCGCGTAAGGCAGATTTTGGCAAGCTCTGTGCTGTCAGGATACTGATGAAGTGCTTCACTGTTAAAAGCAGAAGTATACAACTAAGTATCGTTACAGTTTACAACAAGAACAACTAAAGCAACTGTTCCAACGTCATGTGGAATGTTAAAAAAAGACTGAAACGGTGCCGACAAGGTCTAAAAATGAGCAAAGGAAAGAAAAAGATATAAAAATGCTTATAGTTTCAAATTTATTACTAACACCTTTAACAAAAAATGCACGTCTTTCTTACTAACCAGTGAACTAAAGTCATCAACTGTGCCTTTGAAGCTGAAAAGATTACTCTCTCTGCCCTTGGTTTCTCTGACACTCCACTTGAAACACAGTTAATAACTTCCAGTGTGAGCCTCACAAAAATACAGAATTGATACTAATTATATTAAGGTTTTTTGGATGAAAGATGACCTTGGTAAAACTCGAAGCTACAGCATTCCCCAGAACAATAAAATAAAAGCAAAATCTACAAAGAGTGACTTTGGAGATGATTTAATCTGACCTATTAATTTTTGCATGTGAGTTTATTCAGGTAGTGAATGCAAAAAAGAGTATTCTTAAAGTAATATTTTAGCGTTTTTCAGAGCATTGAAATCAATTGCCTAGCCATCTCCCTTTTTTGCTGCATTAGCAATTTCGGGCATCTCTTCTGTGTTGACTTTGGAGACTGTACCATGGAGAAAACTGGGTGCCGTGGTGCTTGGAGAGGCTGGCCTTGTGTGTGCGCTTCACGGGAGTAGCTCCCTCAGGAGCCGGCAGAAGCATCCGTACAGCTTGGTACTTGGCCTGGGTCTCCTCTCAGGCCCATCCAGGGCCCCCGTATGGGATGTCGTACTTTATGTGGGTTATTTTCAATGTACGGTGTGCACAATGATGAACGGGCCGAGTAACAGCAGGACACAGGTGTGTTTCTAGAGCAGAATGCTGAGAGTGTGCCTTGCACGTTTCAGCGCACCATGCCAAAATGCTGAAGGTGCAGGGCCTGCTCTGGCGGTGGTGCATGTCTCGGCTGCACTATGCTTCTGACAGGAGGGTTAAAATGTGTTTCCTTGTTACAATTAAAGAGAGGGAGAGAGACTAGAAATACAAAGAGAGCATTGCCATAGTTCTCTTACTTTAAGACTCTAAACCAAAAATCTTTAAAGGCTGATATTTTGCTGCAGTGTGGCCATCACATTGGGTACAGAAAAGCAGAGTCAACAAAGCTGAAGTGAAAAAAGGTGAAAAAAATTGAATACCAATGTTTTAAAACATTAGCTTAAAACACACCTTAGAGGAAAGAAGCAGAAGAGAAGTCTGGTTTGAAGTGTACGGTATCGTAAATGGCTGTACCTAATCACAGCTGAGTTCTTTTTTTTCGTCGTAAAAATTGAGAAAGAGAGAGAATTACAAGCTCATCTACTCTGAGAAATACAGGGTGGCAAACCTTATTCAATAACACTTGACTCACTGTTTGGCTGAGTATAAAAGACTGAATGGGAAAGCACAAATGGAAGTGACTGAAAAAATGAAATTCAGAACCAACACAAGGAAGTACTTTTCACTCAAAGAGAAATACAATTTTTCAATAGCCTACTGAGCCAAGTTTGGAATTGGAGGCACTGGGGTCATTAAAGAAGAAGGGAGATACTATTCTGGAGGAACTGTGTTAACCAAGATGGCCTTTGCCTTTTCCCCAAATTTATGTTCTTTTTGAAAAACTTTGATTACAAGTCATCCTGCTGTGATTTAGATAGCATGAATTTGAAAAGAATGTATCAAATCCTTTCAATCAAGATGCTTGGGTTTCTTTCCAGCCTGAATTCTTACAAGCCTGTAATAGAAAACCATCAGTCAAGGGAAAGAAGTATCAGGAGTAGCAATTTACATTGATATACAATTTCCATTTCCAGCATAAAGGGTAAGAGACAAGGATCCTGGGCAACAAAGGCCAGAATATAAATCTTTATGGGAATGTGTTATAGGTAGCCAAAAAAAAAAAAAAAGGAAAAATCCCCAAGACTGACAAATCCCCAAGATTGACAATTTAAGGAAGCCATTCTATTTATTTTATATACTTCTTTTCTTGTGGCTAACAAGTCTCTACTGTATACACCTCAGGTCATGAACTGCATTCAGCACCCGACAGAGAAGAGACAACTTTCATTTTAATGAATTCAAAGTGCCCTATAGGTCTTTAGCATTGACTTTGGACCAGGTCCCTGGACATACTTGACAGAAGCTAGCTTTTATGACTATATTAATTCGTTAGAGAAAGGGAACATCATAGAAGGTTAATATGTAAAACCTTTCCACCTTTTTTTTTTTTTTTTTGGTGTAGTTTTCAATACAGACCTAAGAGGAACTTTTTTAATGTTTAGGTTTGAGTTTGACTCAATTACCATCTCCAGTGCAGGAATTCACTCTGTTCCTGGGCTGAACTGCATTCTTGGGCACACTTTGAGATTCTTTGGCACTCAAGAACTTTGGCACAATTACTGCCATCAATCCTGAACTTGTTTATCCCCTACAATGCAGTTTTGTTAGTGTGAGTGCTAGGTTGCTATTGTACATGGACATCCATATGTCAGATTGTCTTTTTTTTTTTTTTTTTTTTTTTTTAGATAAGCTGTGTGTTTTACAAAACAATAGCAGCCCTGGCTTATTTAAGTTTTTAAAGGTTGCTTAATTTCAGAGCCCTATCCCTCCAGTTCATCTCTGAAGCATCTGTTCCCAATATTTCTGGAGTTAGTAACGCTAAGAAGAAATTAGTCTTTTATTACAATCAGGTTGGCTCTCCTCCACCACAAGACCTTGTGCCAAGTAATTTGTGACTGGTTTTATAGATTCCTAGTCCCTATGGGACTTTTTTGTTGTTATTGTTATCATAAGTCCCTGTATTATAGCATGATTGTGGGGAAGTGTGCTAATTGTTTTTGTGTGATTGAAATGTCCACTTTTTTACTTCCTGGTGCTTTTGAGTAGTATCCACTAATTCTTACCAAATCATTTCTGTGGAAAAATTTGCTGCAAATTGCTGCTATGACACTCAAAGATTTTAGTTTTGATTTCCCGTGCAGAATGTGCTTCTCTATTTATTATGAAATACGAGTAAACTGTAGGGTTTTTACATAATTCTAAATCTTTGTCAATCAAATAAACAGTCAGGGGAATAATTCATACACAAGAGAAATTCACAGTAGTGTGTGGTTGCCTTCAGCACCATAATAAAATAGATGGGTTGTATGCAGTGTGAAACATCTTGCTGTTGGTATATTTGCAATGTTATGGAGAAATTAAGAACATCAGGAAAGATCAAGGGCAGGAAACTTTTTCTTCTGTTTTTATAGGCAACGCTTGCATGCACTTGGGTATAATAACAGAATAAATAATGTTCATAATAAGAACAACACATGGGTCAGTCTAAAACACATTTTCTAATGTGTCTGTTTAATAAAAAAAGTGATGAACTGTTAAGCTGTCTATTCTGAAGACAGAACACAGTCAGCAGATTCTAGGGTTTTGGATGTTAATGCTGCTCAAATACTTTCAGGATTTTTTTTTTTTTACTTTTTTTCACTGTTGAAAATATATCTGAGTTGTCTTATGTTACAGTCTACTAACCCTGTTTATACTGTCCCAGTTTCTACTCTGCCTGAACAACTTTCAAAATCCTAACATATTAAACCATTTTGTGAAGAATTCTCTGAATCTATGGTGGATGCATGGCGGCATTTGAGCTTAGTTCTGTATTCAAGCACAAGCCTAAATCACATTTTTTATCTCAATGTAAATGAAAATTAAATATGCTCAACAGCTAGCATGTGCTTTAAACAGAGATCATATACAACACAATCTTCATTCCCTTGGGGATCATCTGATTAGGGTTTTGTAGAATTGGACGTATCTTAAACCCTTCTCTCTCTTTCAACTTGATGGCTACAGAATGGTGCTGCTAATTCTTCGTGCTTTCACAAACTACAGTGGAGAACGCAGAGTAAACTTTTAATGAGTGTTTAAAAACACAGATGTCTAAAATTGAATGGGTCTGTCATTGGCCAAACAGATGGCTGAGGAAGGCAATAGGAGAAACAAAGCTGGAGAAATGAGAGAAAATGAGTGGCTTCTTATTCATGAAAATCTTCTGTGCATGGTAACCTCTCCAAGTTCCCTATTGATTATTTACAGTTGTCCATTTCAGCCTTGTATTTCTCTATCACACTTTTTGTTATCATAGAATCATAGAATCATTAAGGTTGGAAAAGACCTCTAAGATCATCGAGTCCAACCGTCAACCCAACACCACCATGCCCCACTAAACCATGTCCCCAAGCGCCTCATCTACATGTCTTTTAAATACTTTCAGGGATGGTGACTCAACCACTTCCCTGGGCAGCCTGTTCCAATGTTTAACCACTCTTTCAGTAAAGAAATTTTTCCTAATGTCTAATCTAAACCTCCCCTGGCGCAACTTGAGGCCATTTCCTCTCATCCCATCGCTAGTTGCTTGGCAGAAGAGACCAACACCCACCTCGCTGCAACCTCCTTTCAGGCAGTTGTAGAGGGCAATAAGGTCTCCCCTGAGCCTCCTCTTCTCCAGGCTAAACAGTCCCAGTTCCCTCAGCCACTCCTTGTAAGACTTGCTCTCCAGACCCTTCACCAGCTTCGTTGCCCT
>JAYKAV010002824.1:822307-879489 GCA_035582835.1 Phoebastria nigripes
CTTGGCCACCTGGGCACACTGCCGGCTCATATTCAGCCGGCTGTCAACCAGCACCCCCAGGTCCTTTTCCGACAGGCAGCTTTCCAGCCACTCTTCCCCCAGCCTGTAGCATTGCATGGGGTTGTTGTGGCCAAAGTGCAGGACCCGGCACAATTATTATCACACACTTTTTATTTATATCACTTTTGTTATTGATTACCTGATTTTAAAAAGGAAGTAATTTACTTGGGGAAGTATTTTAGTTATGCCCATATTTAAATTGCTCTATTCATTCAGAGTCGGAGAATTGGCATTAATTCATCAAATTGAGGAGCGACTAAGGACTCTGGATTTGTCTAGTTTGGAGAAAAGGAGGCTGAGGGGCGACCTCATTGCTCTCTACAGCTTCCTGAGGAGGGGAAGCAGAGAGGGAGGTGCTGATCTCTTCTCCCTGGTATCCAGTGATAGGACGTGTGGGAATGGTTCAAAGCTGCGCCAGGGGAGGTTCAGACTTGACATTAGGAAACATTTCTTTACCGAGAGGGTGGTCAAACACTGGAACAGGCTTCCTAGGGAGAGAGGTGGCTGATGCCCCATCCCTGTCAGTGTTTAAGAGGCATTTGGATAATGCCCTTAATAACATGCTTTAACTATTTGTCAGCCCTGAAGTGGTCAGGCAGTTGGACTAGATGATCATTGTAGGTCCCTTCCACCTCAACTATTCTGTTCTGTTCTGTTCTGTTCTATTCTATTCATCCTTAAGATTTATATCATCGTAGCCACAGCAGATACCTGATGTTGCACTAGAACTCACAAACCTCCAGTTGAGATAGGTTCCTGAAAAAATCTAAGTTCTACATTTTACATAAAAATCTACATCATCTTTCCTTCCAAATAAATTATAATCAAAGGATTCAAATTATGAGAGAATATAATATAATTTTAAAAAAGACACACAAACGTTTAGAAGTGTTACAGTCATAGGTTTCCCCGTCTGTTGCTGGATTCCTTTAATATATGGCTATTTAATGCTTCAAAAAGCTATTTTCATTCTCTTTGTAAGGGCTGGAAGATGATAATTTATACTGTGTTCAAAAGACTAATGATGTTGGAAAAGTGCAGTTATTTTAGCCATATTGCAATATTAACAGTATGCTGAAAGGAAGTCTTCTGGAAAGGAGAGAAATGAAAATGGCAGTCAAATGTTCTCAGAGTTAGTCTTGGTCAGTTGCGGGTTCCAAAGATCAGCTTTATTAGTCCTGAACATCAACTAAAACCTAACTTCTAACTTCAGATCTTGGTCAAAAATAACTCTGGATGGTTTATTTATTAATGAAGGTAGTAAATGTGTTGGAATTTTCCAAGGTTATTATCATGAGAATGGACACTTTTTCTTTTCTGTCAAAAAAACCCTGTTCTTTATTTAATTTTTACTTAATTGACCCTTGTCAATACATTTATTCTTTCGATCAACATCTTATATTTTAAGATCTGAGTTTTATCCTCTGATATTTCATTAGCATTAATTACTGTCTTTGCATTGCCTGTATCTTAGTGAAAGAAAAATACAGATAAAAACATAGAAATAAAAGTATGTAACACTGAAAAAAGTTTTTTTTTTTAAGATTGTGGCAATAAGTGCCATAAAATACATGACAACCACTAAGCATTGCAGGAATGTGAACTAATCCTGACTGTATTCCACAGCTATTCTTTCAGCAATCAAAACCAAAATGATGTATCAGCAGCAGAGCTGTGCTGCATTGGAAGCACTACTTACATACATAGTAGGGCAAAAGCACTAGAAAGAATGGGGCCTGCCATCTAGCAGTGTGTTATTCAGTCTAAACTTTATAGATAGTACCTTTTTGTCAGGCCTGTACTGAAATCTTAATGACATTAAACATACATTATAATTACATGTTAATTGAATTAGTTTGTGACTACATAATCATGCAGTATGTTGTTAACATTAGCACTTTGATAGGTGCCTTTCTATGATCCGCGATTTCTTGTCTTCTGGACAAATGTCATTAATCATGCTGTAGATACCAGCCCGATCCTGCAAACACTTACCTGCACACTTTGTGCGTTATGAGCAATCCCATGGAAATCAGGGAAGCTACATCTGTTTTTTAAGTCAAATGCATGTGTGTCTTTGGGAGATTAGGACCATGTTTAACATTAGGGCTAAACCCCATTCTTTGAGTTTCTTTTCAGAAAGCTTATTTGGAAGGTTGTGTAACAGGCGCTGTGACATAATCATGCCCAAATATTCCATTACTTTGATTTTTTTTCACTTATTTGTTGCATACTGAGACAAGTAGAATGAGTTTTTTGGTTTGTTCTTTTTTCTTGGCACTCAGTCTGTGTTATTATAGATAAATAATTTTCATGATAAGGTTAAACCATTTATATTGTTATGCACTTATCAAGCATTTACTCTATTTGCTTATTTTATGTAACACTTCACAAGTTTGATAAGGTGTGAATATTAAGATAAGACCCAGCTTCTATCTGAAGTGTCCACTGAAGCTGCTTCAAAGAAAGAAAAAGTAATGGGACTTCAAATTTTTATTTGTTTTCAAAATATATATCTGAACATCTGCAGTACCATAGTAGATAATGTTAAATATTACTGCTACTAGACAGCAATAGTACAACTGTATTTTTATGACAGAAATTTAAAATAAATTAAAACTATGTACTCATATGCTGAACAGTCCCCATTCCCATTTCACAGATCTTTTATGTAGTGAGAGTATTTAACTAAAATACATGATTACCTGGCAATTCACATAACCTTTGAAATCACTTTTATGATAAAATTATGAAATATTCATAATTTTCAATGTTGGAGTATTTATAGAAGCCTACCAGAGATTATGCATATTTTTCCTTCACATTCTAAGGGGATAATCCCCCCCTACCCCTCCTGGCCAGTAGTGCTATTTTCACAAGCCACTTGTAAAATAACTTGAGATATTTCAAGACTGTGAATAGTGCAAAAGTCTTTCATTTGTTATCTGAAGTGGTATTAATTACTTCACTACCAAGAAACAAGTCATAGGGCCCTACTGTGTCATTGACAGAGTCATTTGACCCCACAGCACTCTTGCTCTTCGCTGGGGAGAGAAAGGACAACTGCCAAGCAGAGGGAGGAGGAGGAAGAGATGGATTACACTGTGCAGGGAGAGGCCACTAAACAAAAAGACGTGACCGCTATGGGCATGTGACATTTAACTAACTTAAAAATGTTGTAGAATCGCAATGCACAGTTGCAGAAGCAATCTAATGAAAACATTAATAAATGGAAGTGATGCATTGGTTCTAGAAAAACAATTCAACTCTACACACTTGAACAGTGAATGTGAGGTCTGAATGAGCAGCTGATAATACTTTGTAAAGAGATGTTGGATCATTGCAGCTAGTTCTTCGAAAACAAGTCAGGATTCAGTGACGATACAGAAAGGCATGTAAAATGGTGGCACCAGCAGGAGAGGGGTAGAAACCCAAATAGAAATCATTGCCATGTCATTGCGTAAATCTATGGTGCACCTTAAATAGTGCACCTTATGGTGTGCCTTACATGCTTAATACTGCACCTCTGAATCGGAAATACTGCATGACGTTCTGGTTATCTGGCATCAAAAAGATATAATAGAAATGAGAAAAAAAATGGGAGAAGGATGGCTGGTGTTTGAAAATGGTGTCTGTGCTAAGAGAGATTAAACAGACTTAGCACTCTTCAGCTTGGAAAAGAGACAGCTGGAAAGAGAGGTGGTAGCAGTTAAATTAGAAATTACATGAAAAAAGTGAATTATGTGAATACAGTCACCAATGCAGAAAGTTTCTAGACTCTGGAGTCAGAAAATGGATGAGTGATCATGGGGAACTTTATGTATTCCATTTTTCATCTGGTTGTAAATGAAATTGGACTAGGTGGTGGTGTTTTCCAATGTAGTACAGCCATTCCTATGTTCTAAGATTTTTCTGCACACGAAAAAAAATTGCAAATCTCATATTGATCATCATTTAAATGAATAAAAACATATCAACCTCAAATCATAGCTTTAGTTATTATTAAAAATAATAAAATTGTTAAATCAAAATGGGTCTTTATAACTGTTAGGCTATTGACTAAGATAACTGTAGACTACAAGGCTATTTTGGTTGCAATGTTAAGAAAAGTAAATTTGAATATATTAATTTAATAACCACAGATGAAAATACTAAAAATTGCAAGATGACTAAATCACAACTGTAATATCTCTCTACCTTAATCCAATTTAGTTAAACTAAATCTTCTAACAATATAATTTACTATTAAACCTTATTGATGTACAAACAATGTAAATACACTGTTCTCCATATCAGAGCTCACTTACCACAGCAAACATAGGTAAAAATCATTTGATACAAATCTTACGAAATCAGACTAAGTCAGTGATCATTACACGAATCATCAACATTTTCAAGAACTGCTGTGTCCCTGTTTTTCTCATGAACTGGAGATTCAGAAATTTGTGTTGACTTATGATAGTTTTAGAGGAAGCTTCCTGTCATTTTTTGGCAAAATGAGGTTTAGCGGGGAGAAACAAAGCCTGCTGGAGAAATGTCTTCATGCAACATGAGAACATTTTTGTCATCCTGCCCACTATGGCTCTAGCTGTACCTGGAAAATATATCTGTGATTTGAGTACCTAGTTTGTTTGGAACTCTAAACCAAAACCATTGCTCTCTTATTGTCTGGTAAAAAGAAAAAGCACTTACAGTTTCAGCTGGAGTCTGTCTTGCTATAAACTAGTAAAGCTAGATTGTTTAAGTAGTCTATAAAGTTTTGAAAGATTATTTTTACAAAGTTACATTTATCTACCTTGTAGAATTTAAAGACTAGGACAGGGCTGAGTCTGAAGGCTTGTGAAAAACAGCAAATACTGGAACTTCTTGTCACTGAAAATAATTTTTTTAAAGGTGCCATGGTGTATTTTAATTAGCCCTCAACTCTGAAAACATAAAAGTAAATGGTCAACTTATTATGCATGTACTCATAACAGTAAAGTACTTTGTGCTTTCCTGAAGGATGCTTTTGAATAAAGTGTGTTTTCTTTTACTGTTACCAAATTTGCAAGTTTTTCCCCTAAATTTAAGATTTTATTTGTAAGTAAGCCAAATAAAAGTCTAATGGTCATGAAGGAGATAGAGATGCTTGAAAGTGCAGCTTAATTCCCCCGTTATTGCCATAAATAATAGTGGTGTAACACTTCTTAACAAAATGAATTACAAATTTACTTTTCATTGCCAAGTCCCACAGTTTCAATGAAATTATAAAATCATAAAAAACAAGTTAGGGGTTTTCCTCCTTCCTCCTTTCCTTCCTCCTGATAATGCAAATACAAATTACAGATGAAAAAGGCATTTACTCATCCTACTATGTAATTTACTGTATCAGAAAAAAAAGATACCATAACACAGAGAATGCTCATCAGATGTGACTCTTACTGCTATAAGGGAAAACATAATGTTTCTCCATGGCCAGCTACTGTGTGAGTTCAGTGGTAAAATGACTATCAAACCAATTGACAATCACACTACTATAAAGCTACAAGTCTCAAATACCATGTATGTGTAAAGAAATATTGTATGGGTGGCTTAGGGTTGTCATAGCAGTAATGGTTCCACAATTAACCAAAGTAGTAGGGGAAACCTAAAGACCGTATGTTATAATAATGGTAGGAATAGGGAACATAAAGCATATAGAAGGGTAATACAAATTCAGATTTTATAACCACAGATAAAAATACTAAAAATTGCAAGATGATTAAATCACAACTGTAATAACCCTCTACCTTAATCCAATGTAGTTAAACTAAATCTTCTAACAGTATGATTTGCTGTTAAAACCTTACTGATGTACAAACCATGTAAATATGCTGCTATCCATATCAGAGTTTATTTACCACAGTAAACATAGGTAAAATGTTTGGTACAATTCTTACAAAATCAGAGTAAAAGTTGGTGATCATTACATAAATCTAAATTTGAGTGTAGTACCAAGGAGGGCAGATTTATATGAGCATGAAGTACATTGTGAATAATTTATATATATGCATTGTCTTTCCCCTCAAAAATCCCCTCATGATTCTATATTCAGAAGTTACAAAATCCATGAATGAAGCCATAAAAGTAGGGATCTTATATAGTGGATTAAAGAAAATAATTGATATGATGGGGTTTTGTGGTGGTGTGTTTTTTTTTTCTTTGGGAAAAAGAGCTGTGTAATTGGAGACTTTTCATTCGCCTTTTTTCTTCTGGTGATATGCATAAAATTCAGGCTGATTTTCATGTTCAGGAGCACTCCTAGGAAGATCATGCAGCAAAGGTGATGCTGTTCAGACCTGAGGTGCATCAACAGAGCTCTTATAGCTTTTGTCTTGAAAGAGTAAGCACTGGAAACTGGCACCCAGCTGAAGCTGTGTTCTGGTTCTTTCCACAGAGGGCAAGGAGAGGCATGCTGCTCTCTAGGTCCCAAGCTGTACCCTTGCTGTAGACCAGCAATGAGGCTGCTGCAGTTCTTGTCACTTACTAGCATGCCTTTTTCAACCTCTGCTTTTACTGAAATGCTGGGTGTGAAAATCTAGCTGCTAAGAGGAYACATATCCTGCTCAGTCCACCCCACTCCCTCTGATACACAGGCAGGAGAAAGCCAAGTTAATTCACATCCAGTCATAAATCAGAAACAGTGACTTTTAGCCCTGAAAATTTAAAAATGTCTGGATTTTACTGTCCTTTGTCAATACTCCCCGTTTATGAGTGAGAGAAGAATCGTTGGAAACAACTAGAGAGGCGTCAACGGGTAGAAGTTAATGATCTGTGTAGACGTTTTCATCCAAATGATCTGGTTTTACATGCCCTGAGCAGGCTCCTTGCTATTACACATCAGTGAAGGCTGTCAAATAACAGTAGCTTACAGTGCTCAAGCCCTGTGAGTCTAACCTAGTAACTCCATGTATGAAATATTGTGCATGTTACATTGAATACGTGAGGGAATATTCAAGTTTGGATTGTTTGGGGGAGTTAGGGTCGGTGGGTGAAGAAGGTATAGAGTTGATTCCTGGCCCATCCATTAAGTATGTCCTAATTATATCTTCTTTTACTAAAGAAAAAAAAAAAGTGATACCGCAGCTTAATACAGTGGTACGACTGGAGTAATACATAAGATGCTTGAAGTATGTTAAAGAATATATAGCAAACATATATCAGCACTTCTATTCCACTAGATGATGCAGAGAAGACTCTGCCCCTGTGTGCATACTCAGGCAACTGAACTGAGTATACACTCTCAAGGCATACTTTTTTTTGCAATACGGATGTTAAAGTTTCATTTCAGCAGAATCTCTTGCCTGCTTCAGGCAAAAATTGGAATCCTGGCTTGGTCCCAGCAACTTGAAAAGAATCTGATGCCTATACAAATATACATAATGGCAGTCTTCATCATTAGGAATTATGTTATTTTTCTGTTTCTCCAGTAATGTTTCATAATGAATCAAAATGAGCTAGATGGTTTGCTAGTAGTTTGAATACTAATTAAATGGAGACCTTCAGCAGTTTGTGACCACTTCTAATGCTTCTAATTTCTGTTTGTTTATATTTCTGTTTATCAGTGAGGCTTGTGCTGTAGAAAACTCCAGCATAACAGAGGAATCTTAATTTCTTGCTCTTTCTTTCCTTTTTTTAACAAGTCAAGCTTCCAAATCTACAGTAAACTCTTCCTGCTCAGACATCAGTGCAACTCAGACTATGCCAATAGGGTTTTCATCTCCCTGAAGTAGGGATTCAGAATATTAAGCAGTTTGGAGTAGGATTTACAAGGATTTTACCTGCCTAGTTGCCCCACGATTTTCTCACTTCTTTTCTTCAGTTTGCTTCAATGGACAGAAAATGAGATTCTTTGAAAACAAAAGGAATTTAGCAGCAGCAAAGCAACCAACTAATTGGGGAAAGAAAAGGAAAAAAAGGGAGAAACATCCTAAAGTATGTATTGTTTGCCCATCTGGTTTTTGCTAATCATACAACAGTGAATAGAGCATTGGCTAGTATTCTGGCCTGAAATCTGGTTTTGCTGGTTGAAATTTCCTGCTGACTTAATAGGGGCTGAGTTTCACCATTGTAGCTATTCCCGTCCTTACTCTTCTCGAAGAGGATGTCATTTCATGTGTCTCCATCCACTTTTTGATAACATTAAATACTTAGGAACACACGCAAAATATGAAGCAGCACCCATGAGCTCCGTTGTGCCATTGCTGTTTTAACTGTTATGACTGATGAACAGGGCAAAGTTCAGAGCTGGTTCCCTACTAGGAGGAGGCAGCTCTCAAAATGTGGGGAAGGGACCCAGCAGTTCTGTGCACCAGCGGGCTGCATTTTGCACACCAAGGAAACAGGAGCATTTCCTAAAGCTCAGTCTCTCCTTTAGTGGTGTTCAAGTAGAAAATCAAAGATGCACAGGGATATACAAGCAAGTATTTTATTTCTCTGTTGGTATGCGTCTGTTTTTCAATGCCGTAAGAATAGAAATGGGCAATAGTGCAATCCAGAGAAAGACGTATCTTATTTCCTATCACTATTTAAAGAATCCCTTATAGTTTCTTTTAAACAGTGTGTAAAGAGACAGCATTTGGAGGAAGAAAGCACAAGACCAGTTTATAACACTAATTCTAATTACTCTGAATGATAAAGAGAAATATATATGTAAAATAAAACTGGTACTCCTACTCCGGCTACTAATAATAACACCAATAACTAAGAGAAGGGCATGCTCGTTTTAATTCATTATTCTTTCTTTTAAGGAACCTCTGAAAATCTGCCTTTCCTTTCCTGATCCCTACCACATAGAGAGAACAAATGTATCCAGTACTTTTTCTTGGTCCTGGTTGGTTTAATCCACAGGCACAGTAACTCCTTCTGCTGAATTTTAGAACATTCTGTCATGTAGGAAGTACCACAAATCAGAGAGCGTGGCTGCATCTGTGTGATTCAAAATTGTTTATGAACAAAAGTGAATGAAATGGGAAAAATGGAAGGAAAGAGGTTTGTGTTAATAGGGCAGATTCTTTTCTCCCTTTCCCAGTCTTTCCAGTCTCTTCTGTTTCTTTAAAATCTCTTAAAATATTTTGTTTATGTTCTTGTATCAAAGATGTTAATAAGCACGTAATGCTGTAAAGAAAAGCATGGCTTTGCTTTTTCCAAAATTTCCACAACCAGCGTAACATCTCTTTTGTTATAATTGATTTTCAAGTTTGCTTAAAACGTTTCACGAGGCATAACCTATTGGAATGAGTCATCTAGTTTTCAGGGTTTTCTGGGAATAAAAGGTTCCTGTACAAGTTAGGTGTAAAAACACTGTTAAAATGTTAGCACTAGAATAACTCCCTAAACATGTTGAAAATCATTTTTTGATGATTTTATTTTTTGATTTGAAAGAACAGTTCAACTCACCATCAATTACACTCAGAGCTCATTACGTTCGTGCTGTTATAATTATCAGTCCTTTTATGTCTTAGGTCTTTCTTGTAGCTCTTTGGAAGAATATTTTGGTTTTGATGCACAGCTGCTTGTTTCACACAGGTTCTACTTCAAAAAGGAAGATCTGATATCAAAATGCTGCTGTTGGCTATGAAAAGCAATCACAGCCACCATTTTTTATGTTTCCTCAAAAGGCACATATGAGACATTTCAAAGTGTTGTATTGGAGTGTTTCACAACATTCATTTTGTTCTCTTTAAGCAGCTTCCTGAACTGGTACTTTCAAAGTGTCATGGATCCCATACACATTGTTGCTTCTTTAAAGGACAATACTCTGAAGTTCTTACACTGTATGGTATTTTACTCCTCAAGTAATCCTATCCATATTGCTGTTGGCATATGAAGAGGTGCAATAATTTGAAGTCAGATTCTGAGAACTGGGAGTTAAACGGAGAGACTTTCTCTAGCACTTCCCTCAGTATTCATTTCTGTGTGTGAGTCTATGGACTAAACAGATTTAGTTTTTTAGTATTTCCTTCACATGTCAGCATTTTAAACAAGGATTTCTGTAATAGCTGATTATAAAGCTTGTCTAGTCTCTAAAAAATCACCAGTCCATAAAAAAGCATTATGCCAAAATATTTGATTTGAAATGATAAATATTATCTTTCCTGAAATTCTACTGCTTGGGCTTGGCCACTGGGGATGTACCAGCACAAGGGTTGTTCTTTCCCACCAGGCTGCACATACTTCCTCGAGTTTGTTCTCTGCTCTGAGATAGTGTGACAGACTTCCATTAAAGATTATAAATCTGGTTCACGAAGTCTTCTTGATGATACTGTGTTTAAATACATGCCAGGCCACAATGTAAATATGTGCATGAGGGAAATACCTGTTTAGTGCTTTTTGGAATGGTTTCTGTATTCTTTGTATTAAGAAGAAACACAACTTTGGCCATACTGCACACAAAGAAGGTCCCAGAAGTAGTCTGTATTGGCTGAGAAACATCTTTGTCAGCCAACAACCCTTAGTAGTAGTTTTATGTTGTTTAAAATATTTAAAAGCTTGAAATGTGCATTGAGTCAGATGGGAGAAAGTCTGCATCCTTAGATACTGAAGTAAAGCAAGCATGAAGCATAAACAATGTTAAACTGTTCATGGTTAAGCCTCTGATGAAGGGCTCAGTCATGATAGTATTTATTTAAAGGGTTGGCTGGTGTAGTTCTTCATGGACGTAATGGAAAACCAAAGCATTTGTTTTGTTTGGGCAAGTTTTGCTTCCAGCATATTTCAATAAAAGGCAAGTCAACTTCTCTGCATCTGTTCTGTGAAATGACAGACATCTCTTCTGGCAAAAACGTCTTGCAGTAATTTGTCTGACTATCACCAGACAGGTAAATAAAGCTTGAAAAGCAGATGTTTCAAAGAACAAATTTAAGCAACGCTAGACAATGTGATATACATTTAACTGTGCTTCTTGGCTTCTACAGATTTTCTTTTAATAACTAGAAAATAAATTCTGTAAAAAAAGCAGTGCTTAGAAGAAAACTTTGCAAGAAAATTTCACATACCCTATTTTTTTCTATGTTCCCATAAAAATGTAACAGTACAGAAGATTAGTCAATGAACTATAAATTCCTGTCATAAGATGCTAAAATGGAATTGTTTAAACGGAATAGTCATGAATGTAAATGAGTAATGTACCCTATCAACTAAATGTAAATGTGCTTAAAAACATTATGTTCTGATCAACTACTGTGTCAGAAGTACACACCTCTGAAGAGATGCAAGATGGAGAGAGAGAGAGAGAGAGGCACTTTAACTGAGTGTCTGTGTTTTATTGAATATACAGTCAGGAATCAAACTAATCATTACAGAAAGTAGCAGAACATATTAGTGACACCGTGTCCTTCATATTATGTATTCAAATACAGCGTTCCAGTTCATTCATAGGTGAAGTGTCATTGAGGAACTACCATGTGAAAGTAGTTTATATCTCGTTAGGAATGCTAGAACATTTTGATCATGCCCAAGGCCAAATCATACCATTGCTGGTCAGCATACACTTGCTCATGCATGAAAGGGAGATGAGACAAGAGATGTGTCACTGCATCCATCTTCTGAGTTATTTGCCCAGGAGGAATTTGCCTTTCTAGGGACACCTAGTCAACAGAGAACAAGGCCAAAGAAGAGGCAAGCTGATACTCAGTGCATGATGTTAGGCAGTCAGCTATAGAAGAGGTGGTCAATGCTGAATTAGGCATTTCAAACTGTTCTTTGGGTACAATAACTCATGTGTTCACTCTACCTAGGCTCTAAGCCAATTCCATTCAAAAGTGGTGTTTACTTATAGTAAGGTCACAAAACCCTACCTCTCAGATAACATGACTATCGGCTTCTGGGGACTTGACTTCATTTCTGTCTCATAGTGCGAAGGTGGTCATGGCCATGGCATGTAATTTTGTTGTGGTGATGTTCTTATGATTTTCAGGGGGTTTCACCTTCTTTCATGCATGCCAGAATTGTATTTATTTTAATATTCCCTGTTATTCTCCACACCCCTAGTGAGACATAATGATTCTGCTCCTCTTCATGTTGCATCTTGAATAAAATGGTCTGTGGCTAGTACAATTTGATTTGAATTCAGTGTTTTCAAGCGTGTATTTAACATTCTTGAGGTAAAACAAATCAATTGGACCCTCAGGCAACTTAGGGCTAGAGACACCTACTTTGTGAATTTAAAACAACTTTATGGGGCAGGCAGGTACACAGATGATCAGCTCAGCCAAAACAGTGCTGCCTCTAGGCATGCACAGTACAGCATATTAGTTATCCAAGAATGCGTTCTTCAGGGACACATTTGTCTCACTGTCCTTTAAATGGCTTAAGCCATGCTTTTGTGAACACTCTTCATGACTTTGTTGCTCAAATTTGACCCAAGATGTATTAAAGATATTTAAATGTGCATTTGGTTCTCATCCTTAGTACACAGTAACATTGAACAGAAAAAAATGCAAGAAGTCTCATGGAACCCACTTTTGGGACAAGGAGAGCTTCTTAATTTCCAAAGCAATAGCAGGAAGTAACAACAACGCAATAGCAAGGCAATAACAGGATTTATGCAGATGCTTGTGGCACTGGGGAAGTCATTTTAAATGACAGTTTTGCTGACGCTGTATGAGCATCTTTCATGAAAAAGTAACAGAGAAGAAGGATGGTGCTAGAGCTGTGGAAGGCAGGAGACCGAGAAAACTGTGTGGAAGCACACTCCTAAATATAGTTGGGATACTGTATCATTAGCAGATTTTCTGAGAAATTTTCCTCTCCTTGAAGTCAAATTACCAAAGAGGAAGGGACTGGGGGGAGCAGGAGGAAAAGAGAGATGGCTGATGCACTCCAGAATGTTTTCCCACAGAATTTGGGGGCGGAGGGAAATTTCAGATCAGAATTTTTGCAGCAGGATTTTATCTCCCCAGGCTTGTGGAGAAGATTTGGACCATATATTTAGTTGTCAGATTGTTAGATGAGGGCTTCCATGTGGTAGTCCCATCAGAGCCCCTGTCGTGTTTAGGGTCTACAGTGTACTCTGAAAGATGCATGCTCACTGTTATTACATGGAGATAAGCTGCAGTATATTTTTATCTACGAAATGTTTTGTGCATTGAATATCAAGTCTGACAGGCAGAGAAGCAATTTCTGTGGTTGCTGGTTCTTACTCCCTGCTATTACAGAGAAACAACACCATCCAGAGTTTTACTTGCATGACAATTTCTCTAGTGAGTAAAGAGATACAAGAGATTTCAAATGAGTTGACCTTGCTATAAATAAACCTAGCTATACCTGAGAAAAACAGAATTACACTAGTTTTGTCAAGCTGGCCATAAAACTGAAATCCTCAGACTGAAAATACTGCAATTGCCACAGAATGCTGAAATGTCAGCTCATTTCTTTGCAAATCTAACCTCTCAGTAATTGTAAACATAATTTGATGGAAAGTCCATTGGAACAGTTTGCTGATCTTTGACATTCTTATTACATATAACGCTTTGTAAAACATTATCTGAAATAATCTAGTATGGAATTTTTTTATGAGAATGGCTGCTGTGACCCTGTTTTTGAGATAAAGAAAAAAAATTATTTCAAGAAAAAATAAATTATTAGAGGAAGACAAGGCCCTTTATATCACATAGAGTTTTCCTCTGCCAACATACAGCTGCTTTCTGTGGTATGATTTCTAAGGTTTTATGTGAACTCCTGCTCCCTGATTCAAATATGTCCATTACTAGAAGGTAGGAGAAAAGTAATTGGAGAGCCTGTTGAATTTTTGACAGTACGGTTATAACAGTGATGGCAACAATGTAAGACAACACAGAAAGAAGACCATCTTAAAGTGATAGTAGGATCTTAGCATCCATCTGCAGGATGCAGAACTTTGTTCATTTTAAGATGCAGAAATCTGGAAAACCTCTTTATCTATTTTTTTTTCCTGTATTCTTTGTTTTGGTGGCTTATGACCCATTTCCTAGAATTGTAGAATAATATAAGTTGTAAGGGACCTCTGGAGATCATCTGGTCCAAGCCCAGCTTAGAGCAGGGCCATTGTACATCAGGTTGCTCAGGGCCTCATTCAGGTGAGTTTTACATATGTCCAAGGATGAAGAACCCACAGCATCTCTGGGTAACCTGTTCCAGTGTTTGACCATCCTTGTGGTGAAAAAGAATTTCTTAATATCTAGTTTGAATTTCCAATGTTCCAGCTTTTGTCCATTGCCTCTCATCTCTGCGTGCCCCTAGTAAGAGTCTGGCTTGATCATCTCTTCTCCTTCCCATGTAGTAGCTGAAGATAGCAATAGTGTTTCCTCCTTTAGCTCTCTCTTCCTAACACTGAAAAAACCCTAATTCTCTCAGTATTTCCTCATACATTACGTGCTCAAGCCCCCAACCACATTGGTGACCCTTACTGTCTATGAGTGTGGGCAGCCACTAAGTAGCTGACCTCTGCAGGGTATGTATTTGCTGCTCTCTTTTGTTTTTGTATATCATTCACCAGGACTGTCATGCTTAAATGTGTGAAATATATTATATTATGGCTTATATTTGCAGAGCCATGGTAACTTTTGGAACAATGCTAGTTTATAGTACCATGAAGATTTAACTGCTTATACCCTATGGCAGCAATGGAAGGCAAGTTCCATGCTTATCCCTGGAAAAACTAACCTTCCTCTCAAGGGGTGTCACCAGCATGGTGTCCTGGAGGGACACCTCACCAACCTCTAGGCATTACATGTTGCTGTGAGCAGACGAAGTCATCGCTAGGCAGAGCAAGTGTACATTTTTATGATTTTGCTGGACTGCAAGGTGTAAAAAAACCCTTTCCACCTTAAGAACTGAAATAGATTTTGCAGGAACAGGCCATGTGCTGCCTCCTTGGCCCAGGTGACAAGAGCAGCGCTTTGATGGGAGGCTGCTACCAGCGAGGGGGACTCTGACTATGCGCTGCCCAGCGCCGTGGGCTCGCTGCTGCTTCTGGCACCAGACCCAGACATGCTGGTGTTGGAGAGAAGCTGTTGTAATAGGCTCTGAATTCATGAATCTCACCTCTGCAGGACAAGGAGCAGCTTGCTAAAGCTTTCCAGAGGGCAAGGAAGGCTAAAAACACTGCTTCTCACAGCTAAAGGAGTCCTAGCTCCTTCTTTAGTTTATCTGTGTCTCCTTTGGTAGCCAGTGTCTTGTAAACCGAAGCTGGGATCTAACACTCCAGTTCCAACTCAACAAAAGCATTTAATCCTGTTTTAAGTCCCATTTGTTACATACTTATTTGTTTTACTGAATTAAGGGCTGTAACACCAGAAAACATGAAATATCCACATTTGGCTTCATATGCTCAACCTTTCCGAAAGAATCTCTGTTTTTCAGCTGAATGTACTATCTACTAGCTTCATATTGGGAATTATATTTTTATAGATGTTAGTGAGATAGTCACAACTAAAATTTTGCTGACTAACAAAACCTTCTGCGTTGAACAGAATGTCATAATGATCGGAATCACATTTTTGGAGTGCATCTTTATTTTTAAGCACACAGAATACTTCAAAGAGAAACGTTATGTCCCTTACATGGTTATAATGTAAAGGGAACAGACTTATTAGGAAGGAGAGGAAGAAGGAAAGAGATAAAGAAAAGTTGCTCAGCAGTGTCATTTGGAAGAGTCGCGTTAATTCCAGCTTTGTTTGGAACATTGTTTCTTGCTTTCACATTTTGTGTTCATGCTTTCCTAAAGAGAGGACTAAGTTTTTAGAGGCCTTTTAAGAGATGTCATTTAATGAACCACTTCAGTTAAGTAAGAGTGGATACCAAGTGATGTAGGCTAATGAGACAATTTAGGGTGAAAGGATTATATGGAAAATCTCATGCAGTTAAAACAGAATAAGAACTGAATAGGGAACGGAAGGGAAAGTTACTTGTTGGAGTGATCAAATAGGAGATGAGCAGAATATTTCTAGAGCAAAAAATGCCATGAGATGTTTCCCAGGCTCATGAATGCTTCCAAGAACTTTTTCCGGACCAATGGCTAGAAGGAAACCAATTTTACAAAGATGCTGTCCTTTTAAGAGCTGTAAAGCAACAAGGGCTTTCTGCTTTACAACAAGAATTTAAAGGGCCAAAGCTCTCCTTGCTGGGCAGCACGTTGATTTACAGGTGTCCTGGTACACCTTCTGGGCAGAATGAATGTTCAACAAGAAGGACAAATGTGATACTGTAGACCAGCAATATCCATAGTTTGTTTAGGGGAGGAGATTTGTCTTTTTTAAAAAATAAGCACTGGTATTTTCAATTTTGAATTAATTTTGTTGTTCTTCTGTGAGTTGTAAACCTCAAGGAGTTGTAAATCATAAGAAAGAACAGCCCTTCTAACCACAATTAGTTGCTCTGTGAATATCCCACACACATTTTTCCCCAGCCTTTCTTTCTTACTGTAAGTTTTTTAAAAGACCTTCAGTAATGTAGTAAATTTTAACTCTCCACACATTGCTACCACCACTGCAAGGAGAGGTGTAAAGTAAATGGAGAAATGGCAGCATCATTTTTTATTTTTTGCCTGAAATTTCTATTGTTTCTTTTTCAGGTAGCTGGTTGGGATTTTTCTTTAATGAAAGGTTCTGAATCTCTGAATTTCTGAGAGGCCTGCATTTTTTCAGCAGATAGAGTGTAATTTGAAACTACTGACATATTTTGCAGGACTTTTCTGATTTTTAAAGTTCTCCTCGAGAACTGTTCCAGCACACCACTTACTTACACTTATTTCCCCAGTGTTGAACTTTTTACAGGTTTCCAGCATCAGGAACAGTCTCAGGCTACTATTAAATTGGGTTTGCAGTCTTCAAATAGTGTGAGCACAATAGGCATTTAGTAAAATAAACATGGCCCCATTATTTCTTAATGCCTTGCTTAACAACTTTAAGATTAGACCTCCTCGTGTCCCATACTCCCAGTAGGCAGCGCTTAAGCAGTGAGTAATATTTCTGTCTGCCATAGTCAAGTAATCCCAAATGTAAGTAATTTACAGGATGGCATTAGGGACTGTTGCAAGAGACATATTGTAATATGTCACTGAAAATCAGCCTTCCTCTGCACGTTTGATCAACAGCCAGATGGAGGCTTTTATCACATTTATTTAATCTGAAATATACATAGTAATTACAGTGGACCTCTGATTTTTTCAGTCCTCGTTGCTGTCTCGAGAGAAGGTAGGAAATGAATCTGTCAGTTGCAAACCGGTGTGGATGTGACCCCCTTCGTAGAATCCAGATGTATTGCAGCTAGCAGTGTTGACAGTAGAGATCATGAGTGCTGCTGGAAATGAATGCACGCTGCCGAGTTAAAAAAAATAGGGCCATAAACCAAAAACTGTGTAGCTTTATTTTTTTATGAATACAAAAAGCCTTTAGGAGAGCAAAGATCAACCTTATTCTTTGCAAATCCATTACCGATCAATGGCATTAAAAGCAAACAGTATCTTACTAATAGCTGGATGGTATTTAACTTTAAGGCATCTGAAAACAACCAAGTCTTAATGTTCCCAGAGGAGAATTTGGTTAAGATATTGAATTCCATCAAGCATGTCATTATTAAATGGGGAAAATATTGTTGTTTCCATTAGTACAGAGTTGGCATAAAGAATGGATAGCGTTCAATTAAACCACAGGCAGAAATTCAAACAAGTTGAAGGTAGTTTTATTGCTTGGACAGAAACTTCACGAATGGATATTGCCATTGTCCCAAAGAATTTACATAAGAATTTATGCCCTAATTAAAACAGCTATAAAAGATGCCTCACATATTAACAGGGGTGCTCACCTTCCTATCAATAATTTACTCTTCTCTTCTGTTACTCTGTGCATTACAACAGACTGTCTCTGCTAATGTCTCTCACATTTCTGTTTCTGAGACGAGCTGGGTCAGTCAACAACCTCTTTTGGATCAGTTACCCTAACCGCAAGTATGCCTGGCTAATCTTCTAGAGATATATTGACAGATAAAATATGCTATTAACTGCCAAAGAGGAAATTCTGTTAAAATTACTCATACTGAGTAGTCCCACGACAGATTAAATTGCTATTCAGCATGAATAAGGTGTCAGATTCTGGCTGTAAGTGGCTGGTTTACTGGGGTGTTTTGACGTCATTATAGGCTTATAATTATTCTAATCTGATTTGGTAAGAAAAAATTAGTATGACAAGCATAAAGAATTCATTTGAACAATAGGTTTTCTCCCACCACCGAGTAAGTTTTAATTAGAGCTGTTCTTCAATTAAATTAAAGCTGCCCTTCTTGGTTTTTAAAACTCTCATGAACATATTCATTACAATGTACCTTGTGCAACTGTGAATCTGTTCATGCCTCTCTGATCCTTATACAACCATACATGTTCTCAGCTAACTTTAGGTCTGTAGCTCTGCTTTACTGGTGAGAAAGCCTTCTCCCTACCTTCTGCCATCGGGAAGAGCTTTGTCTCTCCCTCTACACTTCACTGAACCTCTCCATTTGTTTCATACCATTTCTCAGCTGAAACCATGTCCTTCTTGCACTGCTTACTTGAGGTAGTATTTATTTTTTGAGCTCTGCAGTGGTACTGATTAGGTCTGAGAAGCAATCTGTGAGGGAGTTTGTATAACAGATAGCATAAAAACAAAGTGGCAAAAAAGCCACAGTGGAAACATTTATACTACTTTCTAGTAAGCTTAAGCTATTGGGACTTCCTTAAGGTTAGCAGAATAACTTTCTTAAATGCTTTGGGCAATTACTCTCTTAGCAATCTCACCATAGTTCATGATGTGTAGCTGTGGTGATAATGTGTTGCTTTCTTGTGGTATGTGAAAGACAAGACTGCCAGAGACCATCTGAGTGCCTGGCCCCAACCCCTGCGATGGCAGGCAGCAGTAGATGCCTACGCTCAGAAAACTCTGCTGAGCACATGCTTCACGCTCCCTTCCCACACAGTCATGTTCATATTCTCTCTAGCAAACCGAAGTCTATAGGAAGTGACCAAAAGCCACAACTATAAGGTACTACAAGGAAGGGAGCAGAAGAGTACATTGGCATCTCCAGTCTCTGTGTTAATTAGAGAATGATTCATTATTTGTATAGATAATTAACTTCTGATGACAGGAAAAGGAGTTGTGCACACACACACACCTACTCCAGCTGGTGCCTGTCCTTTTTTTGATGAAGAAAACCAAGAAGACCAGGGATCCTCCTATATTTATTGATGGAAAGTCATCAGAGGAAAGATGACACTTCTGAAATATGTTTTTTCTCACAAAGTAGGAGGTCATGCATCTTGATTTTCTAGGTAGGGATGGGTTCTTCCTTTTTTTCTTTTTTGGGGTTTGTTTTTTTTTTTTTTGAAATATCTAATAGGCTGAAGTTTCCAAACTTCAATCATCTGCTTTCTTTTGTTTTCTGCAATGGAGGCACTGAGCATTCTGGAACTTCACAAGAAGATGAAAATTGAAATGCTGGAAGCAGAGTTAAGGCATCACCTGCCTGTTGCTGCAGCCCACAGTCGACTCATTTAGGGAGAGAAACTTAACAGGGAAATTCTACAGTCATCTGTGCTAGTTGTCTCTTTCCCTACAGCCTCCTGTTTCAGTAGCCAGAAGTTATAGCTGGACAGGCTGCAAGTATTTCTTCAAACCCTGAATTGACTTCATTATCCTCTACAGAAAATAGGATGAATGCAAAAATTTGCAGATTTTAGTTCTTTTTTCCCAAGACAAAGTCTGAAGCAATTAATGAGTTTATTGATGGACAAAAATATAATGTTGTCAATAAGAAAAGTCTTTTATGTGCTCTAATTAGAGGAACTGTTCCCTTCAGGAAACTGGAGCTTTTAAAGCAGCATTAAGAAAAAAAAAAGAAAAGAAAAAAAAACCTTTAAAAAAACCTGTGTCAATGACACAAGGCACAAAATCTGGAATGAGGCTGTAAGGACGCTGAAAAATATTGTTAAACTTTTCATCTTAACCTTGTAGGTATACAGCTCTCTTATTAGCATTGCAAAAAATACATTTACAAAATAAATAGGTATGGGTAATGCCTTTGACAAGGGCCACCTACTTACAAATACACATCAGAAGACATTTGGGTTTTTCTCTCCACTGAAAGAAGTCTTAGATTCACGAGAACAACATGAACGCTTCAAAAGGAGCTGTAGGTTCAGCTGCTGAAACATTAGTGTGGGACTTTTATCCTTCTGGGATGTGGGCTCTTCTTAATAGGAATGCATATATAATTCAGTACTGTGAAAAAAACCACTAAGAGGCAAAATGGGCCAAATGTGCTACTGCAGTAACATGGGAAGAAAAGGCTATCAATTCCTTTGAAGGTTTACAAGTAAACTTTTTTTCTGCTTGTCTTCTCTATGGTTGATGATGTTCTACTATTAAAATAGCGGTTTATATATGCTGTATATTAGTACACTGTTTTGTTCTTCTTTGCTTCAGGCACTGAAGGAAAAAGAAGCTTGTCACATATTTTAAGTTCAGAATTGGTTAATAACAAAACACATTTTCAACGAGTTTCACAACCAGCCCCTTTGGGCAGCTACTCTTTGCAATTTAAATGAAGGTGCAGAAACTTTCTTTTCCCCCTTAACAATACTTTCACAAGTTTTATGTACATGTATTTAGAGGTTAGCAGTATATTACAAAATGAGATTAAAACTACCTGTTTCAGTACTCCAGGCCAGGCAAGGGAAATTGAACTCTGGGGTGCCCAAATTAAGATGCTAAAGTGGGTAAATTCTACTTACCAGCATTTATCACAGACAACACTACTGCAGCTTTTCCTAAAGCAAATACCTTGTCAGTTATCACTTCAGTCCTCCCTCCTATCCATATTGTGAGTAAATTCCTATTTTGGTCTTTTTTCCTACTGATGTTAGAAGTCAAATCGTTGAGGGTTTTTTGTTGTGGGGTTTTTTTTTTAAATTTTTAGTTTTTTTCCAAAGCTTACATTTGTGGGACGGTTAAAAATTATATGGACCCTATGGCTAAATCTGGCAAATGATATTAGCCTAAATACATTTTAAAACCCAAGTTTGTTCCATAAGCTGCAGAAAGAAATCTTCTCTGGTTTCCAATGAGATTGTGCCTCGTGGTGGACTGCCTTTTTAATTGAATTATACAAATACTGGAGTGTGAGCTGACCCATTATGAGACAAGAAGGAAGAGAAGCAGGAAGAGTGGGTATGGGGGGAAGAGGAAAAAGTGAGGTGGGAAGGGCTCAGACGTTATAAATGCCACCTAACCATGTGAAAAGCTTCAAATAGGATCTGTGCCGTATTGGACACCAAAGTACGCGTAATGGAGAGAAACCTCTAATGAAAAATTGATTCTTGGGCACAGATTTTGACTGAAGCTTTTGTCTCTGTTAGGGTTTTTCTAAAGGCATCCTTCCTATAGGTTTTCTGATATCTAATAAGGTCTGAGCTCCTGCAGCAACCTGTCCTCTCAGGTTAGTTTAGGAAAACAATAATCTTGAGATCTTTAGTGTCTCTTAAAACTCACTGTAATGGATCCATGGTTCTTAAGTAATTTGGACAGAGTGAAAGAGCATGATCACACAAGCTATCGCTCCTTAGGAAATTAAGCTGAAATGCAGAGAAATTTCAATGGGTAGTATTTCTAATTTAACTTACATTCACTGGTGGACTTCACAAAACCCAAACCTACTTGCTTCCCATAGTTTTTGCAGTTTGCTCTCCTCTGGCTAAGGCACTTACAAGTGGTGCAGGTTTAGATGTCTCATGATTTGTGGTTCGTTGCTAGATTTTCTCCAGAGACGTTCACTGGCTCCCACCACTCATTTTCACCCTGCCCTCATCTGCAACAATTCAACAGCCCTTCAAATATGACAGAGCAATTTATTTAATTTTTGTGCTTTTTGAGTTTCCCCACCCTAAAATGCACATTGCTTTACTGATCTGATTTTGAGCCAGGCGCTTCAAACAATTGCTTCTGCAAAAGTATGAAGTATTGGCGAGTGGTACTGGGGGTGGTAAGTCCCTAAATATGGGGAAAGGAGCAGGAGTCACTTGAAGAGATTTTTCTGCCACATAAATTGTAACATGGAGCCATGCCCCAGGATCCCTTGCTGGAGCGGTTCTGCTTTGCCTCAGCAATTGATTATTCATGAAATCAGTAAAAGTGACTGTAGGCTGGTGGTTTCAGTACTTCTCTGAGAAATGGGACATCCCTGTCCTTTTCCCAGCCTTAAGGAACAGTAATTTATGAATAATACATCTGCTTAATACGTCTTCATTTTGTGAATGCTATTTAAGCTCCACAGCAAATTAGGACCTTTATTTCCAATTTTTCTTTTAGTAGAAATGGTCAAAACAAATTATTATTTTGGATGCCTCAAACCTGGGTACATCTCATGCTCAGAGTGATTTTTTAAAACTTCAGCAGCTGAGCCAAAAATACACGTTAACAAACACACGTTAATAAAAAACATGTTAATATTAAGTTCTGCAATAAAGGGGCTACTTGAGCATATATTCCCCAAAATGCATCATTTCTGCACATTCAGAACAAATGTGCTTGTTCTCCCTTTGCTCAGGAAAGGGTTATCTGACCCTTTCCTGCAGCCTGCTCAGTCAAGTCAACTATGCATAAATAAGAAGGAAACTTATGCAGGAAGAAAATGAAATTAGATGAATAATTAACATATACTTTATGCAAAAGTATGAAAAACTGTTCCAAAATTTCTCTGCTTAACTAATGTGTGGATTCATATAAAAATATTCTACACTGAAACTTTGTCAGCAGGTCATAAAAAGAACATATCTACTTATTTAATAGGTCTAAGATTTATCTGATGTGTTTCATTTCTTAATGAATGACACATTTTTTTTCTCTTAGTCATTTTAAGTGTGTTATTTCTGTAGGTTTGTGAACAAACAGTAACGGGCAAATCCCAGAAGTTGAAAAGGGGTGCAACTTTACAGCATCAGCAATCAGTATTTTGAAAAGGCTTCCTAAATTTAGGACAAAAACAAATAAAAGAGAATTACGAGCTTTTGTGTTATTATCTTGCTATAAGATTTCCTTAGTCTCATCAAAGGATGAAATAAACAGGAAAACAACTGATCTTTGAAGAAGATCTATTCTGATTACAAAATTTTTATTTCACTGTTTCAGGCCATGACTACTGTAGCTGCCTGTGCTCATGCAGTAAAAAACAGTCTATATTGAAAACAGGAACAGAGTAATCTTTTTTTTTTTTAATGGAAACAGCTGGATTATAAGTATTTATTGCACAGTTGCATACTCAAGATTTCATTTGCTGGAGTTATGTGTGTGGCAGGGTAGGATTTACCCGGTAAAGCCCATGAAGCTTATAATGGGAATCTAAAAATAATCTGAATACTGTTCTATTTTTTGGAAAGCAAACTGCGGAGTGGTCAGCGCCCAAATACACACTTAACACTTTCAGGAACTTTAATGGGAGTTGCTAATACAAATGCCCAGAATGTTTGGATAATTATACATGTTCACTGTATAAATACCTAAAATACAAAATGGCATAGTTTCCAAACCCCTGTATTTCTATCTTTCAGATATTGTTCAGGCACATTGTGACATAGTAATTATTTATACGATGATAGATAGCCCCAGGTCTATAATTCAGTTATGAGGCTTAGGTCATTTCATAAAAGGCAAAAGTATAGTGCATTACTCTGTATGCATAATGTAGAGCATATTTATATTTAACGCTAACAGTATTTTTCTATGAGGAGAACATTTCTGTGAGGTGCACTTCCTCTTCAGAATATTGTTTATGTTGTACAGATTTTCATTTTGAGATGAAAGAATGCTTGTTTCCCAAGAAAATGTTGGCCACTTTTGCAGATCTTTATTTCTTTCCCTTCCATCTCTTCCTTCCTCTCCTTCCTTTCCTTTTTTCTTTTTAACAAATAAATTGTTCAGTGGTAATGGTCATGTACAAGTTTTTTCGTGGACAGACTTGTCTAGCAATACTTGTCAATATAATCTGGCTTTGATACCAACGTTAAGAGATTATAGCAGAAATACAATACTACCTTTGCCTTCCAATGAATACCTGAATTGATTTCAAAGTTAAAAATTTCAACCTACAGCAGCAGTAGAATCTCATTAATCCACACTAACAGGTGGGAACCTTCTATTTATGCTGGCTTTAGGTCACTTCATGTAGTCACATCAGGTATGTCAGAGGAGGAGTGAGTAGCTCACAGGAAATCACCTGAGGGTGAAAACACAGAGGCATATTCATCTCAGTGTGTTGTGAGGATTTTTATCTGTAATGTTTATTAAACCTCACAGAGGAGATATGTTGTAAATCTGGGTATTGAGCTAAGGCTGTACATTGCAATCAACTTTTCAAAAAATGCCTCTAGATAAAGTGCTGTGCTAACCCTTCTCTGGATTATACTCTGCATCAGGAAGTATATTATCCCTTAAAATATCTCCTTCCGTTCTTTAATTTTACTGCTAGTATACTAGCAGGAGTTAGCTTGTAGTGGGAAAACATGTTCATGCTGCTCCTGGCCCAGTGTTGGGGAAGAGCATCTCCTGCAGGTCACACGCAGCAGTTGGGGACATTGCTACTTCTTAGTGCCCAAATGGGTGCTGCCTTTTTGCTGCAGGGAGGAGGTTTACGGCAACGTTGCTACTGGCACCACAGGAGGAATTTGCTAGATGGCTCAAGCAGGCTGACAATCCTGCAGCAAGCTGTCACCTTCCATTTTCTCAAGCAAGCAGTCACCTCCTCCTTACTCCCCTCAGAAAACAGAGCCTCTGCAAGGCGTGGGAAAGGATGGCTGCGTGCTCCAAGCTCTTGCTTTGGGGGGGGCAAGACTTCAGCCGTCTTGCTTTTCCCTGCGAGGCTGCTGGCACACAGAACTCGGGGTCATTTTTAATCACCAAAATAGAGCCGATGTCCCCTGGGACTGATTCTGCCTACTCAGTGTAGTGCCACCAACGGTAGCACCGTGCCAGGAGGGAGGTTCATGGAGACGGAGGAGGGGGCAGGCACAGCTGACTTTGTAAGGTGTTTCTAGCTTTTTTGAGGCCAATACCTACTCTTTGCCATCATGTCCACAGAAGTGCCATGGCCAGCTTCCTCAAAGTCCTCTTAGCTGCCAGAAGAGAAAGGTGTGGGAGGTCAGAAGGCCCAGAACTGTGTCTGTAACAGTGGCCATACCACTCTCTGCTCCAGCAAACCTGAAAGTGTAGTTTCAGTATGCCTGACATTTTACAAAAGGAGGGGAAAACATGATTCTTTTATTTCATCTACATAACATTATATTTATGTCCACTTGTGTGTGTGTAGATATATCTATACATCTTACCGTTACACAATGATTGTGGTCAGCAGAATGTAATTATGGTATCATGGAATCACACCTCCTCGGCATTATCAGAGGCCCTTCTATCATCTTTACAGACTTGCCCTCTTTTCTGTGTAAATATTTTTCCTGCCTTTCCCTTTTGCAAAGCAAAGAAGTTGTTTGCAAACTATTTGTAGAATATAAACAGCTCCTACAAGGGAAATGCCCTTGAAGCAGTGAGAGTAGACTGATGGCAACATACAGTACATGCTAATAGCGTCTTCAGAGAATTACTATTACTTCGTAGCAGAGGCATTTTCATTAAAATAGAAATCTTACCATGATCCTTAGATTGAATTTTTACCTTCTTTTGCATATTTCAGGTGAGTCAACAGTCACAGGTTGCTGGTTCATTGTTCAAAAGCTCCAAAGAGTTACTCACCCCTAAGTAGCGCCATTTCCCATGATTGCCTCTCTGCAACTTTTGTGAAGCACCAGGCAACAGAACAGGCAAATGACCAGCACAGAAAGCTTGAATCTGGCAGCGTTCCTAGCGCTCTGCACAGAGTTAGTAAAATGAACCTGCTAATACATTGTTATATCTATTACAGCTTGCTCGTGTTGGGTGTTAATTGAGTATTCATAGTAAATTCACAAACTTGACGCTTGAGACTGAATGATGATCTTTCAGGTTGCCTGATACCTTTATCTGACCAAATTCATGCAGACTCAGCCATGTGCAGAGGAACTTGGCACGGCTGCACTTTATCTGCCTTTTTATTTCTGGTGCAATAGGATAGCAATGAGAGAAAGAGAATACGTAAGGGTTCCCCACTGAGAATCAGTTCTATAAATTATGTATTATGCAGACACTATTCTGCTGATGCTATCCGATCCCCAATTCTCAGTTCCTTGTTTTTCCTTCTATAAATAGCTATGGCCAGGTTTTCAGTTGTAAAATGACGAGGACAAAACCAGAAACCCTTGCCATTTAATAACCTCTGCCAAAGAAGAATAAGGTAATATTTTTCAGAACTGTGATGTCCTCAGGGCTTTAACAATCTGGGAATACAAGCAGCACTATGTTGTTGATAAGATACTGGTAGTAAAAGTGGGAATAACCATGCTGAATATTAAAGAGGGAAATGCCCTATTTTCAGGATGATCAGTATAAAACTTGGTATTGTGATTTTCCTGTCAATTTTTGTCTGTGTAGGACCACTTTTGCTTTTTGTTTCTCCCTCTAGATCCAAATGCTTTGGCTGGACAGACCGGACCTGACCATGCTCTTATAGGAGGAATAGTGGCTGTAGTTGTCTTTGTAACACTATGTTCTATAATTCTCCTTGGTCGATACCTGGCAAGACATAAAGGTAGGACAGATTTAGTGGAAGTTCAGTCACTTTTGGAAGCAAAGCATGATTTCACCTGGGAGTGCTGTTCCCTTTCACCTTCCCCCATCTGCTAAATGATTTGGACAAGAAAGCTCAGTTCACAGTTCAGTCCCAAGTGAAGTCCCTGTGAATTTTACCCAGTTTTCCAGTGGACTGGCTAAGGCAAAGAACATCTAGTTACATGCCCAAGGTCATCTCATAAGTCAGTGATTTAGAGAGACTAAGAGGTAAGATTGCCCCTTGGTTTTGGCCCTTAGCTCTAAATACTTGATTACATGATCTCATAGTTTTAACTAGTATATCAATTCAGCAGAATATATATATAGAGAGAGTGTGAACAAGATTTTTCATTTTAATAAATTGTGCTAATACTTTAAGTATGTATTTAAAAGATAATATTAGAAGCCAGTGGTGAGTTTTCAGATCAGTGACTCTTTTACCGACGATCCCCCTGGAATAAGGGGTTCATTCCTGGGCCAAGCTTTACTTTATTCAGAGATTTCACCTTAAGAATTCTACTCCCTTCATTTTCAGTCCCCCCCGCCATAAGAGATAACAGGGATGGAGTGACACTGACTTCTGACTAAGCTTCTCTATGATTCTATTTTGATCTAGTTAATTCCAAAATCATTTCTTGAGATTTAACCTCTGAATGGCTTGTAGACCTATTGTTAAAACTCGGTTGATTGCCTACCCACCCCCCCCCAAAAAAAAAAAGAAAAAGTGAAGAGAGGATTAGTGTTAGTATTAACTCATTAAATCTCATTTTAGATAGGATAATCATATGGCTAGCAGACGTAAGCTGATAAAAACATCTTTTTTATTTGATTGGACTGTGGGGGGAAAAACAGATTTTTTAATGAGCCAGTGAAAGTGTGTCTCTCTTGTTTTTCTTTCCTGATTGAACAGTTATACATCTTATGCCAACATAAATAATGCTTTTCACAAAAGGAAAGTTGACTATTGTACGTGATTCTTTTTATTCATATCCTGAGCATAAAAATATCTGTGATAGTATAATGTGAGTGGGTTTAGTTAATGAAACTACCTCAATTTTGTAATTCTTGGAAATGACTATGATACAATTCTGTAAAATTAAAGTATAGATACTATCAAGAAAAAATAGAAATACAAAAATAGTCAGTGGCCATTTAAAAAAAAAAAAAAAAGCGGTTATGAATATCTACATCTTCAAAGTTGGTTTGGTTTTTATGGGTAGCTGTTCCATGAAATAACCAAGATTTTATCACTTATTCTATAATTGCAAAATATATTGCATATTACTGCAGTTAGATAAAGGGGATTTTTATTAAAACGTTTCCTTAATTTATTGTGGATATATTTGAATTTGTGTATGTGTATTATCAGTATTAATACTATAAGTATTTCTTAGACAAATTAGAAAGTTGAGCATACCTGTATGATGTATACTAAAATTGTATAAAAATATTTGTCCATTCATGATGCAGTTGGAGCATTGTTAGAAATGTACTTCCTATAATGCAACGTAAAGCTAAAAACCCCCTAATCTTTCTTTTTTTTTTTCTTTTCTGTTGTACTGATTCCTATAGGAACATATTTAACAAATGAAGCAAAAGGAGCTGAAGATGCACCTGATGCCGACACAGCCATTATCAATGCAGAAGGCAGCCAAGTCAATGCAGAGGAGAAAAAAGAGTATTTCATATAGATGCAGAGCTAGAATCTTGGAGTTTTACTTATCAGGCTGACTGCTGGAGAAAACTGGCTATCATTTCTCAGAATTCATTTCTGCCATCTTCTGCTATCTTTATTAACTCACATACCTGCTATAAGTAGCCAGTTTATGCCAACAATCAGCTGTTGACATCATCATTCTATAATTACAGTATCATGCGTAAAGCAGGACATTTCTTATTGCCTAAAATTCATATCCACTGCTCTCTTAACATACAGTGCTTGAATATACAGCCTTAACAATGTTAATCGTCATCTTAATCCAAGTTTTCTGCATTTTTAAATGTTACGCAGCTTTCTTCTTTTTCAGTTTTCTTTTATCATGTCCCTACTAGTGTGTCATAGAACAATATTCATAACAAATACTGTTAGGTAAGGACCTAATTTACTTACATAAAATGTTAAGTCTAAGATTAGAGGTTTACAAAGAATGTTTTATACATGTCTATCTGTAATTCAAAAAGCAACTTGTTTTTGAAACATATGCCCTAGGAAACACAAACTGAAATCTTTTTAGTATAGTTTCTTGTATGCTTGGATTTGGTGGAAAAAAACTATCAGTCCACTGAATTTTTTGTTTTCTTTTGCTTTGTTTTGTTATGTTTTAAATGGTACCGTGACAACAGTGCCATGTTTCAGTGGTAAAAACATGCTGAATAGCTATACAGATTCTGCAAAGTTAGATAAGAGTGCTTCATTTGAAACAAATTTGTCCTGCCCTTTTACTGCTTTTTGGGATCATGAAGATTAGCGAACTTTCTGAGTAATTTCTGTTTTTATAATTTATTTGCTTCACATGAACTCACCTGCTTACTCAAATTTGAAGTGTTCATGGGGCACAACTGCAAGGCATTTTAGTATCTGTATATAGTGCATATAATAAATTCAATTAAACATTATTTGATACATATTTAACTTTTTTGGCAGTAGCTAAGTCAGTCACAAGTAAGCATTTTCTAATGTCCATTATATCCCTTTAGATATGACTCAAATCAATATTCTGAGTAGATAACATGTGTTAGTATTTTTTTGTCTGTATGTCCTAGCACTGTTCAGCAGCAACCTTTTCTAGTTCTTGTTAATTTTTTCTTTGTTATACAATGGAAGCACAATGTTATATGGAAAGGTAGTTTTAAGCTAACAACCAGTGCACAGCCTCAGGTTTTAAATTACAACCACATTTGAGTACTATCCTTAAAAAATACTATTGAGTTGCTAAAATTCTCAATTTTTAATTTGGCAGTTCCAGAGCTGCTTCTCTATGTTGGTTTGCCAAAAAAAAAAGAAAAAAGAAAAAAAAAAGAAAAAAATAGAAGTGTTAAAACAAAAGATATATGTTTTGTGTATACAGTAAATGGACTAATTCTTTATATTAAATTCCTGTCTATGCATTTTGTGAGGTACAAACTTATGTCACCGTGAATGATAGAGAATTCCTGCCATGCTTTTAGCTCCACAGTGAAAGTCTCTGTTTGGATTATTTCTGAATTTTTTTGTGTAATTGACAGCTGAAAAATCACATGCTCTTAAATATGACAACAAAACACTGTAAGCCCATCGGCTTATTTCCTCTTCCAATGAAATAAAAAGGTTGCCATAACAGCTCTTGGAAATGATTCTACACTGGAGAACGCAAGTTAGTCTAGCCGGAGCTTGTCTTGCTCCTAAGTTTTGCACCTTTGACAAAAGAGTATTTCACTCTGGTTGCTGTACTTGTGAAGCCTAAAAGCATGATGGTCTGCTGTAAAGGACTTTCTCCTGGGATTTTATTTTTGTGTGGGGAAGGGAGAGTTTGGAATATGACATCATGTAGTATGGTAAAATGGAAGATAAAGGTGCTGTGTCAGATTATTTATCAGAAGAGTATAAACCTTTTAAGGACAATATTAGAGTATTCTAATTGTTTTTGTTGAAACATTTATCTTGTTAATTTCTAAGAAAAAAGGGTGACGTCAATCAAAGCAGCACTTTTTTTCAAAATATACAGACATAAATAATATGATGTGGTTGAGTGTTAACATAATAAATCATATACAGTATGACATTTTAAAGAAATAAGTCTGCATTGATGTGATTGCATGCTTGTTTTTACAGTTCACTCCATACCCATCTGTGGAAAAATGCAATAATATGTTAATATAATATGGTAGTTTGAGAGAACCAGGTAGGTGCTACTAGACACATTGAAAACTAGTATAGGTTTACAAGATATTCATGTCTTTCAAAACATACACCTGTAAAAGGCTGGCAAAGGAAGTCATTCAGTTTAATACCAAAAATATGGGTTCTTGTCACAACAGTAAGTTACATTAGCTACAATACAGTATCACATACGACAAGGTTTTATTTCAGGACCTGGGGCCCAGTTCAACTAAGCATTTAAGCACATGCTCAGCTTCAGGCGTCGGAGACGTTCCATTGGACTGTAAGGCACTATTCATATGCTTAAAAATAAGTGCTTCCCTGGATGAGGGCCTTATTTGCTCGAGTGGAATTCCCCACCAGCGTGGTGCTTACGCCTTTTTTCATTCTTCCTAACTCCAGCTTGCTTGAATAGTAGGGTTGTTACTTGAACCATTACCCAACCAAGGTCAGGTAGGACCTTCAAAAGCAGGATTGCCCTTGGGGTAACCATTTCAAACCACTTTCTCCAGTGGCACGGAAACAGCATTTAAACTTTGCAAAAAGAGATACAAATTGTACTGTTAAAATAGATTATTTCATTGGTTTTCAATTAAAACTTCTCACATGTGCTCGTTTTTAACGCCGTTGATCTTCCATCTTGCACCTGGTGATGTCCCTTGCATCTGTACAAAGCAGGTGTGAGAAACCCCACACCAAGCATTCTACCTGGATAGCACTTTGCAGGCCTGTCTGGTCTTCACGGGTTTAAATTACTACACTAGGTGTAAAGAGGCATCCCTCCTTTTTGTAAGCAGAACCATGGCTCAACACTAATGACGTTCAGTAGGCTAAAAGCCAGTCGTCCGTTCCCTTTGTCCAAGATCCCATTCTGAAATACCGCTTTTATTATGGTGTGAGGTATCCGGCGAATGTGTAAAATGGAGGCTCTGAATGGGAACTGCCCTCGCTAAAAATGCTAAAATGCGTGTGACGTGCTCTCCCCCATGCACTTGCAGAGTAGTTTTCTCAAGACCAAGTAGCTAGTTTCTGCCAGTGTGCTGTTTACAGTGTCGATTGCTGATTATTTTTAAACTTTTTGATGTAGGTTTTTTTGGTTGGTTTTTTTTGGTTTGGTTGTTGGGGTTTTTTTTAATGCTTCAAGAACATTCTCATGATTTGAACAAGAAAGCAGTGCATCAGAAGACAAGGGGTGCATCCTCCCACTCTTTTAGTGTCATCTGACAAACCAAGAAACAGTTTAAGGAACCTGATGTTTAACTTGAGGCTCAAAATTTAAGCTAGAATACTTTAAAAAGTTTCCACATTACTTAAGGTTGGTTCGTCTTGCACTGAGACTCCCTCTGTAAAGGAACACATGAAGAAAACCAACTTTTCTGAATAAGACATGAAAGTTAACATCTTGTGTATTTTCATTGCAGTATAATATATATAACTATTTCAATGAAAAGAAAGGACAGAATCATCTGTAATTATGTAATTCATGATTGTAACAGCACTGAAGTTACCATGTACGCACATGTACAGTAGCTATTTCAACAGTTACAGTGTAGTTACATGTAATTCCCTGTAACATAGCAGTTATAGTGTAATTTAGTGCCACTTATTGTAAAGTGTTACCAAAAGGAAAACGGAGTTCTTACCTTTACAATTCCATTCAAATTAAAGGTAAGTTTCTTAAATTAGCACCATAAATCTGATATTGCATTTCTTAATTAAAGAGGTGATTTAAAACTTCATGTTCACACTGCAGCTTCCCCCACCGCTTGCCCAGACTCCTCCAAGTGTCTAATTTCTACACTCCTAGGAACTGGTAATCTGTGATGAACATACCAAAAATCCAGCTACTTCAACTTTAATTGAATAAGCTGTCCAGTAAAGAAAAACAAACAGCAACAACAAAAGTAACGAGTAATGCTTTTTATTAAGTGGCACAAAGTACACACTAAAAACTATGCAAAAATATAGGTAAATACAGTGTACTTACATGTAAGTATCTTGTACTTGCTGTGTATGGATATTGGAAAACCATGTAATTATAATATGCATTTTGATTATTTCAAGCAGGGGGGTGACCCCTAACAGTCACAAGGAAAAACTGGAAGGTACATATACAATCAGTGGATATCCTAATGCAATATGTGTAATTCCTCTACTTGCAATGACGACTAATTTATAAAAATGCTTATACCACTCCTCATTCTCACCAGCTTTGCTTTCCATTTCTCTGAGGCCCATTAAGTATCACTGAAACACCGTTACGCAAAGTAAGACACCGACTCCGCTAATGGCTTTGCTGCCAGCACTCTGTATGTCTGGCAACACTGTTCTGTAATCTATTTCTGGCTCAACAGTACAAGTTTCCTCTTTTTTTCTGTCCTCAAGGGAGCCTAGTATGTTAAGATGCTGAAATATGCTGCCATATGCCCTGGTATTTTTAGCATGAACAACAGAGAAAGAGAGAGCGAGCTGCATTCTTCTGACCCCTATTTTGCTGAATCACCTCACCTGGAATTTCCACTACTTGCTCAGTAATGCCAGGTAATCTAAATTGTAAGTACAAAATGCTTCCATCAAAGTACAGAGGATGCCTTTAATGATAAAGCTAACGTTTTGTAAACGTGAAGTTTTGTATTACTGATCTTTTTACTTCTCACCACCTTTCCGTCATACCCTTCCAGAAGGAATGCACCGAAAGACAGATAACATAGAATAGCAAAAGAAGAAAAGAATATTGTAAGCCTTCTTGTGGTTGCCATTGCTATAACCCTCCTTTGTGTCCTGTGTAACAGGCAAATAGATGTATTTAGCAACCGCCATTAGCATCATTCTCCACTATACTATTCCTAGAATATGACATCTACCTCTTAGTCTAAATACTAGCTATGAGATATTTGTATACATTTTAAATACTACTGAATCTTTGGTGTAGTCTTGAAATGAGATCACTGTATTTTTTTTTTTTCTGTTGGAAAAAAAAATATTGCCTGGGTTCATAATTCTTGCCCTGTTCTTCACTAATTTTGGGATAGTTTGAGCTTTCAACAGGGCATAAGGACACAGCCTCAGCTGGTATAAATCAGCTTCACTCTGTTGCCTTAAATGTGGGCCAATTTACACTGGCTGGGGATTCATCCCAAACAGCTTAAAAATAAACTGCTATAACACATCAGTATTTAGTCAGCACTAGATAATGATGTGCAATCCAGCTGCAACACAGTTCTTTCCAGTAAGGCATGCAGGTTTGAAGAGAAACTTTTAAAAGCACATGCAAGCTTTTGAATTAAATATGCAATACCAATACTGTTGAGATATTCTGACATGTCTCTTTCTTATCTAAACATAATATTGCCAGGGCATGTTTACATGTAAAACACTCAATGCATGGGGGATGGGGAAGGACTATTGCAAACAATAAGAGAAAATTAAATGGATAGAGCAGCCTTTGATGTCAACAGAGCAGAGGAGAAACTCTTATTGCGAGTAGGACTTCCTACATGGTTTTTCAGTACCTCTAAAGCAAATGGGAGTTGTCTACTTGGCAAACAGAAGCTAGCACAGTTCCTTCTTGCTATCGATGAATCTAACCCAGCACTCTGCACTTGTTTTAACTCAGGAGGAAATAAGGGTACAAACATGGTTTAACAGCACACTTCCGTATCGCTCCACATCCTCAGGATGCTCCAAGCTTTGTGCGCTTCCAGTAGCCCTTAAGGGAATTCTTCCAGCATCTAGGAATCATCTTGTTGCCAAGCCACGTTCATTTTCTTCAGCAATGTTTAATGTACTCACAACCAGACGGAAGGTGGTGTGGAGCCAACATGACGACTCTACAGTACTAGGGGCTTCCAGAGCCTCTCAGTAGATGGCAAAAAAAAATTCTTCATGGCTTCTGTGTTTACTATAGATCTGCCCTCCATGTTCTGTGTCTTAAGTCATTTATTCTCTGCTGGGCTAAAAGCAGCAGTCTAATTGGAAAGGAGGTAGGGAAAAAAAGTCTCTCCTCTAAAAGGAGCAGTCTGTGTTACTATTAAAGAAAAGTTCAAGGACTTTTATTTCTTTTTTTTTTCAAGATTTCAGGTGCAAAGCCAAGCCTGTTGGGGTCAGCACTTTAGCACTTCCCTGTGTTCAGGGTCAAGCCAGCAGTGTTTCATGTGTGAGCTCTGATCTCACATTTCAGCACAAACTACAGACAGCCTTACCCTGCCCTTATGCATAGTGCTGAAAATCACTGATGCATTTTCTTCTAAACATAGTCATTTTCTCAGTCTTATTCTACAATGAAATCATTGAAGGGTTTTCATAATAGGTTCAAAAGGAGGGGTTTTAAAGTAATAACTTGTAAAGAAAATAATAATGATCAACTGTTTATGTTGATTATGAAGAGGAGGAAAATCTTTAATTGCTGGACTGAATTCTTTATCACTTCCTCTTTCTCTCCTTTCTATGCATATTGATTAATGTTAGTAAATATGCAGTTGCACATGTTGTCCTTTTTCAGTGAAAGCAAATTTGGTTATACCCCTATGTAGCTTCCATAGAAATATGCAAATATGACCTACAATCATCTGCTTCTGCCTATACAGTGAGCCAAGAGAGTGAACTCATGGATTACTGGATTCATATATGTCCTGCTTCCATAAAAGTTGGGTACAATACACCTACTGATTTCAAAAGAACAGGGCTCAAGTCCTTAATGCACATGTTTGAGATGCTACTTAGCTCTTTTCCAACAGAATTATAAAGCAATCCTTGTGCATTCTTTACTTTTAGCCTAGATATTTTATAACTACAAAAAACCTTCGGTTCAGCAGGAAGTCTCCTAGAATAAATAATAAGGTGTAATTTGTGAAAGGACTATAGCAACTTCATCTATTCATAGTCAGTGTAAGTGTATTCTCCTAGGAACTCCGGTGTACTCTGCTCTTACACTGGCAATTTATGGCCTTGGGAAGGATATATTTGAATGGTTCAGAAATACAACCACCAACCTGTAAACAAAATCCATGGGAATTAAACATATTGCACTGATGATGAGACACATTTACTTCATTTATTTTCCTCATTAACAACTTTAAGCAGACAAAATGCATATTGTAATGTTAGGTACATGACACTTGCATGTTGCTATGCCTATATACTTACAAAGTATTCAATGTGTACTTAGTGGCGCTTAAAAAATGTCATGTACAATTCTTCTAAACATTCTTACAGGGTTCCCATTTGCACTTCATCTTTCAGAAAAGTCTTGTCAGAAAATTGTCTGATGAATATTATTGAAAAAAATAAAATTTCAATTTTAGTTATCTGTTGGACATTTCTGAATTGTCTATTCATTTAATATATTTCCTGGTGCTTGCCAGTTTGTCAGTGGAGTTGATTTAGACCAGTGGCTGTCCAGACAGACTGTTCACTGAGCAGATTTTGCTGTTTCTAGTAGAATTGTTATAATCATATACTTCTCTAAATATTAATTCTGAGATTTTAAACAGTTATCCAAGAAAATAATCTGTGAGACACTGGTATTTTACAGATAATTACAAATTCCATTAATTTGATGTTTATGTACTATTTACTGTGTATTGCTTTATAGTTTCTTCTGACTGACAAAGTAACAACTTTTGGATGCTGTCCTCACTGTAGGAGAAGTTCATCCTTATGAAGAGGTCAAGTGCTGAAAAGGCATTTAAGCCTGTGGGACTTAAATGGTGGCTTAGCCCTCTTGAAGGAGCTAGAGAATTCATGCAAGGTTTTCTACACCACTTACCATGCTTGAGTTGATGTTATAAAGGGCAAGAAGGCCACTGGGCTCAAAGGGAGAGAGGCAAATGTCACAGGGAAGGGGAAATTCTGAGAGGGTCCGTGTTTATGAAAAAGAAACAAGTCCCAGGTACAGAGAGAGACACTAATAGAGTTTGGTACCTCCGTGCAGAGGATATCCCAGTGCTGTTGCGCATCTCTGGTGGCAGAGCTTTCCTATGACCTAAACTAAGCACGCATTTGACAAATGTACAGCCCTGTTGGATTCAGCAGATTTGTTCTTATCTTTATTACTTCTTTTCACTAAACCAAAATATGTCCCCTGAAGCAATTTTTAATGTGCAATAACATACTTTTTAAATACAGCAACAATGCAGATTTCCACATGATCCTCGAAGTCATATGCCCATGATTTAGGGCAAAGCATGCTGGAAATCTACAGCGTACCCAAGGAAAATGACACAATCTAGCAAACGACACAATCCACCACTGGATTTATAGTTTTCTGCATTCAAGCTGTAATTCTTTTAGTACTGTCCTGTCTTCCTTCATCAGCCAAAAGTTTCCCCAAAGGTAACTGCACTTTGGTCTGTGCCTTTCCCTGGCTGAGAGTAGATTCTTACAGTAATCACCCTAACCTGGTATGTCCCTCACATGATTCCTTTTAAAAAAGGAGTCCTAAATCTATAAATGCCAGTAAGGGATCTCTTTCATCAACAGCCAACAAAATACCTGCCCTCCTCCCCACCTTCTGTAGCAATAGAAGACAAGAGTCCCTTTTTGTCTGGGTTTTTAGTTTGATCTGGATTGGGTTGGGTTGGTTGGGTTTGGTTTGGTTGGTGGTTTTTTTGTTTTGTTTTGTTTTGTTTTGTTTTGTTTCAATTAGGAATACTGTTAAGGGGAAACAAACATGATTTCTTTTAAACTGTGAAGGCTGCTTGAAATTTCATTGAATACTGAGAATAATTTCATTGAATACAGAGTCTCTGTACCAGACTGTCACGGCATTGTACACTGATGTGAAAGAGAGTCTACTTACCTCTTTTAATAGTCATCAGGCACCTATATGAAGATATACACACTTTTTCAAAAGTAGTGTTATAGAGCAACACTTGGCCAAGCTCTGTTGGTAAGTGTATGGTAAAGGTAAGTGCAATTAGTGAAATTCAGAGATAATCAAGTGGGGATAATGAAGATGATTCATTGCTTGACAAAAGAGTCATAGTACATTGCTTTCTGGTTCTGCTTCAAGCACTTGGCAACATCCCGAGCCATGGGAGGGCACTTTTGATTAGCTCTGGGCTACTTACTTGCCCTAGCTCTTGCTCCTGCTGAGTTCGTAGCAATAGCTTCTCTGCTGCTCACGGCTAAGAGGCTAGGGCCTTATTGATTCCGCAAGCTGCATGCAGGAAGCAAAGGAGACAGAGAGTGTTTTTAAGCAAGCCGGAAAGATTTTTTAGAAAGAGGCCTCTTCTTTATTCTGTGGCAACTTACAGGAAATTAGCACTAATGTCAGCTGGTAAGGACAGTAACCATCCCTGCTTGGTGTATTGTGGGGGAGTACATCCTCTGGGTTGTGCCAGCTGGCTGGATGAAAGAGGGAGGGAGCGGAGAGAGGAGGCAAAGCTGTGCACATGCCAGGAGCATGGGAGACAGGTTTGTCCCTCTCTAGCTGTAGGACCAAAGGGGAGCCTGTTACTCTCCAGTCTGTATTCACTTCTAGAGCTTCAGCTAAAAGGGGTGCAAAAAGAAACTGTTCCAACCAGCAGAATCACAGAGCTACAGAACAGCGAGAAACATTCTCCAAAACACTGATGCCAACACCTGGCAAACAGGCAGTGCTTCCCATTTCAAGTGCTTTGAGTTGATTGAACTTATAGAGAGGTGGGAGTTTGTAAGATACAAAGAAAGGAAGAAGAAGAAACAAGCAAATCAGAATTTGGACCTTGACGGATGAAACTGGATAGAAAGTACAAGTAATTTAAATGGAAAAAATACCTTTTGCAAGGGCTTTTAGTTCTGTATCAGAGCATTAGCCAGCTCTGTCTCAGGACAAAGAAAATATTTCATATAATTCTGTAATTTTTCTAGTGCATTTTCACTCTTTCACTCTGGAGCATCTAATGCTAACCTCAGAGACAAAAGTGCATGTACCATGATGTGATCCAGTTAAAGTACATCATTATATTGCACTCACTAACGTAGTATGAGATTACCTTCCAGAACAGCAGTAAGCAACATGACTAAGAGCTGTCACAGTTATTTTCTCATCCACTCCCCGCGGAGGAGTGTGTGTGCAATGAAGCATTGTGGTTTACTTATTTATTTATTTATTTATCTATTTTCATATTTCCCCTATGTTTATGTAAGAAGTTTAGATTAAAAAAACACTTTGTACTTGGAGAATAAACCAATACAGTTTGTGATGGTCCCTTCTTCCTGTGAGATTCAATGCTCCAGTTTTAGAAAATTCTCCTTGTAAAACCTTCAGTGTGATAGAGGAATAAAGTTATTGATGATGGTCTACATTTATGAGCTCTAGGAAGCCTTTCAGCTACCTTCAAATCTGACCTTTAAAATAAAGTCCAAGACCTTGGACTAAATTCCAAAAACTGTAAGAAACCAACGTAGGCTGCAGGGAGCAGGCTGAGCTTGCTTGTTACTAAGAAGATGCATCCAAGTTTTGCACGCCCTTGAGGGTGCGTGAGGACATTCTTCATGGCCAGCTACATTGCTCGGCTGTAGCCCACCTGAGAGGTGACATAGATGAATTGCTGCCACCACCTTCAAATTCATTTATTGCCTAAAGGTGGTAAAAAGCAATGGTGGTGGCTGCTGCTGTAGAGAAGGGTAGCAGTACTGCTGTTGGGAGGGTAGCAATGCCACTGGGTCAGTTTGGGGCCTGTTTTTGGCATTCCCCAGAGTTATTTACCTGGACGCAATTGAGATTGGTGCCCTCTTCATGCAGCTAGCACATGATTGCAGTGCATCTGACCAACCAGCCTCCTGTCTGCATGGGGAAGCTGAAGCTGATGTAGGAGAGGATTAATCCCTTGGGACTGGACAGCTGCAAGATGGAGGTATGGTTTCCCATAACTACTCCTTGGGTGCCTCATGCCAGAAAAGCCGATGTCGGTACCTTCCCCTTTTACAGCAACCCTTGTGCAGCCCACGAAAACATCTTCGAGAGCTATGTCGTTTCACAGAGTAGAAGGGACGACGGTCAGTAGCTCATTACAGAGAGTCTCATTTACACATCACAAGCTTCTCCTCTGACGGGTGGTTTAGGGACTGTAAGAAGTCTGTTCACATTTAATGTCACAGGTTACTGAAATGTGAATCCAGGGTCGTCTTCTGGTTCTGTATGAAATTAGCGGCGGGCTATAATTTAGGGTTTTCATTTTTCAGGTTGTATGAGCTCATAAACACACAGGCACATACGCACAGAAACACACACACATAAGCACACCACTTACTTCGTGTATTTTTCTATGCCTTCTTCTTACCCCAGTAGATATCTTCTACTTGCTCTACTACTCCAAGCTCATGATTTTATATCTATCATAGTCTCTCAGGACACAGCTTTCTCTTTCTCATGTTTCCTTTATACCTGTACAGCTGCCAGTGATGCTTTGTGTGGCATAGGTAAACTAACTCTAGGTTTACTCATTGATCAGCAACTTTGGTGGAAAGTTTTTTACCAGGAGGCATATTCAGGCTTTCTAAAGGAGGCCCTAATATATAAAAAGGCGGGTGGGGGGAACCGTTTTGGATTTTCCCACTGTACTGAGTACAGCTAGGCTGTATTCACTGAAGGGGGAGAGAGATTCAACATCGGTCCCTGAAGCTGCCAATCGCTGCCCCCAGGATGGGAAGGAAGCTCTTGGTTGTGTCGCTGCTTTTTGGCTCTGCTGCAGCTTGGCAGAGAGTGTGTGTCAGCAGGAGCACCAGATCAGGGCATTATTTGACCACCAAATCACATACTTTTCTCTGCCAACATCATTCTTTATTTCTTTCAGAGTGGGAGGGAAATAGCGTGGCTTGTTTCAATGCCCCTGGGGCCTTGAATCTATGTTTTCATTCAGGAAATGAATCATGATCATCCAGCCTTGCTGTAGGGCAAAACCAGACAATATGGTATTTCCCTTTAATGCACAAAGCTAACAAATAACTCCTGTAAGGAGCTCCTGTAAGGAACTGGGAATAGGGGGAAAAGAATTATATAGGCTGGGTGGGGTGGAGAAGAACACGAAATACAACAGAAGTGAGAAAAATAAAAGTGTTGGCAGGAGGAAATGCTGCAATACCTCACCCAGCACCGTGAGTCTCACAATTAAAACGTGAACATGAGGTTCACAATTAAAGAAGGGGAACGTAGCTAAAGATTCAGATAAGACTACAAAAACTGTTAAGGGCTCAGGGGGGCAATGAAAGAAATTTCAAAGCAAAGGCAGAGAAAGGAAAAGGCCTCTGAAAGAAGATGATGGCAGACTGACAGAGTGTCACTCGGCACTTCTGATATGCCTTAAATTCCCCAGAGCTGGGACTGAGGAGGCATCACATCAGGTTCCCGACAGAAAGGACTTCCACTGTCACTCACAGGCGGCCTTCGAACTGATCAAAGGGTACTGCTAAAAACACACACTGCACTCAGGAGTCCAAGAGAGAGGAGGTCACCTGCAGGCAACACCTTCAGCATAAAATATGTAGTAGACAATAAAGCAGAAGGCAATTGCTTGAGGTTCCTGTACCCGCAAGAGATCCCCTCCCCATAACTAATGGGAAATGATGACACTGTCTAAAGCATTCCCTATTCTTTTGGGGTAAACGTATACTAGCAGCTTCAATTGGAATGAGCATATTTGATAGAAATATCTACATCTGCATAACTCCCCTGCCTAACCTACTGGAGACATAAGGAACTCAGCAGCAATTGCTTCAGGCCAATGCTCTGCTTCAGCTATCACAAGGAAACGGCAAGCGCAGTCATAGCCTTTGTCACCAGCTGCCACCCACTTACTCGGGCGCTTGCCAAGAAGACAGACAGACGGTTACTCTCTGACAATGGCAGAGGCATTCTCACTTCTTTATAGCTAAAAGGAACTCTAAAACCCCTCTGTTAAATTCATACTGAAAGAGGCTCAACCTTGGTGCACTATTAATATGCTCAAGAGAAAAAACTTGGAAATCTCTCACCTTCTTATATACCTCAGGCAGGAATTTCCTTCCCAGAAATAATCTCCTTTATAACAAGGCAATGAAATTTGTTACGATTAACCAAAAGAAAGGAGTGAAGACCATTGTCAGAGTTTCATGAGCCCCAGAGTTCATTGTACAAGTCATGAAATTCTCTTGCAAATGGAAATGAGGTATTCTGTAGAAACTGGGATCATTATATACGAAGATAAAGGAAAGCCCTTGCTGCCCTATATCCCTAATGAGTGAGCTAATTTATGGTTTGATTTAGTTTTCCTAATAACCAACAATGATTTGGCAGACATCACATAGGTATGAAACAAGGTGAAACAGAGAACCACAGAAATAAGATTGAATTATACCAAAGCTAGCTCAGTTTAAAATCAGCCTAACTCCCTAGACTTCTGCGAAATTACTCCTGATTCATCTGGATGTAAGTAAGCATAGAACCCAATTATTGCCTTTGTGAAGGCTGGATGTAGTGTCATCCTGGGGCAAGGAAGAAAGGTTTAGTTCAGAGTTTTTTTTTTCTTTTTCCTTTTCGTTTTTTCCCCTTTGAATGACCTCTTATGTCAAAGTTCTCATTAGGCAGCATCAGAGACGTCCAAAAAAAATGCATGAAGTGTTACAGTCCTGCTGATTCTGCCCCACACCTTGTCTAGCCTCGGAAAAAATCAGTAGCATGTTAATGCACTGACCTCTTCCAACAAGTAGAGAGAGCTATACAGCTCATTTCTAAGCTAAGGCATAGAAATTGGGAGTGGGAGGATGTTGGGAAGGATGAATGTTTGGCACAGTCATACACTGGTAGTGACTTGTCCATGTTTCAAGTTAGAAAATGTGCAATTACAGCTGGACAGGGGAAAAAAAAACCAACCTGAAAATAATGGAGGGACTGGGTATTTGTTTGTTTGTTTGTTTTCTCTGAAGGCCTCTATATTTACTGGAAGTCATGGGAAAGCAGGCTTTTTCTTGTGATAGACTACAGGAGGATTTGGCAAATATGACAGAGGAAAACCGTGAGCAGATATTCCTAAGAAGAAGTTGTTATGTGAGTGAATTGTGGGCCTGCAGGGAAAGGTCTGGGAATTAAATGTCCTCATAAAATTCACTGGGCACAGCTGCTTTCAGTAGCTGTACTAAGCTCCAAGAAATGCAAATGACTGATTTCTAAAGAACACAGAGCCTGGTGCAGTGTGACTAACCCACATCCCCTTGCTCCTTGCTGGCCAAACACCCACTCTAACGCTCAGTTTGCTATGAAAAACTAACAACTCCTTTGCTGGTACAGAGCTGGCACCAAGCACCAGCTAAATCTTGTACGATGGGACTGATCTAGCAGCTTCATCTGGCTGGTACAGGATTACAGCAGCATTTCCTTAGTGGGGAAACAGGCTTTATACTGAAAGCAAAAGCGTCTCTGTAAGGCTCCTGTGTGAAAGGTCCCTTTGCAAATCGTCTCTCACCAGGAGACTTTCCCTTTCCTATGAGCTGATAAAAAATACTAATAAAAGCATAAAAAAAATCTTGAGGTTATCCCTTAGCTTCTTGATATTCCCTATTCTTTCCTAAATTTATTTGTACCAGGTAACATTCTGTAGGAAAGATCCGATATTCAAAAAACCAAGAAAACTGGTAAGAAAAAAGGGTTTAAATGGTATGCAAAGCTTTGCTTCGGTTTTTTGTTTGTTTGTTTTTTAAACACAAATACAATCTGGAAGTACCTGGGTTTCTTATCGCTTCCTACTGTAATGAATTAGAAAGTCTATTCACACAGGCGAAACGCATATTGCAAAACAGCATCTCAGATGGGACTTGAGCTGTGATGAATGAGGCCAAGGATTGCCTCACTTACTAACGTGCCTGTGCCTCTTGTTAACCAAAAGTCCCATAGCAGCGTGGCTAGAGAATACAGATCTATATCTGATCTGATGTCGAAATGTATTTGATCTATATATACTGATACCTCTAACTATATTTACTCAAATCCCTAGGCATCTTTGAAAAATCCTTTTGTCTCTGCCTCTCTCTCTGTCTATGTGTGCAAATACATTTTGTTGTCAACACGTTTGGCAGGGGAGGAGTTACTTTAGGGAGTGTATTCTTCCCCAAAGCCCTTTAACTGACAGGAGCAAAATCAGTATCAGGATACCTAGGTTTTACTGGTTCTTTGTTTTTTTGAGCAAGTCTGGTATCCATTCCACGTTTTCCATCTATGAAATGGAGGTAATATTTAAGGCACTTTTTAAAAGTACTTTAAAGATTGTCATGTTAAAAATTAGCCTTTGCCTCTTAACTAATATGTTAGTTTAACACCTATTATAAATCCCATTAGATTTGCACTTGTGTTAGGTGGTATCAGGAAAGCAAATGTCTGTGACAACCACTGATGCAGAAAGAAACTGAATTCAGCAGGATCTGCTGAATTTGCTAATAACCCCAATTCAGCTATCTGAGGGAGCTGGAACTGCAGTACCTAGTCTGGAAATGAGCAGGTATCTCTGAATCCTGACACTGGAAAAAGCATGTCCTCCACAGGGCAACGCGTCTCCTGCTGTAATGTCTGCTGCATCTTCAGCAATGTAAAGCAAAACAGCTTTGGAAACAGATGGGCTGTGTGACAGTCAGATGTGTCAATATCTTGACTCAAGAGAATAGGAGGTCGTAATTAAGGTTTTGCTTTAGCACAGGAGTTTTAATAGCATAGATATTGTTCCTGGTATTTGTTTCAAATAGAAATCAATAACTTACAGGGAACTGAAAGTAGTGACACGTATTGAAGTGGCAAAAACTACTGGAGACTTTCCTCTAACTTTTGCTGCTTTTATAAAAGGTTTGGATAGTCTGGGTATAGTGTAATGCAACCCTCTTTGTCCCTCCAAGAAAGATAAATTAATGTGTGAGTTAATAATAATAATATTAATGATTTTAAGATATTGCCTGATACTAATGTACAACCTGGTTGCACACAGTATGAGTTCCTGTACAGACCAATTTCTCTGTTTTTTTCACTTTAGCTGTTCCTTGCTTTATTTAGAAATAGTCAAATTTTTTTCTCCTACTCTGTCTGTGTCTCTAATATGGAATAAACAATAAGTATTACTAGAAGACATGGGAGTATAACAATACATCTTCATTGGAGCTACTGCCGAGTTAGAAACCTTGCATCAACACTTCTATCAGTCTCTTAGACCTTAAAACTAGTGCTTCAGCTTGTATGGTTAGTTGAAAAGATTGCAAATGCAAAGTTTACAGAAGTGTATGACAGTGATATATTTGCCAGTAGCAAATTAGTCCGAGTGAGTTGTAAAGCTTGCCCTGACATATATAATTCTTAGCGGGTTTCAAACTGTCTCCTCCAGGCTATGATTAATTTCATTAGATATTCTTAAAGTTAAGAAAAAAAGGAAAAGTAATAAGGTAGTCTGTCAATCACAAGTTCTAGAACACAAAAAAAATCTCAGATTAAGTAATCTTTCCGTACTGTGGACTTGATTCTTGTCTCACTGACATGAGAGTGGTTCTGCTGCACTCATAACCCATACATTTAAGCAGATGAGTGCACCAAGCACTGAAATTACAGTCTGATGTATTTATCTTAAAAGACCTCCTCCAAAACAGACATTATGTAACAATGTGTTTTAAATTTACCTGTTCCCAAATAATATGAAATACCATATAAATGGTGAAATTATGTGCCCATTGTAAAATGCCACTACATAGTCAATATGCAAGACTATGCATATTGTGCAATAAAGAGTATTTATACCGTAGGTGAAAGATTAAAACAGTAATTTACAGCTAGAATTCTGCATTGTTATGGTCAAGTTATGAAGCAAATTGATACATTCATCACAAAGACAGATCTTATGCAGGAAGGCAACTTCCAGCCTAAGTACCTAATAATGGCAAACGTCATTAAGAAGGCCCCACTAGCTAATGACAATGTGACTTTTGTTAATCCTTGAAGATTAACAAGATTTTTCTTTCCCTGATGATTCCTTCACAGATTTGAATTCCCAAAAGAAGCTTGACCTACTGATAGCAGTGATATTTTTTAAAGGGGGGGAATGGTGTTTGGGCACCATTTCTCTTCTCTGGTAACGCCCAGTCCTCCCTTCCCTCCACGCAGGCTTTGCCCATCACTTGCTCGTTTGGCTGATTGGCTTCTCTGATCGGGATGCATGGCTTTGCCTTTGCCATGGTGTTGTCTGGCACCTGGCTGTCATTGACCTCAGCTGTTGCCCTTTTCACTGTCGCTTTAGCAGGTATGAGAGAGCAGGGGGGAGAGGGGAGGGAAAGGAAAGGGGAGGAGAAGCAGTTGTTTATTTCTTACCTCTGCTCGCAGTCCACTCCTCTTCAAATGCTGGTCATTACAGCTTTCTACAACATGAAGAGCCTAACCTCTCTCCTGTGTCTTTTTTGCTTTTACGTCATTACTCTATCTTTGGGGTTTGGGTGGGTTTTTTTTAGCTTTCAGTTTCTTTTTACTCTCTGCCTTCTTGACTAATGGGCTCTTGCCCCACTTCCAGCTCTCTGGGATAGCACGTCTGAAGACAGACAACAGCAGCTGAGCTGCATGGCAGTGAGTATAAATAACCTGCATTCAGCACAGCATCCAAATTTTCTCAGAGCTTAGTGCTTTTGTTTTCACAAGAGGCCTGTGATAAAGGGTGGGTGGTGGTTTCACATCACAGAGAGGAATCTGAACACAAAGAGGTGGACTGGTAAAGGGGTTTAAGGATTAAAGTTATGTGTTTTGATATCTAACCTTTAGCACCTACCAGAGCAGAGTCCAGAGCTCTGCGTTAAATCTACGTGGATAGATCTGGGTGCCTAGGACACGGATCCTCAGCCTGCTGAAAACAGAGGCATTTAAAATCAATGATGTGGAGTGTTAGACAGCAGGAGATGCTTACGAAAGGGATATGTCTGAACTTCCACCCTTCTCTGGAGCTTTGCCAAATTAGCTGAGCCTATAATAAATCAGCTATTCATTTGGGCTCAGTACTGGAACCTTTTACCTGAACCTCTTCCAGAAATCAGGTCAAACGGCAGATTTACCAGGAAGGGTAATGGGGTTGTATGGCCCCTGGTGTCAGCATTTTCAGTTCTGGCATGAGTGCTCTCCTGTAAAGTGATATGGCTGCAGAGACACCCACGTGTGCTTCAGGGTTTGTTTGTCACCACTGCCAACTCTTGGAAGAATAAGATTACAACTTTACTGGGTCAATGATCATGAGAACAACTCCTGAGGTTAACAGCTAGGGACCTAACCCATTCTTCTGCAAAGTCAAACCACCTGAAAAAGGAGGGGGAAAACGCACTCACATTCCTCCTCCTCCCCCCCAGCACTGCTTTTGGTTTAGCTATGTGGTAACTGCACAGGTGCTGCAAGATGCGGGCTTGAATTGCCCCAGGTGGAGTTGCCTTCTCCCACGTTTGGAGCAAAAGGAGGTCTCCTCCACAGCAGGTGACTTCTTTACCCATTTAGACCTACGTAAGGTATGAAGGCACCGTTGCTGCAGTTTTCTGTCTGATTTTTGAGACAAAAGGAGATCTGTCACTGGCTCTCCACCTCAGCAAAACGTACAAAGCACAAGGCAATCCATTCTCTTGGCATTGGATGGCCACCTCAGTGGTGAATAGCTTAAGGGTGACCAAAGTACTTCTCGCACAGGAAACACACCAGCCTGCCGAGAAGGGAGTTTTATATGCCCGGCTCAGGCAGCTGCAATCTTCCACTTGGCACCGCTCGCTTAGGAGTTACCGCTAGTGCCAGCATCAGCTTAGGGGCTGGCTCAGGAAAGGGACTGTACTTTATACAACCATTTGCACCCCCATTCAAACCTTTCTCATCACAGTAGATCCTTTTCAGTCATCCATGGATGTCACATGGTTAACGACTACACGTATTAGTTTGTGTTGTTCTTCTAATTTCTGTGTAGGATTAAAGTGCAGTGAAAAAATAAGAGCTAATAGAAATGCTCGAGCAGGCGAAGGGGAGTTGGGCTTTTTGCCACTTTCTCACTATAGCTCCTCCGATGCCTCTCACTTCTGCTTTGCAATAACCCCTGCTACTCCCATCACGCAAATCTTGATCAGAGTCTGTCAGTCATGGTTTCAATGTGCCAGATGTGATGTTATGTTATGCCAAATGTGGCCTGAACTGAGTGCTAGCGTGACTTACTATCAAACCGTTTTCTCCTGTGAGCCAAACAAGATTCAATAAAAAATAAAAAGAAAAGAAAAAAGGGGGGGATGTGTGACTTTAGACATGACTGTTTTGTATGTTGGTTGGGTCTGTTGGCTTAGCTCCCTACACATGTTAAAAAGCAGTATATTTACTAGCCTCTGTTTTTACACAAGTGAACAGTGAGTGGCCTCAAATAATATGAGTGGAAAATAGCTTGAAAAGAGGATTTTTTTTTTTTTTTTTTTAAAACCGCATGGATTTTTGGGGTTGTCTGGAGCAATTTCACAGAAACAAGAGCAGATTAAAGAAGGTAATGACATGTTTGTAATTTCATTCCTAAGGCTCATGGTGTCCTTGCCTCTGTCTCGTTTTCAGCCTGGAGATAAATCAAGGGCTTCAATTTCCAAATCTGTCATAGAAGCTTCACAAATAAAAATGCTGACAAAAAATATCTGCTTTTAAATGGCTACTTGCAAGCACTGACAACTAGCAGTCTATACATCTTTCACCTTACAGGGAAGAGAAGCAGTGTGTGTTGCCAGGAAAAATGAAGAGGAGAAAGGCAGTGCTCCTAAAGTTAAAGTAATCTAAAAGTATGACAACAATAAACCATTTACAGTCATGTTTTGAATGCTAGATGAAAATAGATTTCAGGTGGTGTATTAACAAAGCCTTACAGCTGCCTGGTGTGGAAAAAAAAAAAAAAAGGATGTGGAGTTAGAATATGAAGTAGAGAGACCATGTAGACAAGCAGAATTCCTTCCCACCCCCAGCTGCCCTCACAGCTGCTGTGGCTGCTCCACATGTGCTCCGCTGTGCCCACAGAGAGAGCTTGTGCGTGACTGGGGAGGAGTGGGGAAACAGGCACCATGAACACCAGCGCAGATTATGCTGGTTAATGCTGAATAATTTGCTGTATCTGTTAGCTGCAGGCTCTAGCTGTTGCAGGATATGAATTCCAATTAAAAGGCAGAGCTGGAGCGGTCAATAGCTATAGGTAAACTAGGCCAGTTACTTTGCCGAAACTAGGGGTGACAAAGCTGAAATAGCAGCTAGGGGTGCTTCAGCTGGCAGCACTGCAGAGTCCCTGAACTCCCAGAGACCCTGGCCATGGCCCCATGCAGTGTCCCGCCACAGGGATTGGTGTCTGATGGTAGTCTCCTTGGTCTATGGGATTGAATTTTGTGTGAAGATTGCAGAGCCATATTGTGTTCTTGAATCCCCCCCTATAGCCTAGCTGCTGTTAGAGGCAGAATAGTGTGAGTCAGGCCCCCCACGCTATGCCCAGGTTACTTGGCTTCATGAAAGAGTTGACCCGTTTCAGCCTTAAGCCAGAGGATAACTCAGCATGCAGACTGTGCGGTGCTCTGGGGCTCCGGTCTGAGTGCAAGATCTGAACTAATGTGGCAGAATAAATGCACCCACCCACCCACTCTTCCCATGAGAGCTCTCGCTCTCTATTCCCTGCTAACGTGTGTACTTAACGCCTTCCAGTCAGCTTGTCTCCTTAAGGCTTCTGCCTGGGAAATCCTGAAGAGAGGCATCCAGCAGTTCCCAGATCCAGGGAATGCACAGTATGTGCTCTAGACAGTCACAGTGCCCTAGGTAAATGTATTGCATGCACAAGCATGTCATCCTTATGGCATATGGCCCCTAGGATTTGCCTACGTACATGCTGTGGCCAGGATCTGAGATGGCTGCAATCCCTGGTCCAGCGGGAACCATGCTCATGTCCTACACGGCGGACAAATGGCCACAGTCTGCCTGGATCTGATTTTTAAGGCAGAAAAAGAGAACGTGTCAAGGGAAACTTCTATCTGTTGTAGCCCTACAGATGAGAAAGGACAGGGTATAAAAGATAGAGGACCATGTTGTCTAACTAAAATAAGGACTATTTAAAATGTGTGAAAACTGCCTGTGGGACATAATAGCTTTCTAGAGCAGGGAACTAGCATACCGCTGCCTTCTGTCAACGGGAATATAAAACCTGCTCAAGACTGCGATTATCTTCGTCACTGCAGTCTTTGTCAGCTGGTTGGATTCAAAACCAGCCTGGAGAAGGTGGGTGCTGTCATTTTGCTCTTTACAACTTATGCTTCAAGGTCAAGCAAGCCCTGTGAACCTCACTAGTCTAATTTTGCTTTTAGTTTTATCAATTTACAATTGTAAAATGGTTAGGAAAAGTTTTTACTTCAAGTAGAGGACTTGCCACCTCAAAGTCATTGGGAGACAGGGCTCAGTAAGTAGCTATCACTGAGTTTTTATTTCAGGGAAAGTTTTAGAAAAAGAACACTTTAATCTGTAGATCTGGAACGTAATCTGTGAATAAGGGCAAAAAGGGTTGGTATTTTTAGGACGTTACATGTTCAAAGGACTGCGCGCAGCGCTAATGCACAGCCATTAACAAATTGATCTTCAGCCCCTGTGTGCAGTTAAGTAGGAAAGTTTTACAGATGGGAAGACTGAGACAAAACGTCTTGCTCGAGGCTGCCCGGTGACAGAGCTGGCTTCAGATGTCAGCATCTCCTGTCTCCCTGTGTCGTTCCTCCAGACAGCCCTGCCGAGCAGCAAAAAAACAAATCAGAGACACCTTTCTGCGAGGCTTAAAAAGAATGACCATGAAATAAATATAACAGTTAAAGCAAAAGGCAGTCCAAACAGTCCCGCTGCATTTTGAGTGCCGGGATCCGAAGAACAAAGCCGCTGATATTTTGGTAAAACTAACACCAAAGACGTTAAGTTCTATTATCAATATCAGATCATTGCCCATCTCGGTAATCACTGGACTGTGTCTTTGATAAAAGAACGTTTGAGAACTGCTAGGCTCTTATTATATATAATTGCTCTTTACAATGACTGGATATCTCTAGTGAAAATGAATCAGTGATGTCCACTGTAGCAGAATCTATTAAATAATTGGAGAGCGTGGCTAGGATCTTTGGTGTTGAAAGGAAGAAATTCAATAAGCAGTCTCATCAGGCTTTCTAACACAGCAGAAAAAAAGGGCTGCAGGCAGGAACATACCAACACTACAGGTCAGTRAAGGTTTATGGATTTGTGTGCCTTAGAAAGGAGGCAGAACCTAGCTGTACAGGACTGTTGAACCATTAGATACCTCAGGGGGTGTCAGAGTATTGTTGTGTAGCCTTCTAAAAATATAAATGGTAGGGCCAGACATCAAATGTTTCTCCTCTGCCCAGATTTTTTGAGAATATCGTGTGTCCTGAGGAGATGTCAGAACTGTGCTTCAGCTGTTTTGCTACTTGACACTGGCACATTATCCTTAGAAGATTCATTTTCACATTTATTAACCCATTTCTACCTCACAGAGTCACATCTTTCAATCAAAGAAGTGCCTGTTTGTCTTTGAATTAATAGCTTAGATGTATATAGTGGCCTTCATTACAAAAAAGCATTCGGCTCCCTCTGCTAGATGGAAGACAGCTGGCAGGTACTTAGTACATTGCCCTGGGAGGAGAGCGCTTGGCTGAAGAAAGCACAAAAAAAAAAAATCCTTATTCTGTTCTAACAAGAGGTACCTTGGGACCTTTAATGTGACCATGGGACCAGCTTTTACTGGCTCCTCTGAAAAAACTGCACACAATACTCCTCATGATGCACTCTTTATCTGGAAGGTTGAAGGAGGAAAAGGGATCATGGGGCTTTGGGGATCAAATTTTACCTCCCTGATGTTCATACTAACATTTGTGCTGGCATTAGGCTGTAGAAAGGATATTTGAAGAAAAAGTTGAGAAGATTGGGTTAGTGATTTCCTCTGTAAAGATGTATAGTAAAAGAGAGCAAAGCACCCCAGCTGCAGAGTTAGTTATTGTGTCTGCAAAGTACTGGGGACAGTTGGTACATGATGCTGGGACAGTGTCAGAGTGGACTGCCCCATAACTCTGTGGTGGCCAGTTCCTGTATTACACCTAATTTATCCCACCTGCCTTGAGGAACGAGTCGGCCAAATTGAAGGAAACTGGTCAGGAGAAAGCACGAGCACCCTGCCCATGGTGACTTCTCAAAGTCTCTTGGGCAGAAAACCAACCTCGTTTGTGGTGCTGACCAGTGCTTAGGGCGAGTAGTGAAGCAGTGAGAAAAATGGTTGTTGCCAGGTCTGTGTGTAAGAGGGTGGCGTGCTGGAGAAGCTGGAGGGACCTTGGTCTCGATCCCAAATCCCTCTATCCCTTGCACATGCTTGCGTGAAAGGAATAAAATGGGGTCACCCTAGTGCCTTCACAGACAGACGTCCGAATCCTTCTGACCTGCGGGCTATTTGTGAAGCTACTGTCTGTTCTTTTGCTCAATATGGCATTGAAAATCCTCCGGACAGCGTTATGTGCTATCCAGATCTATTACGCAATGTTTGCAGTATGTCTCAAGGAGTCCACATTACTGTTGTTCCGTATTAGTCCATGTCACATCCGTTATCTATTTGTTTCAAAAGTCATAAATACAGACCTAATTTCAAGCGTAAATTTTGCGGTTGTAAGGTTGTAATTAGTAATCTTATTCAAAGGGTTCTCACCTTTAGTGAGACACATCTACTGTATAACATGATGATCTAAGCAGTTCAAGGGCCATATGAATATAAAATATCTTTTTTCACTTTCTGTTAAACTGTAGGAGGAAAAAGTCTGAAGGAGAGACAGATTTATAGTATATAAGTTAATGCTTTCTCAGAAGTCTCAAACGAAGTTGGATTGCTGTGAAACCATTTCTCTCATAAAACCTTCTCTTCCTTGTCCACCTTTTTCAAGCTTAAGCAAATTAAACAGCGAAGTCATACACAGATCAAAGAGAATGTTAAACCATAACTTTCTTGACTCGTTTTCTCTTTTAGGATCAGTAACTTTTCATCTCAGATGTAGTGTCTTGATTAGCTTTTTTCTTACCTCTATGCTACACTACAGTATTTCTATTAAAATTGCTTTGCAGATTCATAACTCTCCAATACAGCGAGGAGCTGAAGCCTCCATGTTGTAGAAATGAAGCTTTGTTTAGAGTACATGATTAAAAAGGGCCGATGAGTACAGGAAAGCAAGCTAATCCCAAGGGCGTATCGAGCTTCAAATATTGATCCATGTTTCAGACCCTTCTTAGAGCGTCCCTTAGAAGTGTTGGGTTCCGTAGGAAAATGATAACGAGTTTGTATTTTTTGGACCAGCTTCCAAGATATCCCAATATTTTTGCACTTGAGGTTTACTGGTGCATGCTCAGCCACAACAGGGCAGATAATTTTTGTTAGAGCGTGGCTGTGGATAGATTTGGGATTCAGAGCTTGCAGTTCTTGAGGGTTGAGGCTTTAAATCTCTTCTCCTGTGAGGCAGAGTATGAGCTGAACGCAGAGCTGGAAATTGGGGTGTGTATGTTCTGCTTGTCTGGAATTGGGCTGCTGGTGTGTTGTGCTGCCCAGTGGCTTTGAGGCGGCCATCCTTGCCGCTATGCATAGCGCTCCAGCTACTCCAAACAGCATGTCCCAATTATATCTCTTCTTTTCTTTTTTCTTTTTTTTTTTTTTTAAAATTGCCTCTGCTGTGCCTTTTAATTGAAAGAAATGATGGCCTTTAGTTTCTAATTTGTACTTAGTGTGTACTTTTCCTTTGATGCCAAACAATGGATTCTTTCTTCAGAATTCCAATTTATGAAAACTGTAAACCAGATTTTGGTTCCCATTTTACCTGTGCCACCTCAGTGTCACACAACGCTCATAGGTCTCCGGCCTGGGGTCCTCCCAAGGTGAGAGACCAACTCCCAGCAGTGCTGAGGTGAGGGCTTCTGTCCCCCTTCCCTGCAAGTCCCTGCAGGAGGCACCGGGTTAAGAGCAGGGCAAAGGAAAAGGAGCCTCACTCGTGCACTGCAGAGCTCTGTGATTCTTCCACCAGGATACATTAGGAGCCACATGGCTACTGCCACTTACAACAAGCCTGAACGTCTCCATGTTGTAATGACGAGAACACTGCAGTGTGAATAAAAGCTGCTTTTGCTTGCTCCTGTGCCTCAGCTGAATGTGGCTATTTTGCTACAAAAGCAGACCAAGGCCCTTGCGATACCCTGGCTTACGGAAACAATAAGCCAGCGTAAAATGGCTTTTCCGTCCTTGAAATAGAAAATCACTAAGCAAAAATGATTTGAATAGTTTCTTAGAGGTACATTCTCTAAAGAACTACGCTTTCTGTATTTCAGATATGCTTTTTATCTCATCAGCACTTCAGTGCAAAGACCATCAAGGTTTCAAATTGGCTCATTTTATGTTTATGAAGACTTTCTATATTTAAAAAAATTGTCAATTAGAAAGCTTACTGATATATACTGATATTTCAAAAGCAGTAGAGACAGGTGTATGTTTCAGATAGTCAGGACTCCTGGGATGAGTTGGGTTTAATATTTTGACAGGGAGAAGTTCCATTAACTTCATATAATTAGCACCAAATAAAGGTTTTTCATTATTTATTAAAAAGCTTAACATTTTATTGCATTAAACATCAAGATTGAATTTTGTCATTTTTTTTGTCTGAAGATATCCATTTTATATTTAGAGTATTGAATGTGTAGTATTTGCCATACTCTGCTGTTGTAAAGTTAATATGCACCACCCAATTATCACAGAGCATCTTGTTTTCCGCAGTCTCAGTTCACTTGCCACGCTTAGACCCTTTGCTGTTGGGACTTTATGATTATCATTTTTACTTTTTAGTTTATTGTATAATTTTAAGGACATTATCATATATGTGAGGTTCATAATTAAAAGTCACTGGATTTTTTTTTTAATGTTCGCTTACAAAAATGGAAGTAAATTAAAGCAGACTCACAACTCTGTCAAGATAGCGTTCTGAAAACGAACAACAGAAGCTGACCTTGATCTACTTTCCAAATGCCATGTAACCAGTCCCATGGCAGTGATGTAGTCCATTCGGCATGGAAAACACGGAGCTGGAATGTAATGTGCTCAGCTGATTCCTAGTTCATGGGTAGAGTAACCTCAGCTGTTCTTCTGGCTGCCATAAAGTGGTCCCATAGCTCCTACAAATTAACCAGTCAGGGTGGGAAGCGCTTGGCCCTTTGAATGATTCAAGATAAAGGAAAGTAGAGAGGTAACTTTAAGCCCCAAGCAATTTAGAATCTGATTTTAGGAGAATATGATACACAGGATAAGAGTAAAATTGTAAGATAGGGTGTGATACTGACAACATTTAGAGCACTACTGTCAGTCTTAGTGAAATGTAGGTTATATGGAGGAATTTGAAGGAAGAGAATGAGAGTGCTTTGCTGACAAGAGAGAAGATTTTTTTTTTTTTTTTTCAAGTATGAGAACTTTGCTTTGAGGAGGACAGCAAGTTTAGAGAAGGAATAGACAAAAAAGGAAGATGTATGAACGGTGGTATTATGCTGATGCTATTATCTGTAGTGTTTAAGAAATAATGAGCCTAATGATATATGTGAAAATTGTTTTGAAAAGTATTGCAGGGAAACCTAACAATGTGTTTTTCGTGGTTAGCGGTTTCTAAACCCTACGCTCTGCCCCAGTTTCCTTTAATCGGTTACAGAATTAGCTATTGCCCTGAATGTATTTGGAGTTTAAATAATACTTGTTCATTATTTTCTTGGTTTAAAAAGGAAAGGAATAAGGAAAAAAGTAAAGGCATTTTGGAAATAATTTTAGATTTGTATTTTCAAACTAGTTAGACACAGGACTGCATAAAAGTGGCACTCTCTTACTCATCCACTTTATCGAATTACCATATTTGCTTGTTTTACTGATTAAGCTTAAATTCTCTCAGGGTGGGCCTGTAAATTAAGTAACAAGGTAGAAAGCTACATTTTTATCATATTCTTGTATCAGAACACTGAGCGGTTCTTTACTTGCTTCTTTATTTAAAAAGTCTCTTCATCAGTTGCACGCACTTGTGTTTACAATGATCCTCAGCTGTGTTACCCGCAAAGATGCAGAAAATAGAAGTAGCGTAAGTGAGCTAGAAATAGTTCTAACCTGGTTAAGTTGGACCGGGAATCCTTACAAGAGAAGGGTGCAGTTCTGGAAAGTCAGCTTTACAAGCTGCAGTCAGTCCTGGGCAGCTGTGTAGACACTTTGTCTCAGTATATCTTTGTAGGAGATAATGCCTAGCCCTCTCTCCGTTTGTTCAGGGAGCAACTTATTCTTGCTGCTGCCTTGTCTTCTCCAGCTCAAGTTTTATACATTTGGGTACTGATTCATGCTATAAAACCCTAATGAAATGTTTTCAGTTGGCAGGCATCTCTGAAAGCTGAGAACGAGTTAAAAGGGAGCAACAGACACATGTAAACTGCGAGAGTTTAGGACTCGGTGTCCTGTTGAGGATTTCTGTCTGTGCATCAGAGCGCTCTCTGTAAACCTGCTCGGCTGTTTCTGGTAGACTGGTGTAATGAAAAGTGAGGCCAAAGCTTTGCTGCTCAAGTTAAATGTGTGCTGCTGTTATGTGCTCGTAAGACAATCATTATATCTTAATGGCATATAGCAGCCAGAACTATTTTCAGTTGTTCAGCTGTTCCTGATCGGGGTTAGCGGACTGCAGAGCGAGCCCAGGCAGTACTAAACCTCTAAGGAATACAAATAACTTAATCAAGGCTGTTTGCTGCCTGCCGAGTGCAGTGGCTAGTGCAGAACAAAGGGCTGGCACTGGATTCCTCCCAGACAGTCGCTCCTTTAGGGGAAAAGGGGATGCAAACGTGGGACAATGAGAGCATCCTGTTAATTTTGCAGGGATACAAAAGTTCATCTCTGAAAAGAACTATCAAGCCAAAAAGCGAGAGCCTAGCTTGTTCTGAAGACCCAGATTTCATAGAGTTGAAAGCAATTGGACGTTTTGCAGCTTGCTTAGAGTGATTTCTGTTAACATGTCCTACTGATTACTCTGACCTAATAGCTACCTGATAGTTGGTGCTTCAATCCACCTGTGCACAGGCATGCGATACTAAGTTTTTACTCAGTCTTCAGCTGTTGTTCCTTATTAATTTCTCCTTGTGATTTGATACTGAAAAATCAGTCTACTTTCATTCATTTCTACGTTTCAGAAGAGGCTCTATTTTTGAACCTAGACATTTTAGATATGGGTGAAACTGCTCTATGCAGAAATAAGCTCAAAGAGCAGTCAAAAGTTTTTAAGCAGCCGTGTTCTCTTGCCTCCTAGATCAAGAGAGGTGTAACAGCACAGCAAAGAAAAAACAAAAAGAAGCTTACATGTTGTCCTGGTTTCGGCTGGGATAGAGTTAATTTTCTTCCTAGTGCTGTGTTTTGGATTCAGTATGAAAAGAATGTTGATAAGACACTGATGTTTTTAGTTGTTGCTAAGTAGTCTGCTAGTCAAGGACTTTTCAGCTTCCCATCCTCTGCCAGGTGCACAAGAAGCTGGGAGGGAGC
>JAYKAV010002825.1:4343-58249 GCA_035582835.1 Phoebastria nigripes
ATGGGTTGAATTAGAATCTTCATAGATGAAATCATGTCTATAGGTAGTGGTTTGTAGCCATACATCAATAATTGTTGATGAAATCTCATAAAAGAATACAGAGACATCAGTTTAAAAAGTATGTCCCAAAGCAAAAGCTATTCAAACACATAATTAAGTCCTCTATATTTCTTAATTCCTAGTTAATACTTATATATTATATAACTCAACAATAATTGAAAACCTGGCCTTCAGGGCTCACGTGACCCTTGCATTTAAAAAATCAGTGAAGAAATGAAAGAAGCACTAATAAGTAAGCTGTAGTGATTATGAAAATTAATAAATAATTTATTTAAATCTGAAAAAAAAAAAAAAGATCTACTGTCTTGCAGAGAGAGGTGTGTGTAATTTCAGTGATTAAACAAACCAATTTCTACTTTTGGCAGGCAGAGGAGAGAGTGATGATGACGGTCATTGGCTCTACTTGGGAAAAATCCCTTTCAAATACACTAAGTTGGGAAACTCCATTCTGACAATTGACAATAATGGGAAAGGATTCCAAGGCATAAGATTCAGGCCGATGAGATGCGGCCACTACAGCGTGATTGCAACAGTACAGCTTGTAGAGTTTGTGTGTTTGCTTGTGAGACCTCCAAGTTCTGCTGTCACGTCCTGCCTGTGCAGAGGGACAGGTGACTCAGATTCATAAATTCCCTCGGTATGGATTAAGGTGAAACGACACACAAGGTCTGTACATAAACAAAGACTTTTACTCTATAGCTAGGCTCATTGGTAAATAATTGGGTAGCAGAAAAGCTTATTGCTCACCACTGCTGTGGGAGTTYATGCCTTGCGTTACTTACTAGGAAAAGGTAAAAGAATAAAAGAAAGAGAGAAGAAGAGAGTGAGAGAAAGAAAGAGAGAGAGAAAGAGATCACCGGTCCAGGTTCCACGGTTGGTCCAGCCAACGGGGGTCTCTGGTCTGCAGGAGTGCTTGTTCAAAAGTTCCCACAAGTTCCTCAGAAAAAGTCCCCCCCATGGCACTTGCCTTCCCCTTTTATGCCCACCGTTCACTTCAAACTGCCCCTCTGCTATGGGAGCAGTTTCATAGTTCGCTTCTATTGGTTCTTGTATGCCTCATCTTCACTTAAAGTTACAGTGTCCTTTCTTTTTACTGCGCATATTCAGTGGGGAAGGGGCTTTGTTGAGTAGGGGACTTTTCCTGCTGGTGGGTGGATTTTTTGGTATGCTAATTAGGATAGTTCACTCAGTTCAAGTAGTTGTTTTTTTGGTTTTATTGGTAGTTCTTGTTTTCTTAGTGCTTATCTTGGTACTCCCTTATTTGGCCGATTTATGGTGTCATCATATTTCTTCTCCCAAGGCCAGACCCAGTTAACTCTCTACAGAGGAGCCTTCCTGGGATTCACCATCCCTCAGTCTTGCGAGTGTTTGAGACATTCCTCGGACAGGCTCAGGGGATCTCCACCCCCTGCTGCTCCCTTATCAAGTTTTGTCTCCTGTCATTGTAAAACAGTTCTTTGTTCCAGTGGGTTACAAGTTAGCCTTGGTGTTAGCTGCCAGTTGGTCTCCTACAGCTGCCTATCAGTCTTTTGCATTGCCTCCACAGCAAGTCTCCCCTCCATCTCCACAGGATGTGGGGTTGGATCAGGGCTCTGGCTGGTTTTGCTCTGTCAGGGTAAGGAGGACATCAGGAACACCTAAAAGCCATCCATCAGTTATGTGTCCTGTGCAATCCCCACACTGGCTGCTGATACATATTGCCTATACTTCATGCTTTATATGTTTTATCTGGATGCTTTTGCTGTTTGGTGCACCACTTGAAGCTGTTGGCCAGCAGTATAGCTTATGAAGGGTGCCTCTTCCTTCCACTGACAGCTGAACATGCTCCTGTAACAACACTCAACTGTCCACCGCCTTATCTGCATACCTGCATGCATCCAGGAGAGGATTCTCCCAGCCTTGAGTATTGCGTAATTCCCTTCCAACATAACCCTGCTCCTGAAGGACTCTGGACGTCTTTGTAATCCACGTTTTCTTTACAAATCAGCTGTGTATCAGTTGAATTCTCTAGAGGACTCCAGGAGATGGTCCTCATTACACTAGAACATTTTTTCTGGCAAGTCTTTATTTTCAGTGGTATTTGGGATATCTCAGGCTCCCATTTCGTTCCCAAATAGAGTTAAATAAATGAAGGAAGTTCAGACCAAACTTTCTTAGAATAGAATCATAGAATCAGAGAATGGTTTGGGTTGGAAGGGACCTTTAAAGGTCATCTAGTCCAACCCCCCTGCCGTGGGCACAGACATCTTCAACTAGATCAGGTTGCTCAGAGACCTGTCCAACATGACCTTGAATGKTTCCAGGCATGGGGCATCCACCACCTCTCTGGGCAACCTGTGCCAGTGTTTCACCACCCTCAGCATCAAAAATGTCTTCCTTATATCTAGTCTAAATCTACCCTCTTTTAGTTCAAAACCATTCCCTCCTGTCCTGTCGCAACAGGCCCTGCTAAAAAGTTTGTCCCCATCTTTCTTATAAGCCCCCTTTAAGTACTGAAAGGCTGCAATAAGGTCTCCCTGAAGCCTTCTCTTCTCCAGGCTGAACAACGCCAACTCTCTCAGCCTTTCTTCATGGGAGAGGTGTTCCATCCCCCTGATCATTTTTGTGGCCCTCCTCTGGACCTTCTCCAACAGGTCCATGTCTTTCTTATGCTGAGGGCTCCAGAGCTGGACGCAGTACTGCAGGTGAGGTCTCACTAGAGCAGAGGAGAGGGGCAGAATCACCTCCCTTGACCTGCTGGCCCTGCTTCTTGTGATGCAGCCCAGGATCAGGTTGGCSTTCTGGGCTGCGAGCGCACATTGCTGGCTCATGTCCAGCTTTTCATCCACCAGTACCCCCAAGTCCTTCTTGGCAGGGCTGCTCTCAATCCCTTCATCGCCCAGCCTGTATTGATACCGGGGGTTGCCCTGACCCAGGTGCAGGACCTTGCCCTTGGCCTTGTTGAACCTCATGAGGTTTACACGGGCCCACTTCTCCAGCTTGTCCAGATCCCTCTGGATGGCATCCCATCCCTCAGGCATGTTGACCGCACCACTCAGCTTGGTGTCATCTGCAAACTTGCTGAGGKTGCACTCGATCCCACCGTCTATGTCATTGATGAAGATATTAAACAGTACTGGTCCCAGTACGGACCCCTGCGGGACACCGCTTGTCACCGATCTCCATCTGGACATTGAGCCATTGACCACTACCCTCTGGATGCGACCATCCAACCAATTCCTCACCCACCGGACAGTCCACCCATCAAATCCATCCCTCTCCAGTTTAGAGAGAAGGATGTTGTGGGGGACTGTGTCAAAGGCCTTACAGAGGTCCAGATAGATGACATCTGTAGCCCTTCCCATGTCCACTGATGTAGCCACTCCATCATAGAAGGCCACGAGGTTGGTCAGGCAGGACTTGCCCTTGGTGAAGCCATGCTGGCTGTCTCGAATCACCTCCCTGTCCTCCATGTGCCTTAGCATAGCTTCCAGGAGGATCTGTTCCATGATCTTCCCAGGCACAGAGGTGAGACTGACTGGCCTGTAGTTCCCTGGGTCTTCCTTTTTCCCCTTTTTAAAAATGGGGGTTATGTTTCCCCTTTTCCAGTCAGTGGGAACTTCACCGGACTGCCATGACTTCTCAAATACGATGGATAGTGGCTTAGCAACTTCATCCGCCAGTTCCCTCAGGACCCGCCTGTGGATGGATCTCATCGGGTCCCATGGACTTGTGTACCTTCAGGCTCCTTAGATGGTTTTGAACTTGATCTTCTCCTACAGTGGGCAGCTCTTCATTCTCCCAGTCCCCGCCTTTGCCTTCTGCGGCTTGGGCGGTGAGGCTTGAGTGGTTGCCGGTGAAGACCGAGGGAAAAAAGTCATTGAGTACCTCAGCCTTCTCCATATCGCAGGTAACCTTTCCTTCCGGAGAGGGCCCACATTTTCCCTCGTCTTTCTTTTATCCCCAACGTACCTATAGATGCTTCTTCTTCTGCTAACTCTGCAAAAGAGCCACTGATCACCTCAGCTACTTTTGGGGTTTTGTGTATTTACTTGAAGTAGTATTACAGAATTTCTCCAGTAAGGTGTATTTGGTGTTATCTGGGGTGCAGGGAAGGGAGCAGATGTTTTAGTTGCAAACACCAGTAACCTTAAAAGAAAGACTGCGAGATATTCTAGGTGACTGGAAGAAAAAAATTGCTGAGAGAGAGTAATTTTTAACAGCTTCTTACATTTCTAAACTCTTTTAAACTTTTCAAAATCGAGGAGTTCAAAGAAGTCATCCCAGCAGCTATTCAGACTCAAATGCCAAAGACATCCATTTCAATACCTAGTGAATCTCATGGTTTGGGAGTTTGTACTTAATGTTGTACGACCAAAGAAGCACAAGAAGTATGGCTGTGTTGGACTCTTGCTGAGACGGATTTTTATAGCGAACATGAGATGGGTAAGATTAAGAGATGCAGTGTTGAGTGGCAAAGGGGATTCAAGGCTAAAATTACTCTGGATGAAGTTGCATAACTGAGAGGTCTCAGAGGCCATATCAGTCAGGAGCATCTAACCACCCCAGCTGGGTAATCAGTATCCTAAGCCTTTGCATGCTTTACACACTCACAATCAAGGTAATTCTGCAATGAGAACAGCAGGAAATATTTTTTTATTCTCTTATCTTAAACTGCTCTCTCTTTCTGGTCCTCACTCTATCATCCTTTCCATACTGATATTCAGCTTTAATCTGTCCTTCATGATTTAACATGCCTCAGCATCCCAATTCCTTGAAAAAATTTTTCAAAGAGAGGCAATTTTCACATCTCAAAGCATGCCGAAACCTGAAACTAGTCCTCTGTGCACAATGCCAGGTTCACTCCAAGATGAATTAATGTTATTTATATACATGGACGAATGTGGAAAACATGCATAAACAGGCTATGCTTAGAGCAGTGAAGCTGTTGAAGCCTATTTTCTACTTGATTTGGGTCCTAGATTCTTGGTTACCTAATAAAGCATGAGGACTGATTAAGTCTTTTTCCGATGTTTGGGATGTTTATAAAGCCCCTTCCCTGTATGGATTCTTTAATTAAGGATGATCAGATATTGCATCTTTCTCTGAATAGGAGCACTGATAGGATCTCTCTTCTCTCCTGTCACCTTTTCCCATGATTTTTGAAGGACTTATCTTTGTGATTTTGGCCCCTCTGTCAAATAAGTCTGGACAAAGTTGATGATTGTGGAAGAAAATCGGTCAGGAAGACTGAAAGAGCAGAATTAAAGGTGCTTTTCTAGCCTTATTGTTGGAATTTCCTGATTTGTTGAGATCTATCTTTGAAAAATTGTTTCTTCATGGAGTAGGTACATGAACTGATCCATGAGATCCAGCAACAGTAAGACATGGAAGAAGAAAGCTAATAGCGCTGGATTCCTTAGGTGATAAATTCACATGGTTCCATTAAAATCAATGGTCTGGGAGCAGCTAGCTGTGAAACCGTAACATAACCACTAACTGCCACATGCCTAACCATCTGACAAAGCTAGGGAACAATCTTTCTTTAAGATTTGGATGCATTCCCACCACACTTTAGGAAATAAAGTAAGATGTCTAAGTTGGTTGTGATCTCTGTCAGGCATCTCCAGAGGATAATTCAGATCAGCTGAGCTAAAACACCTGCTGGAAGTGCTTGTCTTTCTCCTCTGAGTATTTGGGAAACCTAGCTAATTAATTTAGGCTAGGCACACCAAAATTAGTGGTCCAAAGTTAGGTGAGAGAACTCTCTCCTGAAGTAATCTATGTTTTATAACAGAGCCACTATGTATTATGCACACAAATGCATATCCTTCAGGGCAAGAAGTTTGAAACAGGTGCTAAGAACAACCATTTATCAGCCTGTTATGTGTGACTTAGGAGGAGTGCACATTACTATTTGTGTCTGAGTTCCCCTGAAGAAAAATTTTATAAGCAATTTATTTTGTACAGGGAGAAGTAGTGTCCTGACACAGCTTGAGGGGATGACAAGGATTGTAATATATAAATAATACAATCTATAAAGATGAAATATTTAGAGGGATTAAGAATGCAATAAAGGTCCAGAAATAGCCATTTTTTTGGCATGAGAAGGGAATTTTACATTCACCTTTTTTATATATACAGATCAAACATGAAGCCTGATTCACCACTCAATTACTGTGGTTTTAGACTCCTATTGAGGGAAGTCTTTAAGCATGTGGTGAACTTGAAGAATCTGTGTGATGCCACTGATTGAGAGAGACTCTTCTGCTTTTTTACTGAATGTGACCTTGCAGTAAGGCAGGTCTAAAAGGCAGTTCAAGAGGTCGTGTAGTCCAGCATTGTTCAGCCTGTGGACTGTGGCTTCTGTGAATTTTGTGAATTGGAAGGTGATCTGAAAAACAATCACAAGTAGTTTAAACACTAGTGCACACGCTCCTGTATGCAAGGAAAGAAGCAAGCAGAATGAAGGCAAAGGGTTTAAAAGTAATGAATGAACTTTCAGTTATAAACACATCCTTATTTAATTGGATTAATAGACCACTTCGGCAACACAGCATAAGACAAACTCTTTTTCACTCCCCAAAAAAGAGAATTCTTCAATAGTGTCACTGAACTGTTCCACCTCTTGAAATGATATCATCCATAGCTAAAAATATGTAGATGCCCAACTTATCAAAATCACCAGTGATGAAGATTCAACCACCCTATAGGCAATCTTCCCCGGTACTTAACCATCCTCACCAACTGAAAGATTTTTTTCAGGTCTAACTAAATTTTTGTTAAAATGTCTTTTCTCTCGATTCTCCCCATTTTTAGCAAAACCAATTCCAGCTCTTTCAATGTTCCCTTAAAGGCCATGTGTTGTAGACCTCTGATCGCTCCTAGTGCTGTCTTCTGGTCCCTCTCCAGTTGATTTACATTTTTATTGAAATTCAATGCCCAGAAATTAATGCAGATGTTCAACTGACAGCTTTCCAGTGCTAAGCGGAACAGAATGACTAGCTCTGATGTCATCCCTTCCTTGTGACAGCATGACATTCTGATTCCTGTTAAGCTCTTGATCCACTCTAATCCCCAAATCCTTCACTGACAAACTGCTGCCCAGAGTGTCACTTCTTTACTTATATCCCCTAAGTTACAAAACAATGGAAAAGATTCACTCTACCATCATCAGCTCTAGAGTAGCTAGAATCCAGCATCTAGTCCATTGTAACATGCTTGTTGGTCTCAGTGGTCATCCTGGAAAGTCTTAACTATCTCAAAGGGTAATACTATTCCTTCCTACGACAGGTATCTCAAATGGGAAAGTTGATTCACTTTCTTGAGGAGTCAGTATTCATTAATTGTAAGGGATTCAGATGACCTAATTGGACTAGAGACTTAATACTTTGGTGGTTCAGATAAGGTCAGATTATGTCTAAACTCAACTGTGTTGTTTTGTTCTTGTCCTTCCTGAATCACTTTCTTTCTTGCACCAGTTCACCAAGGTGATTTTGAATTGTAATGTTGGTCTCCAAAGTATTTCTAGTCTGTCATTGTCCATGAGCTTAGTAAGTATGCTCCATTTTTAACTAGCCACCAGAAAAAATACACAATGTTAACTGACAGACCCAGCAGAGGACTACAGCATATGCCCTTTCATTTTGACAAAGAATCATTGCTAGCTCTTTCCACGCAGCAGCAGTTTCATCAAGGCTTCTGAAAGGAGGAGGTTATTTCTTCGAGCTGATCACACAAGAAACAAAGGTTGATGGCCTAGGATCTACCCTAGAAATGCCTTTGCTCTCTCTTCTCTCTGTCTCATTGGAGCTGACTCCTGTTGCGGCGGGGAGGGTGGATATCATAAAAATAGTGTCCTGGATTTAAGCATGCCATAAACAATGATATTCCTTTAATGGGGAAAATAATAGCCTCGGCACTGTCAAAAGTATGTATTTTAAACCAGCCATATAAAAATAAATCTCATTTTAGTAGTACTGGGGTCTTCTCTTGTAATACTTAATCATGGCTTCCATGGCAGCTCTGCCATCAGAAGGGCTGCAGAACTGGGCCCATAGACTGCAGTCACAGGTTGGTGTTGTTCTATTATTCATTTTTAGATAGTCAGTAAATTACACAGAAGAGATGAATGCCCCATTTTATGAGGCAATAACAGCCTGGATTTTAGCAGAGAACATGTCGCTTTTTGTCTGGATTTCAGGCAATATATCAAGGCCCAGTTGTTCAGCTATTATTTACAATATTTTATGGATATTGCCAGATAATTCAAAACTGTGATTAATGCAGCCCACTTCAGAACCTCTCCATTGTGCCAAAGCAAATTAGCAAGGGTCTGTTTGAGTAGGGAAAGTTATTGTATGAGAGGTGTCCATCCCCCATTTCTTCTTCGGAAGGTAGTAGAACTTAGATATCCAAGTTTCCTTGCATGTTTCTTCTTCTAAGGGTGCATGATCCAACAGCCCTGAAAAAGATGAGAATTCTCATGAAGGAACTGGTCAGGCGCTTACTTGGACATGTGGCTTAAGGACTTAATTTTATTTGACTTTGCTGTAAGCTGTTTCTGCTCTGAAGGTGCAAGTCATTGGAGTGCTTTCAGTGGCACATAAAGAGGTCTGCATCTTTTTTCTTCAGATTTCCTCAAATCTCTTTGCAAGTGGCATAATTCCAGCTATTCTCTTCTAGTTAAACTTTCCATTGAGGAAAGAAATACAAAATTTGTCCCAAAGTCCAAACACACACATGCACAGAGTGATAATAAGCTTGTAGAAAACATGGGCAATCAATTTTGCTCCAGGTGACAGCAATACCTGGCAGAGAAAGACCATGGATGATGGAAGAACAACCCCTACTTTACTGCTTGAAACTTACAGATCTACAATAAATTTTAGCAAGCTGGTACCTGGTACTTTTTCTGTCAAAATGTTCAGAGGTTACTTCCTGGATATATTTTATGTTCAGATATCCATTTGACCACTGAATTAAACATTCTTTTCAGTTCCCAGTTCACCTCAAAATGTCTTAGATGCTCAGATACACATCGATTTTTTTATCTGCAGGAAATATTGCTTTAAAGACACTTTCCAAAGCCATCATGTTTACTTTTTTTTTTTAGTGAATACTTCTGGTGGGAAACACTATCAGGATTAAGACTTCTGCACTGACTGAAAGTGCAATAATGACAGTCAATCAGTAATTCCTTTCTCTTCCATCTGTTCTTCCCTCCATTCTGATTCATAAATCAGAATAGGGAATTGCTGGAATTAGAAATTAATTTTTCTCATGTAAATGTAATTCATTTACTGTTTTTATGGTCCCTCCATGATGCTGGAAAAGTGGAAGGAAACTCAAATGGGAAATGAGAATGGGTTGAAGTGCATCTTGCTGCGTAAGTCTTCCTCATTATGTTCAGTGCAAGTATCAGTTCAGACAGATGACTTGAACAATTTGACAAGTTTCCCATTATTCTGGTTCCTGCTTTGGCCAATAACTGAACAAAGCAGTCTCAACGTACTATTCTGCAGTAGGGAGTATGATTCCTCCATGGCCATTGCAGTAGAAAGTCTTTGACAGCTGGATAGCAAGTGATCATTTTCCTCCTGTAGTTTGGAATATCCTGGAGAATAAACTGTTAGGATACAGGATGCCCAGACAAGCTCTGGAAAATCCAGTCTGGTTTCTGAAGTCACTTCACCATTTAAGCTGGATAAACAGACAAGACCTTCCTGCTTCAAATACATGAAGCAGTTTGTTCAGAACCTTTGCCACAATTAATCAGAACTGATCAAGTATCTGTCTCACATGATACATCCTCAATACAGTTTCTGAAATATTATAGCAGGGGGTTAAAAAACATAGGATTTTTTTGGTAAGTTATATATACATTTATATATTTTTAGTATTATATAATTATATATAAAATATGTATGTATTATATGTAAGTATACATACAGATATTATATAATTTATAGTATAAATTTCTATGTTATATAATTATATATAATGTGTTATATATACACATATTTTATATATGTGTCTATATATATATTTTTATATGTGTGTATATATTATATATATTCTTTTAAAAAATAATGGTATATTTTTTATTGGTTTCTTGCCTATTAGATTCTGAACAATTTTCCTTGGGGCATTTTATGATTTTGTTTATTTAGGCATATAGGAAAAATAAAGAATATTAATATTGATCTTAAATTCCAACATGCATTTTTCCTCTAAATAGGCTAAATACAGTCATCAGTGCAGTGAAGCCCATGGCACTGAATTCTGCAAACAGATTCTAAGCCTTTAGCAAGGGTAATTACAGTTAGCTGTTCCACATTCACTAGCTAATAACTTAATTGAGTGCTTGGAACATGCGATACTTACAGAAAGAATTCATCATTCTTATCATTGACTTTTCTGGCTGAGTCCTGTCATTTTGTGTGTTCTCTTGGGCATAGAAGTGAAAGTTACTATTTTTTTTCTTACAGAAATCTATGCCACATTTAGGCAACAATTATGAATTCTGTTTCTACTGCAACTGTTTACGTGTCAGTAGCATTGCATTATTCAGAGAATTACAGATATGAAATAAGATCACTAATAGTGTAGAAGAATACTGCTGTGAGAAGGGCTGATAACCTGGCATTTGCTCTTTCTAATTTCATATTCAACGTGATTTCTTTTGAGTAAGTTTGAGTTGTAGTAGCAGGAATTTGCCTTCCTCTGAACTCCTGAGCTAGATGTATATAACCAGATAACTGCCCCAGAAGAGACAAATTGTCTGCATAGATACTTCTGCTGACTCCCAAGAAAATTTAGGTATTCGAACCATTCCTTTTCTCAAAGTTTTTTTTCTTTTTTCTTTTCTTCATTTTCCGTCTTTTTTTTTTGCTTTTGTCATCTATTCCGTTAAGAAAGAGAAAGTGAATAAAAGGGGTTCAAAATTTTCAGATAGAACAATCTTCTATTTGAAAATGCTGATACAACAAAACGTATATGGAAATGTACCCATTTTAGCTATTTGTTATAGGTTATTATCTACATACTTTGTAACAGAATTGTTGCTTTGACTATAATACAGGTCCCAAGCATCCTGACCTAATATTAACCRACCCTGCTTTGCCTTGTGGGTTGGAACAGATGACCTCATGAGGTCTTCTGTAATCTAAGTTAGTATATGTGTCTAAGATTTATGCTACTACAAGAATAAAACAGATAAAATATTGTTGGAATARTTTTCTTTGGAGTCATAGGATTCTGATTTTTCAACAGATTACTTGCATGAAACCAAATTTGAAAATGTCCATAATCCTTGTGGTACTCAAAATCCATATTCAATAGGTTTAATAAACAAACCTGGTACTCTTTTATTCTTTCTGAGTATTATTCCTGACATAAATAGACAGATKCCATTTAGCTTTAAAGGATTTAGGATATGGTTTAATCATGGTCTTTGAGTATATTCACAAAGAGAATATACTTAATGTTAGAGCACGCTTTAATCTAATAGAATACAGCAAAAGCCAGTGCACTGAATGGACATCAACAACAAGAAAATTGAAGCAATACAAGGTAAATGGAAGTAAAATGCACGTTGCTAGTTTTCAATAGTATTGGTAAGTATAATTTCCAAAGACTCTGGATTTCAGTATCATTCTGTGCCCTTAAACACAGATTGTATGTCTTTCTGTTTAAAAATACATCTTCCACCTTAAACCCATATTGGTAGGTTGTATTCAAGAGCCATAGTATAAGGCTGTATGCTGTAGAGTGTGGCTATTTATGATAATGGTCTCTGTTAGCCTCAACAAAGTGCTCTCTCTTTGAGACATAAATGTCTACTCGTTCAAATGCATGACATCCATTTATCCACCTGAAAAAAGTTCATGCAAAAAGAAGAAAACTTAGTTTTTTTAAGCCATTTCTCCCACAACAACTTCCCTCTTTTTATAGCCTTTCTTCTGCTCCAAGTTATTATTATTCACATGCCATACTGTATTTCACACCATAACATGTTTATTAGCAGCAATGTGCGATGTACCAGGCAGCACAGGAATCCATAATTTACTGACACCCTTTCCCTCCAGTGAGCATGAAAATAACGTGCCAGTTGATCTCACAATGCTCCTTGGTGGCCTTTGGGCTAACCTGATGAGCTGCTTGTCCTGTTGGTGCCTGAGGTTTGGGCTAAAGCGCTGAATTGAACTTGTCTTAAAACTCATAATTCCCTGTGCTCATCTGATACTTCTAATCTATGTATGCTCTGCACAGATTGTGTCTACACTTAGGAAGACCTATGACTTTTATCCTGAGTACCATCCTCGAACTAACAGGCCGGCTGCCTATTTATATAAATTCTTGGGCAGCCCCTGCAGTCAAAATTACACAGGGACTCTGATGATGCTTTCAACTTTCTGATTTTGCAAATGATTTTCCTCAGGGCACTTGGTAGAAATGGGTCAGAGTAACTTCAGAAAGGCTGGCATGTCTTGGATAATTTAAGGAGTGCTTCTCAACTGGTGAGGCCTGCCTTAGTGCTAAGTAAGAGGGAAATGCAAATACATCTCAGAGCATCATTCCGCCCCCTCAGAAGCTCTGTCAGTGCCTCAAGCAAGCCCAGAAAGCAGTCCAGGTGACCAGGCAGTGACTGTCTACTTTGAGCAGAGCTGAACTGCCCCCTGGACTCTATTGGCTATACCATCATTTATTACAATGGGACCTTAAACACATAGTACACAAGTAGACCCTTAAATTTAGGTGCCTTAATCTCCACTTGAATCCTACTAGAAGAGATCAGCTTCATTGAACACATGGATATCTAGTGCCACTGGAAATGCCATACTGTATCCAAGACATCTGCACAGAGCAAGCAGATATGACCAGGACCTTTGGGAATTTACATCCTTATGGACAACAAGACGGGAAGCTAGACAAGGCAGCACAGGACATCGATGTAGTCTACAGGGTGAGACTGTGATTCCTCTGGCCAAATGTAGGCATCTCCTATGAGGTAAGATACATTGCATCTACACTTTAATGACTTTATGACTCTCTCTCCTCAACTATAAAAAGGAACACAGAGTAACTTGTTTAAAAGGTGATGCCCACACAGAAAACACCCACATTAAACCCTACCTTCAATCTCTCTTTACAGTCAGTGAGGAGAAACAGACACCTTGCCTGAGACTGGAATGAGCTGCCATCTGGAAATGTTCATCTCTATCTGCATTGACTGCAGATAGAGCCTAGAAACTTACTTAGACTGCACATATAACTCTAAATGAATAAAACTTAGACTTCATCAGCAAAGATATATTTTTTAGCATCAGCTCTTCCTTTTCTAACCTATTAGAAGGGTCCGTGTCCTTAGGCTAGATCAAATCATAGTAAAAGCAGTAACACAATTCATCAGAGAAGTGACTTTTAGCATCCCAGGCACAAAGGTAGTTTAAGAAGACATTTAATCTTTTTCTTCCCTAAATAAACGTTCCTAAAACTGTTACGTTTCTTGCATCACTTAAATTGAAAACATTATTAAGCATCCAGAGATGTTACATAATAAAAGTGTCAAAACACAGTTCTGATTAAAGGGATATCACCCGAGATAGAGGGTTTTTCCTAACAATGCAAAAAATATTGAAATATTGAAAAATATTTCAAAATATTGAAAAAAATATTGAAATATTGAAAAATTTGTGGCGAATTATGAATGTTGTTATTACATATTGGGGGTTGGACTAGATGACCTTTAAAGGTCCCTTCCAACCCAAACTATTCTATGATTCTATGATATTTGTTAGGTTTTTGGGTTATTTTAGAGGTCTTTGTATACAGMTGAACTATCTAGTCCAAAGAGAAGGAAAATCTATAGAAAAGTGGCAATATTCATTTAGGAACATGTTGAATGGTTTAAACTGGGCACATCTCATATGTTGCACTGACAAGTATTTATCCTTAAGCACAGGGCTGTGAAGCAGTAATGAAAAACAAAACAAAATGAAATGACAACATCTGTCTTGGAGGAAATTCCTACCTCTCCTTTCTTCTAGTGTTTTATGCTGCCTTTGTCACTAAACTGAGTGCCTTCCCTGGTAAAGGTATAGCAATATTATTCTTATTGGGTTCGTGGTAATATCTAGTCTAAATTTGATTCTATTGTGGCATTCCCCAAAGCTGAAAAAGACATGCTAGAATATAAATTTGTCAAAGCTTACAAGGAAATAGTCTCTGGAAGTTTCAGAATCACTATCACATTATGCAAAGCAGAAGAACAATACCTTGCAAAATTTATTTAAGGTATGTACAGAGCTATGTGAAACATAGGAATCATTGTCCAGGATTAGATTAGTCTAGCTGTTCAAATACCTTGCCTCAAATTTTGGTCCAAATCAAGTGAATGATAGAAGCTTTTCCTGCATATTTGTGTGTGTTCAACACACTAGCTACAATTCAACTTCACCCTTTATATCTCTGACAAAAAAAATTGTTTGCATTCTGTTAACATGCAATGTTATAAAATAAAATATATACAGGGGTACCAAGAGTATCTCAGATGTTTCTTGAGTCTTGATAAGCAGATTACTTTGACAGTATCTCATGGAATGAAATTCACAACTCAGTTGTTCATCAGATAAAAAACATATTTGATCATCTCCAAACTTTCCAGCTTCCAGCTTCCTGGAAATTTTCCTGTTACATCTGCTGAAGTAGGAACAATGAACTATCATTGTCTGCCTTCTGTATAACATTCACAAGCATATTCTGTCACTCTGTCCTCTCTTCTTTGTCATCTTACTGAGTAAAATGAAGTATAGAACAATGTTTTCTGTCTTCTGCCATCTGAATTCAGAACTGTCTTTGCATTTCTCTGTCCATTGACTTCTGTATTGTAAATTAGTGTCTCTTCCAGACTGGAGATGCTGACTGCATTGCTCTCTTGTACTTGAATGGCTGGGAATTATGTCTATTCCCCTCACTTGAACGGAAAGGAGGGGAATATCCAGAGAAGTCCCATCTCCTCCTTTATGGTCACTATATCAAGATTGCTTTGTATCACTTCATTATCCAAACACCCTCCTCTCCTTCTAAAGAACCTTTACTTATTTTCCCAATATTTGGCACTGGTCCCAGAGACTTAGGCTATGTATTATTAGTTAAACAGTTATTTTTTGGGTTGTAGTGATCTGCATTCATCCAGTTAAAGAACACTGATGACAAAAGACAAAGGGCAAAAAGAAGGCATAATCACAATCCATCTTAGCCAACACGATTCAGAGCAGCTAAACTTGTAATCTAAAAGCTGGAGATGCAATGTTGTACCATAAGATGCTTGTAGGGTATTGACATTTACTATGCATTGACAGGAGGGAAGGGTTGAATTATTTGTCAAATTAAATTTGGGAAACATTTTTCTGTGGAGAACATGGTAGAGATCACAGATTAGTTTTCTTGCAATTTCATGGAGATCTGAGCACACGTCCTTTCAGTAACAGGTAGATTTAATCCATATCTTCTTTTACATACCAACTTCTACTCCTTTCTGGTTTTGGTTTGGTAGGAGAAAAAAGAAAAAAGTCTAGTCCAGCTCAGCTTTCTCAAGATGAAGGGCACTGAATTATCTCCAATCTAAATGAACAGAGGGGGATAAATTACCTAATTTCTTGCAATCTTTATATTTTATACCCTCTGAAATCTAAAGAGAGTACCTGTTGTTGCTGTTGTGAGCTACTACTTGATTTGTGGTCACAGATGTCCAAACCTTGTGTTTATGAAATAAGGGATTATGAAAAAATGTGAAGTTTCTGTTTCTTTTATAGCTAGCAGAGCTCCTTCATTGGTTAGGAAACAATATTCTCAGCTCATCAGGCACAGAGACCAAACATTAGCTTATAGATTCTTAATTTCCTTATTGCTAAATAGAAGATTTATAAGTATTAATTTACTCCTTTTATGTCTGTGCTGTTCCCATTGTACAGGAAAAAAAAGGGAACAGTGTGTCTGATACAATGCAAACCTGTACGATGTATGGAACCCATTTGTATCTTGTCACACAACATACCCTCAGAAAGAGTAAGAGTCATATGTCCACATGTATTGCACCAGCTCTTGTCTGCAGCTTCACTATTTCACTCTCCTCTTAAGCAAAGTATTTGAAGTACAGCCAAGGTACACACAAGACACACAAGATACATTTCAAGGAGGTGTGAAATAAGCCATATTTAGGTAACTTTCACAATTGCATAGCAAAAAAATTCTGCATTGCTTTTGAAGTGACTGCAATTGACATTCTCCATTGGCTGGTACTCCACCAGCCAATATCTAGATCAAAAAGTCCCCAGAGGGAAAAATAAAGTTTGAGTAGAGTGGAGCATGAAGTTCTTCCAAGAATGTCTTCAACATGCACAGCTACTTTGACTGCGTAGCACAGATTCACCTTTCCAAATCATTGTGCTTCTAAACACAGGCTTCAGACTACATTTTTTAGCAGCAACCACTCGATATCCTTCATTTAACATGCTTTTCCATTCTTGATTCAAATTTATCAGAGCCAGAGGCTTCTTCTGCACCACAGGATACTGAGTCCATGAATCAACATATTTCAGGGATACTGAATTTGAGATTAGTAATTGCCACACTGTGAGCCTCCTATTTTTTTACCTCCTCAGCTGATATAAACCACTAGGGCCTTTTGTAGATTTTCCTAAATGTCTACATAGTCAAATGTCCTTTTTTATTTCCTCCAAGAAAATCATTATTTCCTCTTTTTGATGTGAACTGCTTGAGGAGTACTTAGTAAAAAAGTTCAATGTAGGTTTTAATAAGATGATTATTAAAACAATGCAATAATGCCAGTGCATTAAGTTTATGTAATGTTGATCCTCAGTGTGCTGTATCTTTTTGTTTTTTTCTCACATCAGACTGAAGTGGTTTTATGCACATTAGAAATTCTCCTTCAAAGAGTTAACCAGCTATGTATATTGAAAATATAGCAACATCTGTATACCTTATTTATATTGAAAATATAGAAACATCTGTATACCTCATTGATTTCCAGCAGTTGTCCCAGAATAACTTCTTAATTATTTTTCTAATAATTTTCTTGAAATCTAATTACAAGATGTAATTTGTAAAAGTTCTGGAGCTGGTATGCTATTTTTTGCCAAAAAAAAAAAAAAAATCAGGATGGCTGGCTAACTTCTAATAACAGATGAAGTTGTTAGTGATTTCTCACTTATAAAATAAAAAAAAAGCCCTGACATTTTTTGTAACATTATCTAAACATTTATTGAAGAATATAGTCCCTACTCCACATTGAAAGAAAGACACCTGAAAACAAATTGCTGGGGGGTGAATAGGAGGATAGAAGTGAAAACTGTTATTCTTTTATACCTAAAGGAATTTCCATTGCTTAGAGCGTTTCAGACTATGTGGGAAATCATTTGGGATTTCCTCCAGTAATGGAGCATATCGTCTCTGTATCTACTTACCACTGTGATAACTAGGTACTTGACAAAATTAGGGAGCGTTGCTCTTCACAAAGAAGAGGAGACGTACACTTTGCTCTACAGTTGCTGAGATTAGTGACAGTTTTCTGAGAGGTTGCTATAGATTCATGGACCAGCTTGCCAAGAAAGTTGCTATTCAAGTGATAAAATCTGTGACCTGCTGCCCACCATGTGAGGGGACACACACACACACACTCGGGCACATCGTTATCAAATTTAAGCTTTATCTTCAGCCAAACACCAAACCATCCTTGGGGCCTCTAACAACAGGTCCACATGGTGAGGTGCAGAGCTTTGAGGATGGGCTCGACAGTATTGTGCTCTGCGTCCCCATGCTTACTGCCTTGCTGTCCTTATTGCCGTTTTTCACACTGCCTGTACCGCAGGATAAAAGCAACCACACTGTGTTTGGGAAGAGAAGAACTTGGCATATCTCACAGTGTAGCTCTGTGGTTATGCTGAACCCTCATACTTGTTTTTCTTAACCACATCCATGAAAGTTGGAACTGAATTAAAAGATCAGGTTCACCTCCTACAACCAGTTCTGGAAGCTGGGTTGAAGTAATTGCTGGATGTAGACTTACAATGTGGGAGAGGGAGAAAAAACTAGGCTTAAAAGAGGCCTGAGATTTGCCTTCCCTCATGACTGTAAAAATCCTAAAATGCTGAAACAGAATATTGACATACATGTCTGAATTCCCACATCTATGAAACTAGGTGTTTCACTGAAAAGTGAATACATATTTGCTATCTCTGTGGTTTGGGGTTGTTTTTTGTGGATTTTTGTAGTTTCTTTTTGTTTTTTTTCATGCCATGCAACCAGGAACTGCTTTGACAAAGATGGGGATTTGAAGTCTATTAGCAGAAGCTTCTGTCTTAACATTTAAACTAGCCCACTCATTGGGACTAGAATATTACTGTGTAGTCTGCAAGTTCTCGCAGGAGGCAAAAACAGCACATTGAGCATATAGTTAAATGGCAAAACATGTCCTATAATCCATTTCATAGGAAAGTTTTGGGGTTTTTTTTTTTTGAAAAGGCAGCTGTTGATGTTGTTGGTTTTAATCAAAAAATATATAAAGAAGGGGAAAGAACGCTGTCAAATGACTTTCTGAACCCAAACTGAATATGGCTATTTTAGAGAACTACAAAAGTATTTCTTTTTCTAGTGTCCTCTCGTGATAACCTTTAGCAGGTAAGTAATACCTCATCAGAGGTCTGTGCTTTCAGTAGCACATCTATTACAGCAGATTGCTTTGAAGGAGCAGTGTAGAAGAGGGAGCCATAGTCATCAATTGCAACTGCTAGAAATATGTCAACAGGTTCACGTCTGAGATTCCTTTCTAGCCTCAGAAAGTAGGAGTTGAAGAGCTCTACCAGCTGCAACTTCAGTGCCTTTTATATAGTAGGAAAATTTAGTATTTGCCCAAACTTTCTTGCTTAAGGCCAGCATTAATTATGCAATGAAATGCATTTATTACTTTTCATATACTAAACATAAATTTAAGATGTTGTTTTTTAATGATATAATGAAAATTGAGAGTCTTGCTTCCCCTACAAACCTTGATGCGTTTTGGCATAATTCTTCACTTCCCTAAGGTTCCATGAAATTAGTATTGTTATTTATGTTGTGGAGCCTCAAGCAAGACACCATTTTACTAGATATGCCACATAACCTGGAAAGACAATGGGCATCTCTGGGGAGATGTGAGTATGTGAAAGGGAATTTGATCCAAAGCCAACTGAAGGCAGTGGAATGACAACCTTCCTCTCTAAGTTTCAGGTCATCTCTGTGACCACTTCAGACCCTTTTGTGCCTTCCAGTCCAAGGACTGACAACTGGAATGCCTGTGACAGTGGCAACAAGATGACATTCAAGTCCTTGATGAGACAAAAATATTTTCTGAAGTTGGATCTTCCTCAGTCTCCTCTACCTGCAGTGAAATTCCAGCTCTTTATCACTAGAATAAAGACGTGAATCTCTTTGTAATGAATGCAATCTTAGTGACACTAGAGTGATTATTTCTCAAAACTAGTTGTGGTGGGTTAACCTTGGTGGGTTGCAAGACCCCTACTGAACTGCTCTATCACTTCCCCTCCTCAACAGGGGAGTTGGATGATGAAAAACAAAGACAACCGCTAAAACACCTTCCGCTCACCCCCTTTCTTCCCAGGCCCACCTTCACCCCTTCATTTCCGACTCCTCTCCCCTGAGGGGCACAGGGGTGGGGATGGGGGTTGCGGTCAGTCCATCACAGCCCCTCTCGGCCGCTCCTCCCTCCTCACACGTCTCCCTGCTCCAGCGCGGGCCCTTCCCCGGGCTGCAGTCCTTCAGGGACAACCTGCTCCCGCCGGGGCTCTCCACGGCCGCAGCTCCTGCAGGAAATATCCCCCTGCTGCGGCCTGGGGCCCTCCCCGGGCTGCAGGGTGGGTCTCTGCTCCAGCGGGGTCTCTCCAGGGCTGCAGGGGATCCCTGCTCCGGGCCTGCAGCACCTCCTGCCCTCCTCCTCCTCCGCCCTCGGGCTCCCTCTGCTGCTGCTCCCTCCTTGGCTTCCTCCTCCTCTGCCTGTGCCGCCTTTTGCCCTTCCGGGAACCTGTTTTCCCCCCGGCGCCCCCAGCTTGGCTGAGGGGCTCAGCTGTGTCCTGCGGTGGGGCCGCTGGAGCTGGCTGGGACCGGCTGGAACCGGCTGTGTCCGGCTCGGGGCAGCCCCGGCCTCTCCTCACAGAGGCAGCCCTGCAGGCCCTGCTGCCAACACCCGGGCATGGACACCCAGTACATTAGTCTTTGGATCTGCAGAGATGGGTAAAAGCTAGAAATGCAATTTCCGAGGCCAGGTAACAGGCAAGATAGCAGCAAAGCAGCCCTGGATTTTGGCAGCTGCTGAGGAAGGTGATCATACATTCTTTTCAGGTGTATCAAAATGGTCCTTTACTGGCTTCTCTCATGAAGCTGTTACGCAGGGTATCCAGTTGCAAAGGTGCTGCTGAAAGTAATTTAATTTATTTTATTGTAGTCAGAGGTAGGAGGGAATTTCCCAACTATCCTGTTTGCTGCAGGTAAAAGACATTTTGGCTGAGCTGAAGCATGATTAATGAGGAGCAGTTGGACTCATTTCCTTGCAAAGTTTAATTTTTTTCTGTTTCATCCTTCAGCTGAGGAATTCCACTTTTCACGGGCACAGTGCCAGAATCAGGTGCAGGACATGCTGAAATCCCATGGTAAATCACCCAGTTTTTGCACATTCAGTTAGGTATTCCTGTGCCTTTTGAAGTATTCCAACTCTGCCTTTCAGGTCTGAACCTCTGAGTGACTGCAGACAATGTAAGATAAAGATCCTTAGCATATACAGAACTGGGATCTGTGACTGATGAAAGAKCCACTCAGAAGATCTTTATAACGTGCATGATGAGTAAGGAGATTTTGCAGCTAGACAAAGCTCAAAAAGCCTTGCATGTCTTGCATCATAAATATGAGCCGTTCTCCCAACCTGAGCACCGCTGAGACAGATCACTGTGTGAAATAAAAGCCATGTTCTCTGATTGTTTTAAATGGTACCAACTCAGAGGATCAGAAAGTCAGGAATTTCCACTTTTGTTTAACCAGCAGGACTTTCTGAAAGGAGCTTTTAAGCTTAGCTGGAATACATTTACAGAAAGATTTTCATTTTATTCTGAATAGCCAAGGCATCTGTGTTTCAAACGCTATTTCCTTCCCGGTGCATAGTAAAGCAGTTTGCAAAGTCCTTGACTTATTGAAAAGATCACTGCTTCCCCTATGCACTGGAATGCTGATTGAGATGACCTTACATATCTGCAGCCCATCAGCCTTTTCTCCTTTCTCCTGGGAAGGAGACTTGTTTATGAAATTATGTTTTCAATAGCAGTAGCGGCCAGAATTCTGATTAGGCTAGCGGTTTGCCTCTTGGAAAAAGAACAAGAATGACACGAGCCAAAGTTTTAATTTCATTGGCAGTTTTCCCCATTCATAAAAGTTCAGGAGAAAGAAAGATTCAGGACAGGGTCATATGCAGGTATGCCATGCATATGCAGAGCTGTTGTGTATTCTACTGTTTAACAGACTCTATTGCAATGTACGGTTTATTTTTTTTTCATGTGCATTTGCAGTATTAAAACAGAAAGCATCCCCGTGAGTCGGTCACAGACTAAAAACTCCCTTTCCAATGTATAGCTCATGAAGGTGACCATTGCTGTTCTTCAATGTGTTTCAGAAACACGGGGGTGACTTAGCTGCAATGAAAACCCAACTTGTACATTGTACTGTGCAACTGCATCCTATTTCAGGATGCTGTGCCTATCAGGGCACCTATGCCAAAAGCATTATAAAAAAATGCGGGGGAGACAGAGAAAGAAAGTGATTGTTATCCTTTCTGCTATTCTGAAGGCAATTGAGAAAACTTATTCCTTCTGAAATAAGAGTAAATATCAGAGCAGATTTGGGCAACCTGACCTCACGTCTCTGCTGATCTCATTGCTAGCTGGCAGCCTTGCCGCATCTCCAGTCCAACGGATTCACTCCGGGATAAAGAGAAGCCAGTTTCTTCTTTGAGAGCTGGATGGCAGACCTACGTTATGATGACCCATCCAGACTGCATCAATGAGAGGCTGTTGCGAATGAGTAGTTTAGAGGCCACTTAAAGAATCACTGTCAAAGGTATTAGCAGAAAGTGATTTTAATAGTAATTTATAAAAGCGTGACTTAACAGAGTTCGATGGCAAGGTTCCCTCTATCACTTACTATGTGGATGAAGTATACAAAGGAAAATTGTGTTAGAATTGAGCCGGAATGATTTATACAAAAAGGGTAAGGGAGACCCTCCTGTTGAGTCACGAGGTTCAGAGAAGACCCCCTTGCTTTCTAAACTCCTGATGGAGCTTAGGTGTGGCTGGATCCAATCTTAGTCTCAGACTTGGACAATGGTTTATGTCTAATACAAAAAGGGTAAGGAGTCACGAGACCCCCTTGCTTTCTAAACTCCCTCTCGGAGAGGAGTCTAGGTGCGGCTGAATCTACCCCTAGTCCCAGACTTGGTCAACAGTTTACGTCTAAGGGATTATATGTATTTAGCAGCAGTCTAAGGTTCATTCACAGTTTAAAGTGAATCATAAGATTTAGCAGCACTTAATCATTGACTAATTTAACATTTACAAAGTGAGTTAGTAGAGTCTACTACAATCACTACAGTGACTTAATTACAGATTATATTTATTATTGGTTATCTAAATCAATTCACACACACACACACAAGGGCGCAAAGGTAGATAAATATATAAAGGTATACCTGTTAAAAATTCCCCCCGAGTCTCGTGAAATACTCACCTTAAATGTCTTGGCATTTCTCAACGGGTAAAGGGTTGAACCTCAAGGAGAGTTTCGGCCGAGGAGTGTTTCAGCCCAGGTCCCAACAGTCCTCCGAATATCGCAAACTCAAGAGTTCACGAGCTCTGAGAGGTGTCCCATTCAGAGGGAGATTCTGGGTGCAGCCCACTGCAGTCCAGGAGAGCTTAAAGGGTCTCACTTAGGACCACTGTTTATAGGTTCGCAAGATGATTGGCTTTAGTCATCCATGAAAATTCTCAAGATTTCAGTAACAATGGTGCCATTCCACTCGAGTTACAACTCAGATAAGGGTGTCAGGGGGTGATGAATTATCCCCACTTTCATCCCTCACTGGGGCAGCAGGAGTTCGTGGTACGGTCAGTACCGTTCCCCCACTTCAGCCATGTGAGAGTTCTTGGTATGGTCAAGGGATGCTTCACCACCCAACTCATTACACAAAGGCCAAAGTTCATCGGGAGTTTCTGAGATCATAGAGTGGCCCAGGAGAGAGGGCGGAGGGGGAGGAATGCACCACCACAGAGGCTGAAGTGGGTTGTGAGGAGACTGAGTCTCCACATAGAGCTGTCTCCTGTGCCTGGGCACCGGCAACACAAGAGAGGGAGTGGATCAAGGTATGAGAATGGGCATATGTTAACTGACAGTTGGCATCATCCAAGAGATGAAGACCGAACTCTCAGATAGTATGCATCAGGTATCTCCCTTGAAATCATTACGAATCAGTGAATTACTTCTGCAGCTGCTGTTATTAATAAAACATCAACAACCAAGTGTCATTAGATAAGATCTGGAAACAGCAGTGTGTTATACCCTTACAGGAAAACACCAGTTATTTACAATATATTTAAGATTCCAACATGGGGCCTAATGCAATTAGTCAAAAATGTTTTAAAAATAGCTAAGAATCCCTAGGATGTCTCAACAGGCTAAAAGAAATCTAAGTAGAGTTAAAAAATTGCTATTAATGACCTTGCTGTGATGGAATAAAATAGGAGCTGCTGCTCCTTGCTAGGCAAATGAAACCAAAGAGACATTACTTATCCTTGCTATTAATTCCATGGTCTTAATTCCTGATGGAAATTTTCTGATTTCCTTTCCCATGAATACATTTTCCTCCAGTAATTTGACTTACGTCTTGAACAAAGTGCCAGCTTGCTTCAAATAGCTCTGTGCTGGTTCCAGGTTTCTCTATAATTTAGTCAGAGCTGTTATATATTCCACTTGGGGTGGTTTTTTTCTGTTTTGGAAAATCAGGTTTTGCTTTTTGCTTTATAAATTTGGGTAACTGAAAATTTCATACATTTTAAATATTTATTTGGGGGGGCTAATTAGAGAAATCAAGGGCTGTATGCTAGGCACATTTGAGAGAAGCTTAATAGATCAATTTATAGGAAACCCATGCTTAAGGTCATTCAACACATTACAACATGTACTGCATTTGAGTTTCTTAGTATCTTTCTAAGGTTTCTGTATTTAGTGTGAAGTTTTTGTTTTGTTTTGTTTTGTTTTGTTTTTCTTCCCCAGGTCTCTGCCTCAAGCTGAGATGTTTTGTCTGGTTGACTTTGGTTGTTTTTTTAGATTTTCACCTAGGAATACAATAACAATTTTCAGCAAGGATGTTAGGGGAAAATGCATTACTCTTTCAACATTTAAAAAAAAAAAAAGTTTTGCTTCACTGTTAACAGGTTTTTGCAATCTGTGTAGGGGCTTGGAAGTTGGCAGGAGACTTGCTGCTGTTTCAGATGTGTGATGTTTACCTGAAAGTCCACTGAAAATTAACTACGTTCAGACAATTTCTTAGCTCCTCATGAGCAGAAGAGAGCTGCCAGGTAATTCATTTCCACCAAGTAGTCGGTAAGTCACCACAATCCCTGCATGAACCCCAATGAGGTTGCAGGTGCCCTTTCCGTATAACTCCTACTAGAAAACCAGAAAGGACTATTTTTCCAGTGGCTTGTCCAATAGTTTGGTGGTGCTGAGCTCTTAGAAGAAGGAGGAAGAGGCATGAATGGATTGGAGAAAAACAGAATCACGGAAGGATTGGTTAAAAAAAGCAAGAGGAGGTGGAGCAAAGGCTGGGAGAAAGGAGAGAATAGGTTAGATGTGTATAAGGGGGGTAGAAATAATTTAGGTACTGAGGCAGGACAGTCCCTTATCATATGAGAAGGTTTTGGTACAGCACCCACCCACCACTGAATGCAGGTGCCCTCAGTTTGCATTCCTTTGCCATCAACAGGGATGGGTGTCAGCTCCAAACCATGGACATGTAGAAGTAGGTCTCTACCTGTGCTGGGATCCTAATTATGCTTTCTGATATTCTCTGTAATCAGATGACTTCCCAATTTCTTCCACCACATCCCTGCTGTCTTCAATGGGGAATAGATGGATCAAGTCTGGGGACATATCAGGGACATGTATTAAAGGGTCTGTTGTCTGTGGGATCCTCATAGTATTATTTACAGAATGTGGAATTTAAGTGAGGTGGTGGAAAGAGGAAAGTGTACAGGAAGAGAGGGACTGGCTTCCATGTATGAGAAACTGGAAGCTATCCTGAAGGATGGGATTGTTCTCCTGCCTCTGCCACTGAGCATGTCACTTGAATTGCATAGTCACTGCTGATCACATCTTCATTTTCTGAATGCAGAGGGTAAGACATTCAAGGACAGATTTGTTTTTTGATTGAGCTCTCCCAGCTACAACAGAAACTCATTGGAATTTGCCTTTGAGTATACCAGATTGTTAAATACTCTGGAAAACCAATGCGTCAGCCTCTCAGGTCCAGTACGACAGAACAGTGTTGTGTATTTATAAGTATAACATTAATAATACCCTCCCCAATGATCTCTCACCCCATGCCTGTAAGTGAACTGGGAAGGTTAAGTCAGGTATAGCTCTGAGAAGCTGCTGAGTGCACCGTAGAAATGGCCTTGGGGAAACGAATGGGGTTGTAATCAGCACAGGGTCTATTCAGTGAGGAGGAAACAGGTAGGGTGAGTCTCTGCCTATCCCTTGCTTGCTAGAGCAACCCTTTAGAGTGTGTGACCAGCCTAACATTTAGTTACAGAAACGTTTGGGTCTGCCAGCACAGAAGAGGATAAAAAAGCTCCCAAATATCCCCCAAATCCACATCCCATATCCCACCCTGTCCTTCTCTTTCTTTGGCTCTGCACTGTTCGACTTGTCCTAAAACTCCCACTCCAAAGCCCTGTTCATTGTTCTGCTTTTTTGACCTGAAAACAATGTCCACATCATCCAATCAGGCTCAGGATAAAGTTTCTCCTCGTTTCAGTGTGCCAGGAAACACCCTTAGGCCACAGATTCATGTGTGTGGCAATCTTTTCTCAGTAACTACCTTCTCTAGAGCATTATGTCTTCCAGCAGAATGAACTATGTTTCCTGGGGGTCTGTACATCTTCCAACAGAGTCAACTACCTTTCAGGGGGGCTTTCTGTCTTCTAGCAGGGTGTGTGGGACAGGTTTGGTGCTGAGACTGCAGTGCTGGGAATGGTGAGCACAATGCTRAAAGGGAAGAGAGGACGCAGTGGCAAGCCACATCATTGTGTTTTCATATTAAACACCAACCATCATTTCTTCCCCCTCCCAATGTTTGAGTTCATGCAATCTGCAGGAAGGCACGAAAACTTTTAAAGTATAATCAGCTCACTACTTTCTGAGAAGTTGCAGCTTCTTCTCTTTTGCATTTCATGATGTCTCTGTGGAGAAGGCTGGTTTGGGAGCTCCTGTCTCACACAGAGTAATGAACTGAATTTGGAATTTCAGCTGTCAGCTGGAACTCGGCTCTGAGTCCCATGGAACCTTGCATCCAAAGATGGCAGTAGATGGCCTAACTACCTCTGCACTCTTTTTGCCGTTTCCCCCGAGGAACTCCTCTTCCAGATACATGCTGATCCTATCTTCAGTTACAACAAGCCCCCACCCACAGTTTCACTTGTTCTCCACATATAAACATCAAGGATGTTTAGATGAGCTTGTTCCCTGATTTTTCTTCCCCTTAGCTTGCTCTTTTTTATTCTTATGCAGACAGTTCAACAGCTTTGGAGCCTGTCATCCCAGAACCTGTGCCTGGTGAAGAATCGGTGTTTTAACAGCTTGATGCCATGGATCTATTTTTATGAAATATCTCCCTTTACTCCTCCCATTATTGTAGCAAACCCCTCCATTCCAAAGCCATTAACCTGATGATCAGGAAGGGAATATTCAAGGACAAACAAACACGCACAAACAAGCTGTTCCTGAAATGGCTCTCCAATTTATCATCCCAGGTCTCTGACTGGGAGCCTGTATCAACTACGTATATTCCGACAAGGTAAAAATGCTACAGAAGTAATGCAAGTGCAGTTACATGGACCCATGTATTATGCTTTTCTAACCACGTTTCTGTTTGTGTGACAACATCCATGGTGTATATTGGCTTTTTGCCACTTTCTACTCCCTGTAAAATTACCTCATGGGCTATGTGCAAGCAGACGTTTCAAAAGAATCTTTAAAAGAACAGACTAAAGGAAGGTAGAGAGAACAGGCAAATGATTTTAGAAAGAACTGTGTGTAATTCCATTTGTATTAAAACTAGGAAAGCTTCAGAGTAGAGCAACAAGATGATAAAATCTCAGGAACAACTTGGATCTGAGGAACGATTGAGCAGACTAGGAGTCTTCAACCTGGAAAAGAAGTAACTGAAAGGAAAGATGGTATAAGTCTGCAGATATGAATGGCACACAAAGGTTGTGTAAAGGATGTGAGTGCAGACTGAAGATTGCTCTGTCTCTTTAGTTCAGAGGAAAAGAGAGTCCTCTGGAGCACTTGCTACCCTTAGTTTGCCTGATCCAGGTTTATGATATAGGCAGAATTAAAAACAGGTCATAGTACCTGTGAGAGAGGTTTCATTAGGTACTGACTACTTCTTATTGATTTCATAACCAGAAGGAGGAGTCATTTACTGAAATGTAGATATTTACAGTGTAGGTGTCTACATCTGAACTATGTCCCCCCCAAAGCTTTCTTTATAGTGAATGGAGAGTGAGTCAATCAGTGAAGTCTGAGACACGATTCATCTCATCCTAAAATAGATATATAAAACAGATCAGACTGACTGCACCCTCAATAGACCTGTTTCTTTCCATGGGCTGTAGAAGGGAGACCAAGGTTCAGGTGTAGAAATCTACACTGTAATAAAAGCAGTGAGATCAAACTTTCCATCATGTCTGACAGCTCTGGAGACTGATTTCTGTGGTTTTTGCTGGCTGCTTGACTTCAGCTGTCCTAGCAATTAGGCGCATAGAATAGGAGTTGTGAAGGTACCAAAACTTTAAATGTCCCCTTCACTTTGAGATGGCCAGCCCCAAGTCGAGATGAGGGATAGTGAGTGCTGCTATCTGGGTGATGTGTCTCAGCTAGAAGGCAGACTATGATCAGTCATATTGTCCTGGCTGAGGCTGGTTAAGAGGTTGTATCCCTCCTTCCACACCACTTTCTTAACACCATCTTTCTTAACATCCTGCTCCTCTGCTAGAAATTATTACACCTTCAGGTCTGCCTGTGTAACTTCCCATGGTGTCACTCTCTGGCCAGTTCTGTCAAAAAGACCCAGGTCAGAAAACCCAGCAATTAAGATCATTGAGGCACAGTTAGCTGGAGTGAAGTCGATAACCACTTACTCAACTTCAGTTGGAGTATAGCAGCATCTCTGATCTTTGAGTAACTTGTCTGTATTGTGTGTCTTTTTAATGTATGTGTGAGCATAGCTGAAAAACTTAGTCGAAAGCTGTATCAGCAGCAGAGAGAAGTGACCATCTGCTGTCTTTAGAGAGAAATCTGTCTTAACAAATACTATAGAAACTGCTTTTCCTTTTTCATATATGTGCTGGACAACCTAAAAACCACAGAAACCAAATGTTCTTGAGTACATATTCCTGGCAGGTAAGAAATGTACTGTATTACTCGGGTGATAAATGAATGTTTCAAAAACCTGACACATACATAATTGCACATACAGACAAAACAATCAGCTGCATATTAGTTCAGAGTGATGTTGTAGACAGTCAAACTCGAAAAGCTACAGCAATATATACTCACGGATTTTCTCATGCACAATGAGACCTTTATAACTTTGCTCTTCCAAATACTCCAAACACTTGAAAGGTGCCCATGAATTGCAGCTGCCATCCACTGCAAGACTGTTTAAATTGGTTTTCACCTCCAAATCAAGTAGCAACTTCATAGCCTGGACCATACTTGCCAGGATGGGAAAGATGAAGTTAGGCACCAAATGATCATATCGTGTAAGAAAATAGCCCTACAGTTTGCACTGAGGAATAATTTCTGAACTCCTCTTGGGCCCGCAGCCTGCTCCAGAACAGGAATTTCAGGCAGCAGCTAAATCATGGTTCACCCCTACCTCCAAAGACCCATTCTATCCAAACCTACTCATTCCCCTTTTAAAATTAACATCTGTTGCATGCAGATAACACAATGTGTAGTTTCCCTTGCCTTCATGAGTGACTCGCAACACAAGAGCCAAAGTTCAAATGTTGCAGAAGAAAAAAAAAACATTAACCGAAGTAATAGGAAGGAAATGTGAGTCTCATTTTCTAATTAACGTAAGAAGTCAGAGCAGGATCCATAAAAGCTTGAATAGGAGTATAAGAACTTAGGAAAAACCCAATGTTAAGATTCCAGCCTTAATAACAGATGGCTTCTCTGAACGACTCTTCATTTCAGGAAGACATTATTGCTGCCTTTCAATAGATAAAGGGGGCTTATAAGAAAGACAAAGAGAGACTTTTTACCAGGGCCTGTACTGGCAGGACAAGCGACAATGGTTTTAAACTGAAAGAGGGTAGATTTAGATTGGAGATAAAGAAGAATTTTTTTATGATGAGGGTGGTGAGACATTGGAACAGGTTGCCTAGAGAAGTTGTGGATGCCCCATCATGGGAAATGGTCAAGGTCAAGTTGGACAGGGCTTTGAGCAACCTGATCTAGTGGGAGATGTCCCTGACCATGGCAGAGGGATTAGACTAGATGATCTTTGAAGGTCCTTTCTAACCCAAACCATTCTGTGATGCTATGATTCTCCCAAAGAGACAGCAAATTTGCTAAAGACAGGATATCTAGATATTGAGTAATAACCAAAGTGTCAGCAGGGTTGCTGCGTCTAATATCAGGACAGCTTACCTTTACATCAGGACCCAGTTCTGAGACATGTTTTCTGGGTGTTTTCAGGGTTTTCCAAATAGGGTTGAGTTGACTCAGTTCCAGACCAGGTCAGGACCTTAACGAATAGGAGCTAGCAAAATCTCAACCTTTCTGTTCCAGAGAAGGGATGATCTCTTTTTAGTGAATTTACCTCCTAATAATTTCTTACTTTTTCTTGTTATCTGTTAGGCTATGACCAGAGAAAAAGAATAGATGGTAAGTCTCTAAATTTTCATTCATTTAATGGACACCACTATTTCTTAATTGCAAGGAACAAAGTATTCAGGTTCCACAATATCTGAAAGCTCCATCACCCTGTATTAGAATATTTTGAGGATGCAATTATTGCAGCATTAGGGATCAATGACATATTGCCCTGACTGTTCCCTATAAGAGATTCTAATGATGGATCCCCAACAGGTTCTTCATTTAATTCATCCTGTTCTGAGGAGGAGGAATCATATACTCTGAGGCACTTTTAAAAATAAACTTCCAATATGCTGAAGCCTTAGTGCCTTTCCAAACTTTGAAATTAGTAAAACTGTGTGCAAAATAATGGCACTCATATCTACTCTAAAAGCCTTTTCTCACCTAAAATTATTCAATAATTGCAGAGCATCAGATAAAATCACTACTTGTTCTTACTGACACAGCTTCAAAACAAAGCCTTCAAACTTGCCAATTTGTGTTACTGAATCACAAGCGGAATCACTGGGGCAGAGATTTGTAGCTGGTGGAGGTTTCAGTCATGCTTAGCTGATTTACACCTACTGAAGTTCTCTTCTCCGTACCACAGAAGGGTTACAAACTTTTCTGAACATGTCTGGTCTCTCTTCATTACTATTAACACCTTCCCACGCTACGAAGTGGGTGTCTGAACTCCACAGTGGATCTCTGTGCTTTATTGCCCCTAATAGATGGTAGTAGATGACTGTGGTATTTGCTTGTTCCTGACAGTCTCCAGAGAATATATAAGGAACAGAGTCTCTGGTCTTTTGGGATCTTCATTCTCAGCAAGCAATATGCCAGTGTGTCATAATCATTGAATTGGCTTTTTTTTTTTTCTGCCTCTTTAGTTTTCTTTCCTCTGAGCCACCTTCCTCCACTGTGGGGACTTTCCCCATCCAGAGACAAGAATTTAATCTCTTATCACAAGATGTGATCTGGATTATGTTGGGTTTCAGCATACATTTTCATATATTTTCAGCTGGGTTTGGACTCTGCAAAGATTCCTTAGAAGAACATGATAACAGTCGATGAGTATAGTTTAAGACCATATGTTGCTACAAAAATGAAGAATTAGACACAACCCAGCATACAACTGTGCTGCATGGTGTGCAGACTTAAAATAAAAACTGAGGTATAGCCCAATCTTTTATACAATTTACACATGAAGGACAAATTAACAGCACAATGAACATGGTTCCAAAGAGTCTGATTTATTACTATGATCACCTTTATAAATATCTCAAAGAGTCAAACTGCAACTACTTACTAGCATCCCGCAGGAAATACACCCATTTAATTGTTGATTGTTGACCGTAACTGGCCTAATGGTCACTACATGGGGAGCTGTTCTCCTGAGGAAAGGGGAATATTGGAAAATTCAAGCTTGTGATACCCATATGTATTGGAACAATGTGTCTTCRTCTTCCTGAAGTATAGCAGTACCATTTTTGGCCTGGAATCTGTGGGGTGCATTGCTAAAGAAAACACTAAATGAAGTCTGGTTTCTGCTGTGTGAAGGGCATGAGAGGGACTTTTCAGAAGTTAAGATACTATTTTAGTGTAATTCCTCCAGATTTCATCTCTGTCCTAGCTCAGCTGCAGCAGTCTATTCTGGTTGTGCAATGTATTTTTAACTAAACAGGTGTCGTTGTTGCAATATTTGCATCCTCAAAATATTCTAATATGGGGTGGGGGAGATTTCAGATACTGTGGAACCTGAATATTATTAATCACTCCGTAGATCTTAATGAACTTCGGGCCACTCTATTTTGACAGTGAATGAATGTGTATGCAAATTGTTATTATTAACAGTTAAAACAAATCTGGCATCTTTTAATAAGTATTAAAAATCACTCAAGTGTTTGCAGGTAGTCCTTCTGCTGTCTTTCTTCTATTTGATTTGGAATCTATGATTCAATCAGGCATGAATCTTTTCTCATGTGTCTTGTTCTTGTTCTGCTCTTATAAATTCTGTTCTTCCTCTGCTGCTCTTGCCCCTGTTTAACAAGCCTGGAAATAGTTAGGTTGCCTAGAAAATTCAGTATCGTTTCACACATTACCCTCTGTAGAGCTGAATCTACTTTTTTTTTTCTGCGGCTGTATCATTAACAGTAAAATATTTAGTATTTCTCACTGTGTATATACAATATAGATATGCTCACCAGCTCTCTGCAGAGTTATAAAAAGCCTCCACTTGCCCCTTGTGACCTTGTCACCACAAATTGCTTTTAGATTCTGTGCCATTTGAACAAACCCAGCAATTCACTTTCATGTTCCTGCAAATGCTAAGGGAAAAAAAAAAAAAAAAAARAAAAAAAAAGGTGCTACAGTATGCAGTATATGTCCAAGATCATTCTCACTTTGACACAGACTTTTCCTTACCTCCCTTTGAGGCTAAAGTTCAGGGAATTCGTGCTACTGACATGCAATGGTTTCTGTTCAATCACACTCGCTTGGAAACATCTGTTCTGCTTGGACTCAAAGGATGAGCTGAGCTAATGCTGTGCTTGGTGGAGGAGAACRTAGATGGATTTGCTCTTAAGTGAAGTTATTTCAGTGAACAGGTAAATGAAGGGGCACTGGACTGAACGGTTACAACATCAGACTGAAAGCAAGCCCACCAGTGTTTTAGCTTTATGTCCAGCCATCCCTTTGGACATATTAGTAATATACTATCAGGAAATTTGGTCCATACCAAGGTACCAAATGAGCTCCTTCTCTAGAGGATGAATGAGCTTGGACTAAAGCAACCTTTTAGCAAGGGCCTAAGGATTTTCAGGGTTGACAGCAGAAAGGTCTTGATGGCAAGCTTGGGCAGGTGGTTATCTGACTGAGTTAGACTTTTCTCTCTGTGCTGCTTTGGATCAGTCTAATGACTCCCAAGCTGCTAAGTAATGTGGGTAAAGAGCTGAATGTGAGTCACTGGTGTGCTCTTGCAGTGATGGGGGCAAATAACATCTGGGGCAGCGTTAGCACAAGATTAACCAGTAGATCTAGGGAAGTGATTAGTCACTTTTATTCACCACTTGTGAGGCCACGTATGGAGTAATATGTCTGGTTTGGGGCCCTGCAATAAAAAAGAAATATCAGCAAATCGTAATGACTCCAGCAACAAGTAACCAAGATGGTCAGGGGATGGGATGCATGAGGGGAGCTTAGACAGCTGGGTTTAGTCTTTCTGGGGACAAGATGGTGGGCAGATCTAATTGCTGTCTTCAATTGCCTAATGGGTGGTGTCGCGAATGAGTGTTTTAGAGGCTGCTTAAAGAATTACTGTCGAAGGTATTAACAGAAAGTGATTTTATTAGAAATTTATAAAAGCACGACTTAACAGAGTTCGATGGCAAGGTTCCCTCTATCACTTACTACACGGATGAAGCATACAAAGGAAAAGARCATGGGAASCTGAAAAGTCCTTGACCAGTGTAAACGCTACTTAGCAACAACTAAAACATCAGTTTGTTATCAACCTTATTCTCATACTAAATCCGAAACACAGCACTATACCAGCTACTAGGAAGAAAATAATTAMYTCTATCCCAGCCGAATCCAGGACATCGTGTTAGAATTGAGTTGGAATGATTTATACAGAGGACGAGGACAAAAAAGTTAAGGGAGACCCTCCGGTTGAGTCATGGGGTTCAGAGCAGACCCAGCTGGATCTACCCCTAGTCCCAGACTTGGTCAACAGTTTATRTCTAATATGAAAAGGGTAAGGAGACCCTCCCGTTGAGTCACGGGGTTCAGAGTAGACCCGGCTGGATCTACCCCTAGTCCCAGACTTGGTCAACAGTATATGTCTAAGGGATTACATGTGTTTAGCAGCAGTCTAAGGTTCATTCACAATCTTAAGATAGATCATAAGATTTTAGCAGACTATATTTGCTAGCAGGTACTTCCATCAATTCACACACACATGCACACGGATAAAAAGATAGATAAATATACAAAGATACACCTGTTAAAAATCCCCCTCAAGTTCACTGAAATACTCACGTCAAACATCCTGGCATTTCTCAACGGGCAAAAGGTTGAGCCTCAAGGAGTGTTGCAGSCCAGGTCCCATGCCAGTCRGCGACGGTCCTCTGAACATGGCAAACTCGAGAGTTCGCGAGCTCTGAGAGGTGTCCCATTCAGAGGGAGATCCTGGGCACAGCCCACTGTGGTCCAGGAGAGCTCAAAGGGCCTCACTTGGGACCGCTGTTTGTAGGGTCACAAGATGATTGACTTCAGTCATCCGTCAAAACTCTCAAGGTTTCAGTAACAATAGTATTGTTCCACTTGAGCTACGACTYATATAAGGGTATCAGGGGATGACAATTATCCCTGCCCTTGTCCTCCACTTGGGCCAGGCAGCGGAAGTTTCTGGTACGATCAGTACATTCCCCAACCTCAGCTATGCAAGAGCTCCTGATATGGTAAAGGGATGCTTCACCACCTGACTCATTACACCAAGGCCAAGGTTTAACAGGAGTTTCTGAGATTGTGGAGAGGCCCAGGAGGTGCGGGGGAATGCACCACCACAGGTGGTTATAGAGGGGATGGAGCCAGACTTCCCAGGGATGTACTATGAAAGGAGTGGAGGTAACGGACACAAGTGGCCACAGGAGAAATTTCTGTTTGATATGAGGGAAAAATTCTCTACAAAATACATAGTCAAATATTGGAACAGGGGCCCAGAAGGCTGTGATGCCACTTTCCTTGGAGATTTTCAAAACTGAGCTGATGAGGCCCTGAGCGATCTGATGTATGAATTTAACCATGCTTTCGATAGAGGACTGGTCCAGTGATGTCCAAAAGTCAGTGCAACTGAAATTATTTTATAATTCTGTGTATTAGGGGAAATTAATACCTTTACTGAAAAGCACTGGCTATTGGGCAAAGTGGACTTCTTGATCAGCCAGAGGTAGTAATCTCATAAATACTTGAAGCTGAAATGACCATTCAAGGAAATATTTCTGTCCCCATTGCATTTCACAGACAACTGAAGTCAGTGGATAGAGTAGCCCTGGTTTCACAGGGGTTTTCAWGAGCATTTAGGTAAGGACTGAGAAACCAGCATCACTTCCTACAACACCCTGGCTTCTTCTGGGTTTCCTGCCTGTTCCTTGAATTTCCTTTGACGTGTGGTATACTCACAGGCTCATCTCTTGTAATTATAGGTTTTATGTAGACTCCGCTTTTACTCATYTACTGTAAACATATTTCAGAAATCATCAAAATCATATTCCAAAACCTCATTTTTTTCTTCTAAGTAAAATTTATGGGAACAGTATTGTTTTAAACACTGTGTTTAAAAAGTTTTTACTAAGAAGTCATTCTGAAATTGGACTTTCATAGCCCATGATGTCAAGAGTTCTGACAGGCATGTAATGCCTAAGTTAGGGAGAAAGAAAAGTTGACATTTTGGGTTTTACACACAAAGGTGTAAAGACATACAGCTGTCATATATCCACATGTTTAGATACAGTTGCCAGATACCTTATGTATTTGCTTATAATGCTGAAATACATAGATCATTTGAAAAGGAGAAATTACTGGTGCCAGAAAGTTTATTTTATTTTACATTAAAAAAGCTTAGATGAAAGTGAGGAAAGAAAAGCTTGGGATTGCAAAAGAAAGGTGATTCCCATTTTCTTACTGTTACCAGATCTGGACAGAGTACAAACCAGGCCAGCTATGGGGAAAGTGGACACAGACATGTATTTCTGGCAGTGGAATCATGTGTCAATGGTGTGGCTTCCTTTCACAGCTCTGCTCTACATGGACTTGGATTTCTTTTTGTTTTTTCCTGTATTTTTAGGACTATCTCTTCATTGGTTGAAAAAGTGTAGTGTAGAAGCCCTTAAATTGGCAGGGTCTGTTTAAGCTCCATGACTGACTTTAATTAATGCATTAATTAATCTGCTAGAGAGGAATGATTTAATAGCAGAAATGCTTCTCTATGTTCATGCAGCCACACTGGTATCTATGCATACTTCCCTGCTCTGTGTGGACATTGCAGACTGGAGCTGGCTGGGGGTTCAACACTGTCCTCCACTCTCTAGTGGAGATAAAGCATTAGTTCCTCATCTAGAAAAAACGTGATGATGTTTCTGTTATTCCCTTTGCCTGTGTTTCTGGCTAGATCATTTTCTTCTTATGTGTGCTCAAAGAGACCTACATCAGGGACTGATTCTTTCCCTTTTGCTATCACAACTTAAAATATTCATGGTCTCCTCCTGTGATTATACCTTCCTGACTCAGGCTAAATTCCCAGTCTTTTGAGTTTCTGGTCCTTTAGTACTCAGGGGTTGCCTAAAAGGATGAAGTTTAATCCAGATTTTTTGGCCAAGAGGTACAGCTGCAGATGCCTGAATGATGCAATTCCAATGCAGATGTACCCAGGAACATCTTCTGGCTCACATCAATAGTCTGTCTAGCCCCATATTCTCTGTGACAGGGGGAATAGGAGATGATATCTAGGAAAAGCACATATGTCTGGCTACTTTTTGTCATTCATTCCCCTTGTATTCTCTGAGCATGATGTATTAGGGATGCGAGAGAGCCTGTCTTTGACTAATCTTTTTAGTATCCATTTATGGACCTGCTGTCCATCAATTTGTTTAATTTCATTTTGAACTTCTGATCCTGTCTGCCTCTATTCTGTGGCAACAAACTACAGAATTCCAATACCAATTGTATAAAAAAGTCCTTTTTTTACCTAGTTTACCTTGTTTTATTGAGTGTTCCCAACTCTAGCATTGTGGAATTTGTTACATTCACCTTATCTGCCATCTTTATGATTTTGTAAAATTGAATAATTTCCCTTCTCTGCTGTGTCCATTCTAAACTGAAGGGTCCTAGGCTTTAAAGTCTCTCTTTTTAAGGCATCTATCCTTGTAAGACTCCACTCCCTTTATCATTTTATCTACCATTCTCTATACTTTCCTTACCTACACTGAGATGCTCAGACAAGAACCACATAGTACCCAAGATGGGGGCACACCAAGTTTTTAGAGAGTGGCAAAAGGACATGCTTTGCCTTGCCTGATGTYTAAAATTTTGGGAATTTTTGACTGTACTGCAGCTTAAGCTCACGATTTCAGAGCTGGTTAACTGTAACTTCAAGGTCTTTTTCCTGGGTCATAACAGCTGGTTCTTGAGTTCAGCATTTTGTAAACATGGTTTAAATTATTTTTTTCCTAGATATATTTATCTTCATTGTATTGGGTTTATGTTGCAAGATTTTAGTAGTGGAGGGGCTGCAGGGGTGGCCTCTGTGAGAAGAGACCAGAAGCTGCCCTCATGTTGGACAGAGCCAGTTCCAGCCGGCTCTGAAAAGGACCAGCCGCTGGCCAAAGCTGAACCCATCAGTGACTCTGGTCTGGGAAAACAYAGTTAAGAAAAGCTTAACAATGCTGCACAGCAGCTGTGAGAGAAAGGAGTGAGAAAAATGTGGGAGAGACAATCCTGCAGACACCAAGGTCAGTGAAGAAGGAGGGGGAGGAGGTGCTCCAGGCACCAGACCAGAGATTCCCCTGTAGCTTGTGATGAAGACCGTGGTGAGGCAGGTTGTCCCCCTGCAGCCCATGAAGGACCACAGTGGAGCAGATATTCACCCTGCAGCCCATTGAGRACCCCTTGCCACAGCTGGTGGAAATGCCCTGAAGAAGCTGCAGCCCATGGAGAGCCCACACAGGAGCAGGCTCCTGGCAGGAACTGCAGCCCATGGAGAGGAGCCCACACTGGAGTAGGATTTCTGGCAAGAMCTGTGACCCCATAGGTGACCCATGCTGGAGCAGCCTGTTTCTGAAGAACTGTACCCCATGGAGAGCACCCATGCTGGAGCAGTTCTTGAAGAACTGCAGCCCATGGGAAGGACCTGCATTGAAGAAGTTTGTGAAAGACTATATCCTGTGGGAGGGACCCCACACTGGAGCAGGGGAAGAGCATGAGGAGGAAAGAATGGCAGAGATGAACTGATCGCAATCCCCCATTCCTCATCACCCTGARCTGCTCAGGGTGAGAGGAGGTAGAAGAGTTGGGAATGAAGGAGTGAAGTTGACCCTGGGAAGCAGGGGGAGTGGGAGAAAGGTGTTTTTAGTTTTGTCCATGTTTCTCACTATCCTACTCTATTTTTAATTGGCAATAAATTAAAATAATCATCCCCAAATCGAGTCTGTTTTGCCCATGACAGTAATTAGTGAGCAATCTCCTTGTCTTTATCTTGACCAACAAGATTTTTCATCTTATTTTCTCCTCCTGTCCTGTAGAGGAGTCGGGGTGAGAGCGGCTTGGTGGATGGCCAAGGTTAACGTATCACATTCATCAACAGTCATATACCAGATCTCATTTGAATCCACAGAAATCAACCTTTCCTTAGGTGTGTCTAATCTTGAAGGTGTTCACATAACAGAGTGATTAGATCAGGCTTTGCACCAGGGACAAGAGGTCATAGTCATAAGGAGGTCATATGTGCTTAAAAATGAGCATCACAAAAGCTCAATACTTTCATGAGTCTATCCCAAACACAATTAAAAACTATCACAGAAAAGACCAAAATGTTATGAAAATCAGGATGCCATGGCTTTAATTCCAGTGCCAAATAAACACAGGATTCTATGTTCTGAGCTCTTGAAGGAGCTAATGGTTGATACTTCCAAATAATAATACTAAGGGAAAATCAGACTTTAATGGCAGACAAGCATTGGGCAATGGAATGCATACACCATGCAAGTTGAGAGAGAGAATTAGCCATGATACACAAGGAAGAAGGAAAAGATCCAATTGTGCAAAAGCAAGGTAAACCCCATCTTTTTTCTTCATTTTTTGTCCTGTTCCTTTCTTCCCATCTTCTATCCATTGATCTCACGTCCTTCTCCCTAGGCTTACCACTAGCTCTAAGTCCATTTTTTATTGTAGGACAGAAATATATTTTATTACAAGTTGAGCTCATTAAATAGGTCAGAGAACATAATTRATGAAACACTCCCCCATCTGCAAAAAGCACACAGTTAATTTGCCTCTTATACAAAAGTACTTAACACCTGCGAATTGTTCTAGCTTAAATTCTGATACTAAAAAGAGGGACTAATCTGGCAGCCCTTGATAACTAGCTTAATTCATGTTATTTAACTAAAACCTGTTAACCTTTATTAGCATTAACCTTTGACTTTATTAACATAATTAATTGAAATATGAATGCATGGATAAATCTCTGCGGAATAATACTTTTTAAAAAATAATTTGAAAGGGAGATATTTAACCTTCTCTAATACGCCAAGGAAATGTCTAGATTATGTTGCCCCTAAATGATATCCAAATTGCCTAGGAGCAAGGAAATAATTAATGGCTGGTTGTGATGGCAAGGGAAAGAATGGCCACTCTGTGCTGGACCAGATGTCAYACATCAAACTTCTCCTTTCCTGTAGATATCTTCATAAAACAATGTAAAGCACAGATTCTCTGGCCTCTCCAGTTTGAGCTACACTGGTGTATGAAGGAAAAAAGCAACAAAATCAGTAAGTATTTATTAAGATAACTGCTTGGATTAAAAAATTGACTCTGAAAGTTGTTAAAATGATTGCAAAGAACTGGGAAAGTTTGCTAGAGAAGGATCTCTACACATGCCCTATGCTTATACTCACTTTCTAAAAATCAGCAGCTAACTGTACCTGGATTGGGTGCAGCCTTAGTCTTCCCCAGAATTCCTGGTATTACTCTAGCATTAGGACAGTTTGTGTCCCTTGACTATCCTAGGAGCATGTCAGGCGTAGAGGCTTGAGCAGAGAAGAACAGACTCTTCAAACTGCCATACCCATGTGGAAAAAGGGTTACTCTTTGATCTTGTCTCAGATGTGCATATAAAAAGTGTTCAAAACTGTTGAGTCCAAGAGAAAGTCTGAGGCAGTGTTTAGAGATAGTTCCCCAGTTATTTAAGATTGGGGGGCCTGGTACGGCATTGCTATAGTTCCTTTTTAGCCTGCATCTTTGACTTTTCTTCCAATGGGAAACGAAGAATACTGTGTGTTGGAGGAGGGGAAATGAAAAGCTCCCTGGAGTTTACCATCCACCCTTGAGGTGAACAGCTTCCTCACTCCTCCATGGAGGATGAAGAGGTGGTATAAAGTCACATTACAAAGTTTCTGTCTGTAGTTGCTCTTTAGATGCCTGCCTTGCTTTTTGAAACATTTTGCAGAAGGTTTATGGAGTGTTATTGCAAATATTTTTCTTATCTCTCTCCCTGTAATATCAGTTCCCCTTACAGCCTAGAAAACTGTACACAGTTCCAGAAAAGAAAAATATTAACCAATAACTTTTAGAAAACACTAGGAAGTATGTATCCTCATTCTCCTCGCTGCATCTCTAAACAACCTTAAAACAAACCGTATAGCTATAGAAATGAGGAGTGCTGGATCTGCTTTTCTGTAATTCCTTTCAAATTCTTTTCATCAGCACTTGTCCTGTTTCTTTCTTTTCTTTTCAATCTCATTCTTTCTTTTTTTTTTTTTTTTTTTTTTTTTTTTTTTTTTTTTTTTTTTTTTTTTTTTTTTTTTTTTTTTTTTTAACCTTGAGATTGCATTCATTAGCCTTGTAAGCAATTTTGGGATAGTATTTGACCAGAAATTGTTGTGTGGAATACAATGACATTTTTGTATGCTCTTGGTGTGCACAGAATTTCATTACATACAGTATACATGTAATATTACATACAATTTTAAATCCAAGGCCCAATCCAAACCTTTTTGTCATTTATGATCTCTTCAGAAAGCAATCATAGAATCATAGAATAGTTTGGGTTGGAAGGGTCCTTTAAAGGTCATCTAGTCCAACTCCCCTGCAAGGAGCAGGGACATCTTCAACTAGATCAGGTTGCTCAGAGCCCTGTCCAACCTGACTTTGAATGTTTCCAGGGATGGGGCATCTACCACCTCTCTGGGCAACCTGTGCCAGTGTTTCACCACCCTCAGCGTCAAAAATTCCTTCCTTATATCTAGTCTAAATCTCCCCTCTTTTAGTTTAAAGCCATTCCCCCTTGCCCTGTTGCAACAGGCCCTGATAAAAAGTTTGTCCCCATCTTTCTTATAAGCCCCMTTTAAGTACTGATAGGCTGCAATAAGGTCTCCCCGGAACCTTCTCTTCTCCAGGCTGAACAACCCCAACTCTCTCAGCCTTTCTTCATAGGAGAGGCGTTCCATCCCCCTGATCATTTTTGTGGCCCTCCTCTGGACCTGCTCCAACAGGTCCATGTCTTTCTTATGCTGAGGGCTCCAGAGCTGGACGCAGTACTGCAGGTGGGGTCTCACCAGAGCAGAGGAGAGGGGCAGAATCACCTCCCTCGACCTGCTGGCTCTGCTTCGTGTGATGCAGCCCAGAATCAGGTTGGCGTTCTGGGCTGTGAGCGCACATTGCTGGCTCATGTCCAGCTTTTCATCCCCCAGTACCCCCAAGTCCTTCTTGGCAGGGCTGCTCTCAATCCCTTCATCGCCCAGCCTGTATTGATACCGGGGGTTGCCCTGACCCAGGTGCAGGACCTTGCCCTTGGCCTTGTTGAACCTCATGAGGTTCACATGGGCCCACTTCTCCAGCTTGTCCAGGTCCCTCTGGATGGATCCCATCCCTCAGGAGTGTCGACCACACCACTCAGCTTGGTGTCATCTGCAAACTTGCTGAGGGTGCWCTTGATCCCACTGTCTATGTCATTGATGAAGATATTAAACAGTACTGGTCCCAGTACGGACCCCTGTGGGACACCACTCGTCACCAACCTCCATCTGGACATTGAGCTGTTGACCACTACCCTCTGGATGCGACCATCCAACCAATTCCTCACCCACCGGACAGTCCACCCATCAAATCCATACCTCTCCAGTTTAGAGAGAAGGATGTTGTGGGGGACCATGTCAAAGGCCTTACAGAGGTCCAGATAGATGATATCTGTAGCCCTTCCCCTGTCCACTGATGTAGCCACTCCATCATAGAAGGCCACGAGGTTGGTCAGGCAGGACTTGCCCTTGGTGAAGCCATGCTGGCTGTCTCGAATCACCTCCCTGTCCTCCATGTGCCTTAGCATAGCTTCCAGGAGGATCTGTTCCATGATCTTCCCAGGCACAGAGGTGAGACTGACTGGCCTATAGTTCCCCGGGTCTTCTTTTTTTCCCTTTTTAAAAATGGGGGTTAAGTTTCCCCTTTTCTAGTCAGTGGGAACTTCACCGCACTGCCATGACTTCTCAAATACGATGGATAGTGGCTTAGCAACTTCATCCGCCAGTTCCCTCAGGACCCGCCTGCGGATGGATCTCATCAGGTCCCATGGACTTGTGCACCTTCAGGCTCCTTTGATGGTTTTGAACTTGATCTTCTCCTACAGTGGGCGGCTCTTCATTCTCCCAGTCCCCGCCTTTGCCTTTTGCGGCTTGGGCGGTGAGGCTTGAGCGCTTGCCGGTGAAGACTGAGGCAAAAAAGTCATTGAGTACCTCAGCCTTCTYCATATCCCAGGTAACCAGGTCTCCCGYTTTGTTCTGGAGAGGGCCCACATTTTCCCTCATCTTCCTTTTATCCCCGACCTACCTCTTTTCTTGTTGCCCTTTATGTCCCTGGCCAGATTTAATTCTGTCAGGGTTTTAGCTTTCCTAACCTGATCCCTGGCTGATCGGACAATTTCTCTGTATTCCTCCCAGGCTACCTGTCCTTACTTCCACCCTCTGTAGGCTTCCTTTTTGTGTTTGAGTGTGTCCAGGAGCTCCTTGTTCACCCATGCAGGCCTCCTGGCGTTTTTGCCTGACTTCCTCTTTGTTGAGATGCATTGCTCCTGAGCTTGGAGGAGGTGATCCTTGAATATTAAGCAGCTTTCTTGGGCCCCTCTTCCCTYCAGGGCTTTGTCCCATGGCACTCCACCAAGCAGATCCCTGAAGAGGCCAAAGTCTGCTCTCCTGAACTCCAGGGCAGTGAGCTTGCTGCGTGCCCTCCTCGGTGCCCTAAGGATCTTGAACTCCACCATTTCATGGTCACTGCAGCCCAGGCTGCCCTTGAGCTTCACATTCTCCACCAGCCCCTCCTTGTCGGTGAGAACAAGGTTCAGCATAGCACCTCTCCTCGTTGGCTCCTCTACCACTTGGAGAAGGAAGTTATCATCGACGTATTCCAGGAACCTCCCAGATTGCTTATGCCCTGCCGCATTGTCCCTCCAACAGATATTGGGGTGGTTGAAGTCCCCCATGAGGACCAGGGCTTGTGAACATGAGGCTGCTCCTATCTGTCTATAGAGGGCCTCATCGGCTCGGCCTTCCTGGTTGGGTGGCCTGTAGCAGACCCCCACCGTAATGTCACCTGTCCCTGCCTTCCCTTTAATCCTGACCCATAAGCTCTTGTTCAGCTCCTCATCCATGCCCAGGCAGAGCTCCATGTGCTCCAGCTGGTCATTGACATAGAGGGTGACACCCCCTTCTTGTCTCCCCTGCCTGTCCTTCCTAAAGAGCCTGTATCCCTCCATCCCAACACTCCAATCATAGGAGCCATCCCACCACGTCTCTGTGATGCCAATAAGGTCGTAGCCCTGCAGGCGTGCGCACGTCTCTAACTCCTCTTGTTTATTCCCCATGCTACGTGCGTTTGCACAGAGGCATTTAAGTTGTGTCCCCGATGAAGCTGTCTTACTGGCTGGAGTTACTTTGTGCAGCTCTTCAGGCGCTCTCCTGCTGACCTGCGATCCTTCTCCAGGCTTTGGGCATCTATTGCTGGCCCTGGCATCAAGCTGGTAGGAGTGGGATGGACTGAGGTTCCCCTTCCCCAGCATCTTTAGTTTAAAGCCCTCTTCACCAGCTTGCCAAGCCTATGACCAAAGATGATCTTCCTCTTCTGACAGATGGACCCCATCAGCCCCCAGTAGACCAGGTTTCTCAAAGTAAGTCCCATGGTCTAAGTAACCGAAGATGAAGTTTGATTGAAAATGACAAGGACACAAAACTTTTATCAAAGTGGTTTCTTTTTCATTCTTTTAGCCATCAGAAAATAAGGGTTTAAATAGATTACATCTCCCAATCAAAAGTTCTGATTTAAGTAGCGGGCTTTTTTCCTGTATGTGATGGCTATTTTCATGTATTTTCGTTGACTATTTTCTTTCACTGTCCAAGCCCTCAGGCTAGTTCTTGGCAGGAACACAAACCCCAGATGCATCTTCCTTAAAGGTGTTCACAAATAATTAGTGATTCAAAGCCAGAGCTTATATCCCAGTAAGGAAAAGGCAAGCTGAACGAAAGACAGGAGTGTCAGACGGATCTATGCAGACCTTGTAAGCAGGGAAAATGAGGATATTAGGAAAATCAGAAAAGTGGGAAATGCTCAACCTGGAGCTCTCAGTTGATGGGAAAGTGGTCCTGGCTATTAAGATGTCAGGCAGGTCCTCAAGGGAGGGGTTGTCTCTAGCCCATTCAAGGAATGTATGACTTCAGAGAAGTGTCTTTGTTGTGTAACTCAATTTCCTGAATGTGAAGCTGAGTTAATAACAGTAAAATTTTTTATTTCACCTGGCCATGTTTGTTTGGGTGTCTTTAATTACTAAGTGTTTGATAGCATGCAGCACAACTGGACTGCAGTTTCTCTGGGAAGGAGCAGTGGGGTTCTTCTGTGTTGCCACTACATTGCTGCTGTTGGTAGTAATGAGTTATTCTAGTTAAGTACTAAAGATACAGTTGTCCTGGTTTTGGCTGGGATAGGGTTAATTTTCTTCCTAGTGCTGTGTTTTGGATTTAGTATGAGAAGAATGTTGATAGCACACTGATATTTTTAGTTGTTGCTAAGTAGTCTACTAGTCAAGGACTTTTCAGCTTCCCATGCTCTGCCAGGTGCACAAGAAGCTGGGAGGGAGCATAGCCAGGACAGCTAGCCCAACTGGCCAACGGGGTATTCCATACCATGTGACGTCATGCTCAGTATATAAATAGGAGGCGTGGTCCAGGAAGCACAAATCACTGCTTGGGTATTGCTCAGCAGGTGGTGAGCAATTGCACTGTGCATCACTTATTTTGTATATTCTATCATTATTATTATTATTATTATTATTATTATCATTATTTTCCCTTCCTTTTCTGTTTTATTAAACTGTCTTTATCTCAATCCACGAATTTTACTTTTTTTTTTTTCTGATTTCTCTCCCCCATCCCACTGGAGGTGGGGGAGTGAGCGAGGGGCTGTGTGGTGTTTGGCTGCCTGCAGGGTTAAACCACAATAACAGTAAATTTGATCTCCACTTGGAGGACTTTTTACCAAAGCCTCTAGTGATAGGACAAGGGGCAAAGGTTTTAAACTGAAAGAAGGTAGGTTTAGATTGGACATAAGGAAGAAATTTTTTACTATGAGGGTTGGTAAGACACTGGAACAGGTTGCCCAGAGAAGTTGCGGATGGCCATCCCTGGAAGAGTTCAAGGTCAGGTTGGACAAGGCTTTGAGCAACCTGATCTAGTGGGAGATGTCCCTGTCCATGGCAGCGGGGTTAGACTAGATGATCTTCATGTCCAAAGAAGAGCAACGAAGCTGGTGAAGAATCTAGAGAACAAGTCTTATGAGGAGTGGCTAAGGGAACAGGGGTTGTTTAGCCTGGAGAAAAGGAGGCTCAGGGGAGACCTTATTGCTCTCTACAACTACCTGAAAGGAGGTTGTAGTGAGGTGGGTGTCGGTCACTTCTCCCAGGTAACAAGTGATAGGACGAGAGGAAACGGCCTTAAGTTGCGCCAGGGGATGTTTAGATTGGATATTAGGAGAAATTTCTTCACTGAAAGGGTTACCAAGCGTTAGAACAGACTGCCCAGGGAAGTGGTTGAGTCACCATCCCTGGAGGTATTTAAAAGACATGTAGACGTAGTGCTTAGGGACATGGTTTAGTGGTGGACTTTGCAGTGTTAGGTTTATGGTTGGACTCGATGATCTTAAGGGTCTTTTCTAACATAAATGATTCTATAATTCTATGATTCTAACTTTAAAGATCTCTTGCAACCCAAACCATTCTATGATTCTATGATTTTATGAGTCTATGACTCTATGACTCTATGACTTCTATTTCATGTTTATTTTCTAGAAGAGTAGAACAAAGTCTGCAGCAATGTAACACCTCCTGTTCTGCTTTGCTTACTGGCCCAAATCTCAGGCTGGCATTGAGGCAGGATTTCTGCTTCTGTCTTTTCAGTCCTTTCTCTCTTTTTAACCTTCAAAACTTATCACCTCACAAAGCACTTCCTGGATTGTTGCAGGGGTGGAAGAGGGTTTGGGGGACATAGGAGTGGCCATGAAGATGTGGAACACTGTTTCTGTGACCAAGTCCTGCCTCTTTCAAAGTCTCCTTAGTGCCTGGCAAGGAAATAAGAGGGTTTTTTTTTCTATATGGAGGTAAGCTAGTGGGGACTACTTCCTTGCCATTCCCAGAAGCCCCAAACATACACACAATAGGGAGACAGGAGAAATTAAAAATTAAGCAAATGGATACCCAAGCTGAAATATCTTTTGTGATGGTGTTGTGAGACAGCAGTCTATGGACAGAGGAAGATGACCATATTTACTAACCCCAAATGCTAGGGTTCAATGAATGCAAAGCTCCAGGAGCAAGTTATCAGTTGCAGTACCCATGCTGAGCCAGGGTATACATGGAAAAGCCATTTCCAAAGGGGTAGTTTTTAAGCTGATTGATTGAAATCTGCGTAACTCCAGTGAAATCCAGAGAGTCAGAGACTTAAGAGTGAGAATGTAGCCTTAACCTTCTCTAACAAAAAAATACAGCCATGCAATGCTAAAATAAGCTTCTCTTGCTTTCTGCAGAAACTGCAGGTGTTTGGATGTATCATCATGTGATTAGGTACCCACTGGACCCGCTTTGGTATTCAGAGAGAGTATATCCTGCAGGAGCACAGAAAACAGAATTAAGTGGTGGAGCAGAGACAGAGCCCTGTGTCTAACAGGCAGCTTGGGGCCCCACTTGTTGGGATTGCAGAGGATGAGAGAAAGGGAAAGGTCAATTTATCTCTAAGTCTATGTCCTTGCTTTACAAACAGGCTTTTAGAGAGGGAGAGGGGGGTGGAAGGGCTGTCTTCTTCCCCTACAGTAAACAAGTTATCTGTAGATGAGAACAGARAGAATGTAGGGCCTCTGTCAGCACCTCTACCCTATCAGAACTGTGAGGACAAAATTTCATTTTTAAAGATGTTGATTAAATTGTTAAAATTTCCCACCAGCTTAATTTTCTTTTAATATCTTTCAGCTTCCAATGCAGTTCCTAATTCCTGAGCTTCAAGGAATATATATTGTAGTATCAAATGTAATGTTCAAATGCCTGGAACATAGGATTTTCCATACCAGATCAGGCCATGAAGTCACACTAGTCCGTAGTCTGCCTGATGGCATGGCCATTATCTTGTAGTTCAGAAGAGGCAGTAACAAGGCAGACAATCTAAATGGTGATTTCCCTTCTTGCCTGAAAATAGCATGGACTTGCCTCTGGGCTCTGAAAGTTGAAAATATCCATTGATATTTTGCTTGCCACTGCTTTTGAATTTTTATTGTAACCAATCTTCTTGGGTAAAAGTTTTACACTTCCGAGTGCAAAATTAAAAACTTATTATATTGCATGGTATATATATATATCTATCTCAGATAACTCTCATATTGATGTTTCAGTAACCTCCTATTTCTTTTAACAGTTGTCATGAATGAGTGGTTTTGAGGCCGCTTAAAGAATCACCGGCAAAGGTATCAGCAAAAAGTGATTTTAATAGAGATTTATAAAAGCGCAACTTAACAGAATTTGATGGCAAGGTCCACTCTATTACTTATTGCATGGATTGAGTATAAACAGGGAAAAATCGTGTAGAATTGAGTTGGAATGATTTATACAGAGATTGAGGACAAGAGGGTATGGGAGACCCTCCCGTTGAGTCACGAGGTTCAGAGAAGACCCGGCTGGATCCAATCTTAGTCTCAGACTTGGACAACAGTTTGTGTCTAATACAAAAAGGGATAGGGAGGCCCTCCCATTGGGTCGTGAGGTTCAGAGTAGACCCCCTTGCTTTCTAAACTCCTTCTCAGAGAGGAGTCTAGGTGCGGCTGGATCTACCCCTAGTCTCAGACCCGGTCAACGGTTTATGCCTAAGGGATTATGAGTGTTTAGCAGCAACCTAAAGTTCATTCACAGTTTTAAGGTAAATCATAAGATTTTAACAGCACTTAATCATTAACTAATTTAGCAGTTAATAAGTGAGTTAATCAAGTTTACCACAGTTACTAAAGTAACTTGATTACAGATTATGCTTATTACTGATTGTCTAAATCAATACACACAAACACACACACACATCACACATAAGGGCCCAAAGCTAGTTAAATTTACAGGCCTGAAGCTAGGTTATAAAGGCCTTAAGCTAGATAAATACCTGTTAAAAATTCCCCTCGAATGTCGTGAAATACTCACGCTCAATGTCTTGGCATTTCTCAATGGACGAAGAGTTGATCCTCAAGTAGCGTCTCTGCCGAAGAGTGTTTCAGGCCAGATCCTGAGGGTCCTCTGAATTTCACAAACTCAAGGGTTTGTGACTTCTGAGAGGCGTCCCACTCAGAGGGAGACTCTGGGCACAGGCCGCTGCGGTCCAGGAGAGCTCAAAGGGTCTCGCTTGGGGACCGCTGTTTATAGGTTTGCAAGATGATTGGCTTTAGTCATCAGTAACTTTCCATCCTGGCCACTATCCGAGGTGGTCCGGGATAGTAATTATGGTATTGTTTTGTGGTTACAATGGTATCATTTTGTGGTAACCATTGTATCGTCCCACTTGATCTATGATCCAGGTAGGGAATGCTTCAGGGTTGTCAGGAATGATGAATTGTCTCCTGCTTTCATTCCCTACTTTGATCAGGTAGCCAGTGTTCCTGGTATGATCAGTGCCACTCCCCACCTCATTCATGCAAGAGTGCCTGGTACAGTCAAGGGATGYTTAACTGCCCAACTCATTACACAATGGCTGAGGCCTAACAGGAGTTTCTGAGATCGTAGAGAGGCCTAGGGGAAGGGGGGAAATGCACCACCACAATAGTTTATATGTTGACCTCTGGGCTCTAAACATTTTAAATTGCCATAAATAGATAATAATTCATAGTAAGATAGAATGTGTACGTGTGTATAGGTGTGTAGATTCTCACAACAAAAACTCATGTTGCGTTTCCCAGTTTTAAAACCATTATGGAGTATCCTAGATAAAATATATCACTTGGCAAAGAAATAACACAAGAGCCTTTGCTCTTCCATCCATGGTCTTTGAAGGATGTAAGCGTTTGCTTACAAGCTGCAGGGCTTGAACAAAAAGGTAAGCATGCATTTAAGTGCTTTGTCAAGTAAGTTGGGATACTGATTTGATGTCTCAAATGTAAGTAGGCTTACCAAGAAAAATAATGAACTCATATGACATTAAGACAGTATAGTGTTTATTAGTTGCTAGGTATTTGCCATAATCCTTTTCTCTATTTCAAAGGACTTGATCAGCAAATCAAGAAAAAAAGCCACATCCCTTTGCCTGTGGTAACCATTTACACAGCATGGCGAGCAAGTACTGGGAGTAGACAGTGTGAAAGAAATTCCATTGCAAATATGATCCAGGAAACTTTCTTATCTACATAAAACCTCAATGTACAAGTCATTCATGTATAATTTTGTTTGACCCAGATACGACACAGTTATGGGGGTTTAAAGAGTCAGCAGTTGTCAGCTTAGCTGCAGTAACTGACCAAATGCACATTCTTCGCATTCAGCAAATATGAAATAAAGCACATTAGTTTGAATCTCAGTGAGAGACAATCGAGATACAGTGAGTCATCACACTCTTTACAAGGAACAAGGAGTGTGCTTAATCAGTTATCCAGGCTCAGCTAACATTCAGAAACTTGTTAAGCTGTGGTTACTTATTTGAAACATTATTATAGTTCAAATCCAAGTGCTCCAACATTAAAAAAAAACCAGTGTGGATATAAGAAGAAGCCTTTTTTCACAATGAGGACAGTCAAGCAGAGGAACAAGTTGCTCAAAGAGGTTGTGCAGTCTCTGTTGGAGGTTTTCATGATGCGACTGCTCAAAGCCCTGAGCAACCTGGTCTGATCTCATAGCYGACCATGGTTTGAGTAGGACCTTGGACTGGAGATCCTCTATGACCCCTTTCAGCTATTATCCTATTGGTCCTATGATGATCCTATGAAACTGAAGAATGAAGGTCACCTTTATAATCTCACTCTGACTTTGGGAAATGTACAGACAATAAATCTAATAGTATAGAAAATTCTTTGACATTTCATTTAAGCGGGTGAGTGAGAGAAGTAGCAGATTGTGATCTTCTTCCAATGAGGCACTAAAATGGGTTGGGGTGCTCTGTAAGGGCTTGAAAAGATATTTTCTGACTCTGTTTAGTGTCTAAAAAAGTAGGGTACGTTTTCAGGTAGATAATATAATAGAATGACACTATTATGGAATATAGGGCACTTCTCTGAAACAAAGTCCAGCACTGTCAGTGACAGATTTCAAATCTCAGGTCTCAGAATGAACAGAGTTTCTTGAAGAAGAGATCACTGGTATTGCACAACTGTGAGAAAAATGTATTTCCATGGTCTTACATTGTGACAAGCCTGAACCATTTTATCTCAAATTCTCAGAATCATCCAATGTAAATCGGATGTCTGATACAGAACACCTTGTTGCCAGGATAGAATTAAGCCCACTTTCTCTAGTAGGTAAAATTTCAACAGATATAGTCTAAATTATTCCCCTAAACTCCCTGTGGCCTTGGTAGAGGGGAAGGGGCACTCTCCAACTTAGGTGGCTATGCTGTTTGAGATGGATCACCATCYGGGAGTGCTGTTCTCTCTTTATGCAATATAGAAGGATCTTACCTGACAAGTATAAATGCCTAGCTTCTTGACACCTGGACTCAAGAGGAGTACATCCCCAATTCAAACAGCTGAAAGTCTGCAAAGTTTTTAGCACTGGAAAGCAGGTTTTGTCTGGATAGCCATCAGCATCTTCCACCATGAACAATTCCATCAAGTCCAATTTTGGTGTGAAGACACACATATATTTGCACAGGCTACCATCAGAAGCCTTCTAATTTCTTGGTATTTCATGTAGCAGTGAGTTCTCCCATTTTCACTTTAATATATTATCAATGACCAATAAGGAGTTGAGTGAACACTAAGTTTGCAAACAACACTAAATTAGGAGGGGCTGTTGATTCCCTCGAGGATAGAGAGGTCCTACAGAGAGATCTTGATAGATTAGAGCACTGGGAAATCACCAACCTTATGAAATTCAACAAGGACAAATGCTGGATTCTGCACCTGGGATGATGTAATCCTGGATGTACGTATAGATGGGGACTCAAAAGGCTGGAATGCAGCCCTGAAGAAAGGGATCTGGGAGTTTTGGTTGATGCTAAGCTCAGTATGAATCAACAATGTGCCCTGGAAGCCAAAAGGACCAACTGTATCCTGGGGTGCATTAAGCACAGTATAGCTAACTGGTCAAAAGAAGTGATTGTCCCACTACACTCAGCATTGGTGCAGTCTCACCTCGAGTACTGAGTGCAGTTTTGGGCTCCATAATATAAGTAGGATATCAAAATATTAGAATGTGTCCAAAGAAAGCCAATAAAGATGGTGAAAGGTCTAGAGGGCATGACTTATGAGGACCAACTGATGATACTAGGTTTGTTCAGCTTAGAGAAGAGGAGACTGAGGGGTGACCTCATTGCTATCTACAACTTCCTCATGAGGGGAAACAGAGGGAGGTGCTGATCTCTTTGCTCTGGTGTCCAGTGATAGGAAGGGGTATCAGGGGAAGTTCAGATTGGATATTAGGAAAAATTTCTTCRCTGAGAGGGTGGTAAAGCAGTGGAACAAGCTCCCCAGGAAAGTGATCATGGMACCAGGCCTGTTGGTGTTCAAGAAATGTTTCGACAATGCTCTTAGATATATGGTTTAAATTTTAGGTTGCCCTGTGTGGTGTCAGGAGTTGGACTCGATGATCCTTGTCGGTCTCCTCCAACTGAGGATATTCTATGATTCTRTGATTCTGTGATTCTATAGTTTTGGCTTAAAAAATTAAATATTTCATCTTTAATTTCAAGCAGCACTGCCTTATCTCTTCTTACTGACATACAATAAAAAGCAATGGAGTGATTTCCCTTCACCCCATTTTTTTTGTTGACTTCCACGTGTTCTCTTTGCAGTTGCTCTTCTTGCTGTTATTCAGCCTCTCCTCACATGAAAACCTCTCAGGGCTCTAATCTTTTGTAGTTTGCTCTCCTCTATTTATGGTAGATCTTATGCTGAGATTGGATGTATAAACTGAACTTTGTGTTCCAGATGAGAATATAGCACTGATTCAAAAAATGGTATTATCAAGTTCCTGGAATATTTCCCCCCCCTGTTGCTTACAGAGGTTTTTTTGTTGTTATTGTTGTGGTTTAATCTCTGTGATGCACTGAGAAAGGTACCAATAGAAATGGTATGAATCTGCAAAGTTGCACTAAAGTCAGTAGAGGTAAATCAATTTGCATGAACTGAAACTCTTGCCATTTAATATTYTTTTCATATGTAATTATGAGTTTTTCTGCATGCATATTGTGTTGCTATATTTTTAATTTTCTTTTGGAAAACAAAATCGGCCTGATGTGTTTACATTAAAATGCAATATTCAGCTTCTGTCAATACCAGTCTTTGAAAAGCTTATTGATATTTGAAGCTACTGTCTTTCTTCTCTCTTTCTTTTTAATTGACCCAATTTAGAAAAAAACATTAAAAAATGGAAGTTTTTAACTCTCTTTCTTGAGAAGAAAATTGTAATGCACAGGATATTTATTCTGTCAATTATTGCTGTCAGCTAAAGCTGCAACTGAGAAGTGGCTAGATTTATTCTGGAAATTTCTTCCCTGATGTATCTGACCATTGTTGTGATTTTGTTTAAATCACATGAAATAATTCTTGACTGTTTAAAACACCAATAGCCAGAGGTTGGCATTAAAGATACATGATGGTGCAGCATTGTAAAGCATCTTGCTGTACAAATGTGATAGAATTGCTGATTTGCCTGTATTTTGTCAGGTTCTGCTCCAAATCCTCCCCAAAATCAGTTGGAGATTGCTCTGGTGGTTTTGAATCCAGCCCTCAKCTCCACTTTGAAAGAGGCTTACACAATTCTTCTTTCCTTAAAAACTGTCCTGATTTTGAATCGACAATTAAAAAGTCAGCGCCTCCTATGCTCAAAAGCTGAATGGTGGCTTCCACTGTTCTGCTTTCTCTATACCCATGTAGACTTTACAACTAAATCCTGCCCAAATTCTTCTTGTCAAATGCAATACTTACTGGACACCTGCTGGAAATAGACAGGAAACAGTCTAACAGGTTCCTGGAGTGTGTGGAAGACAACTTCCTGACGCAGCTGGTGAGGGAGCCAACTAGGGAAGGTGCCTCGCTCGACCTGCTGTTTACGAACAGAGAAGGACTGGTGGGAGATGTGGTGGTCGGAGGCCGTCTTGGGCTTAGCGACCATGAAATGATAGAATTCT
>JAYKAV010002825.1:61194-127158 GCA_035582835.1 Phoebastria nigripes
CCTTCTCTTCTCCAGGCTGAACAACCCCAACTCTCTCAGCCTTTCTTCATTATCTCCACACCTTTATTATTTCTTTGATCCACAACTCCTTRAAGTTTTTTACTCCTACTGTTACTTCTCCCAGTTGCTTGGAGAATTAACATCTTTTCTCTAAACTCTGTTTCTCCAGGTAGTGACAAGAATGATGTCTGGATTTGATCCACTCCCTGAATCCTCTTCAGTTTTCATTTTTCCAAGCCCATCAAGTGTCATGCACTGAACATGAGATTTGCTCCCCTGTGCACCTCTTACAGACAGACTCTGGCTTTTCTCCTACTCCATGATCCTGTGGATAGTGTTATGCAGTAGCTGGGGTCCCGTTTAATTAATAGGGTCTCACTTTCCAAGGAGAATCTCTTTCACATCTTTAGGTGATATGAAAGTCCTTGAGCATTCTGTCTTCCCAAGATCTCCAAAGGCAAGAAAGCCTTATTCTGGTGAGTGTTTGTTTGAGAATGTCAGACTGGTTGTTTGAGGAAGTCCAGTAGTTCCTCAAAAAGCAGTACTAATGGATTGATTTGTTTACATTCTCCCATCTGCACCAAAAATGCAAGTATCTAGGTAGGAGAAGGGATATATTATTACGTGAAGCTCATGGGACTCCTTTAGTATGAAAATTGCAATACAAATGTATTATTATCTCAAAATACACTGAAATAGTCAGTCCCACACTCATCACCATGGTATCTGAACACCTCTGGGATGATATAATAATGTAATTGATCTAAAAAAGGTAGTGTAATTATACCTCTGCTGCAATATTTCACACACAGAGACTATTTATAATTACTCTTTTACTAACTTTTTGACAGGATCTATTTTCTTCAATGGGAGATAGTGGGATAATTTATAGACAGAAAAGCTCTTTGATTGCGGAAAGTATGAGACCTTACATGAGAAGTTCCGTGTTTGCATTTGAGCAATTGATTGACTCCTTGCACCTCAGGGCTCCTCAACAAGAAAAGATAACAAGGCTTTCTTTTACTCCGATGTGTCTTCTCTGGTTGGATGCTTAAGACTCAGAGAAATGTTCATTCTGAGCACTCTTCTTACCCAAATTTAGCATCTAAAATGTAAGCTTCTAGTCCAAGATAGTAATCCTGGCTCCTTCTGTAGTCAATAGGAAGAAACCGAAACCACCGGAAAGAATGACCTATCTCATACCAAGAAGGGTGTCTGATGGGTGGGACAACTGACCACGATTACAATTCCTTGACAATAGATGGAGCCTAAATAACCAATTTAGACTGGTTCCTGAATGAACGCAAGCACTTCACTACCTTTGTGAAGTTGGACTGTAGTGCATTAGGGTATGGATTTTCTCTTCTGCACTGCATTTTCTCTTACTGTATGTGAAGCTCAAAAAAGATACAAATTCCACAGGGCCTGAAGGCACAGTTTTACATAGTATGTTTCTTTATATATATACACACACATATGTRTATATATACACACATATATAAATATACATGTTATAGTCACTAATTATAACAATACAGTGATACTACAACATACATACTAGTCTAGCATTGCAGTGCTGAAAGGAGCACAAACAAAACTTCTGCATCTTAAGTAGCAGAAACAAAAGAGCATATGAATTCCTTTCATACATAAGTATGTACCTGTTTCTGCTGCTTGCCTGAGAAATGTTTTGCAAAATGAGGGAAAAAATCTTCAGTACAAGCTTAAATCCCTGTTCAGGAAAGTATTTAATGGGGGATTATTTTACGCATATATTTTAGTCTTATTGCCTTCAGGAGGACTGAGAAACATGCAAAAGTTAAGTAAATGTCATCATGGTAAAATAATGCATCTATCTAAATTGGGAAAAGTGGAACGGTGACTATAATTGATCGGACTCCTCTCAAAGGTCAAATGCTGCCAAGCACTGGTATTTGAGGTTTTTTGGTTGTTTCTTCAATTGACTTTCCTTTTTGTAACATGACTGTTAAAATTTTTTTTGCAACATTTTAATTCACAAATTTAATTATAGTTCAAACACCTGCAAGCAGTTATTAAAATTTCCCTTTAACCAGATTCTCTTATATTTTATGATCTTCACACACACACACACACACACAAAACCTTAATTAAATTTTGTTTGTTTTTATGCCCAGTTTGCGATTTCTGATTTTCACTTTCTTCATTAATTAGATAAGGAAAAAGCCATAGGGTTTTAATTACTCAAGATATGTTCGAACATATCTTCATTTTCAATTAAAGGTGAGATAAGATGTTTGAAGAGAAATTAACTAACACAGTAATTTTTCTTTTATTATCCTGACAGAAAACATATATATCATGAGATGCTATCAGTCGGCCTGTTTGCACTTCTKAGGAATCTCTTGGGTATGTTTTAAATTGAAAGAAATTAAATTATAAGAGGAAGAAATAAAGGCCTAAATCTTCAACAAGACCTGTGAATGATTGCAACATTTCTGACTTCCTTTAGCAGGATCATTCCCAGTTAGTCTTAATTTCACTAGTGGATTTTACTGGGGTAATCTGGCATTTGGTATACATACCATCTGGTGAAGAAAATACTGATTTCAGTGAGTTCAAAGTCAGGTTTAACACATACTGGTAGTCCGTCTTCCTAATTTTATGAGCAAAATATGTATATGAATACGTATGAATTGCTCATAAAAGATCTTTCTAAAGGGAAGGAAAAGTCAATGGGATGATAAATGCCAATGAGCAGAGAATAAATATACTTGGAAAGACCACAGGCAAAGTCCGTAATAACTCACTTCTCATGCCCAATTCTAAAGAAGTCAATGAGCTGGGCGGGTATCTAACACACCTTTGTTAAGACACAGCTCTCTCAATCACCAAGACATCAGCTGTACAGTTGCATTTCTCACCATTGGGTTATGAAGAGCTGGTAAACGCCACATCATGGCCGTCTGGCAAGTCATACAGCAACTTCTCTGAATTATTTGTTTTTCAGCAGCGACAATGCCTCTGCCTTGTCTTCTTGTCCTTCTCTTATACTGCGTACCATACAAAGCCCTTCAAACCTGTCATTTGTTCTCTGCTCTGAATAATGTGGAAATGGATGTCTAGACCGAAGCTGTCAGAATCATTTAGAGATAAAAAAACTACAGCGTAAAGGAAACAACCTGTCTATGCTATGGATTAATTTAACCTGGTTTTAGGGAATTGCAGATATACCAATGACGTTAAGTATGTTTTATTCCTTATAAATTATGTAAAGAAGATAATACCAACTTTAATAGAGCCATCTCTCCAAAATGAAGTAATCTCAATTAATCAACACTGAGCACATCCCATTGGTCCCACAGACAGAATTCCCTCTTTTGTTTTTTTTTTTGTTCTATTGTTGTTAGGCCAGAGATCTTTTGAGACTATGAAATCCATCCTGGCTTTAGATTTGCAAACTCACAAGTGTAAAAGAAAATCATACATATTGTCATTTCAGCATATTGCAGCATGGGACTGGTAATCTGCTTAAAAATTAAATAGGCTAAAGCAGATGCAATAGACATAGTTATGAAACTTGTCATAGCTTTGAGTAATCAAACGGCATCTTCTGTGTAAAGTAACCATGTACTTAGGATTACGGATAGTACCCCAATCTTTCTGAAATGGAGTTTAACCTTCGAACTGATCTTGATTCTACTTTTTAGCTAAAGACAGTCCAGTTACCTAGGCAGTGCTCAAAAACCTTCTAATATTTGGAACAGTCAAGACATACAAATTTATGGCCAGTAACAGAGTTCTTAGCTTTCTGTTTTCACTGTAGTCTAAAAGGATTTAGGATTTAGAAAGTCTTAGGGATAACACTGGTCTGGACACAAAGGCTGTGTAAATTTACCAGTGTTTGGGCACAGACCCAAGCAGGTGAAGTATACCATTGACGCTGTTAAACTATCTGAATGGTCCTTGGCAACCTTTGGGTCTCAAGAATTAGCCTAGTCCAGGACTAATAGGTAGTTTCGATGTGGCCACCATGTTGAAGACTTGGAGAGTTTAATAGTGTGCATATAGTAAGACTATTTGAGCGGCTATCAGGGCTGGAAGACAGGCCTTGGAAAGTCCTTAGTTAAGACGCAACTAAGCGGATGACAAACATCTCATTTTATCTACCTTGGACACTTTCCTTAGATGGGGATCCTCTCCCTTGAGATGTGCTTGGCACTGTCAACTGATAATAGAAGGAGCCTAGCTGGTTTGCTTAGACTTGCCACGTATCTTCAAGGCTAAGGATAAAGGAGGCAAGTAATACCTCGTCTAGGATTCCTTGGGTCATCTTGCATAAATCCTTTAGACTTTGTGTTGTTCATTTTCCCCAGTTAAAGAAAAGGGATAATATCTGGCAGACTTTGCAAATGTCTGGGTTAAAAAGTTTGCTATGTCTGTCATTTCTGCTGTTTTTTATGGTTTGTTTTTTTAAAGCCCAAAATCCTGGTACAGACAATTAAAGCCTTTCCAGATCTAGTTCATTACCTCTGTACTACCAGTCCTAAAGACTGCTTTTTCAATGGGGAGAGTATTTTGCCCAAATTTCTTTCCATGGTTCTGAAATTTATATGTAGTCACCTAAAATACATGGCCTGATTTTCAAAGGGCTAGGAATTCACCACTGGTTTTTAAATGAATGGCTGAATCCTCACTGCCGTGGGAAATGAGGGCATTTGTTTGGAAGGATTTACATTGGCTGTTAAGTATCAATGAAGCCAGGATTCCTGAAAGACATTCATGATTTTGTGTGCCTCCATTTGTAAGGTGGGGAATTTAGACAGAGACATGACAAAGGATTTTGATTTCCAAAAGGTACCACACAGTAGCCCTAAGAAAATAAGATCTTTTTAAGGTGTTCCAAGTTAGACATGCAAAATGAAAGGTCACATTTGAAAATCACCAAAGGTACCCACAAGCAATTATCGCATACAGAATTCTCCAGTTTTAATTAGCAGAGAATGAATCATTCCATAGAGGGTGAGTTAAAAAAAGAAAAAGAGATGCAGGGTGGGAGCGAGGGGGGGAAATCAAACTAGATTTCAGTAATAGACAAATACTAGTTCAGGTCCAGGAAATACAATTATTTGAAATCAGACCTAAAGTGAATGACAACACCACAATGGAATTTGGTTTTCTGTAAAGCTTTTCAAGCTTAAGGTAATCAGAAGCTTTTTCTTTTTCTTTTTCTTTTTTTTTTTTTTTAACAAAGTAAATACATGAACTGCATACTTAACTATCATTGAATGTTGTAAAAAATATTTATGGATTTATTTGGCAGTTAACAACATGGCCTATAGCAATTAATATTTTTTATTTACAGAACTCAGTGCTGATAATGGACAACTAATAGGCATGCTTAATTGGCTTTTAACTACTGGTATCTTGTTATAGTATTTTCCTCTTTGCCCAATGGCAGCAACATTCCTGAGGATTTCAATGTAAGTTTAATATGTTGCTGATTTTTAATTACATTTTCATTGCTTATGCAAATGCATGCTCATTTGTGTGGCAAGCCAGGGGTCAGTAACAAGGACAGTTCTGGCACGTTTCTCTATTCAGTGCCTGCAGTCAACAGCGTTGTAGTTTCTTCCTGTTCATTTTTCCTCAATGTGGAAGAATTGGCCCCTTCTCCAACTCCTTGCAGAAAGTACCCAAATAGCAGAAGAGTTCACATCAGGAATGCAGACATCCCGACTGGTCGATGGTGATGCAAGCTTTGATTGAATTATCACAGTAAAAATTGTTCTYTTTGCAGGCAGCAGCCATAAAGTAAGGCTGGCATCACCTTGAGTTACCAGCTTGTGTTTATGAACTGACCTCACTATTGCTGGCAGATGAAAAACTGTTGGCCAGGCAGAGGAGGAAATTGCCATTGAGACTATATACTTCTGTCCTCAGAGCTGAAGGACCTGGCACTATTAGCTTATGGTCTATTTCTCTCTCCTCTTTCCCTGCTTTCTTGCAAATAAAAATCTCACTAGCAAGGACAAAACCAAAACAAACAACTGTATAGAGTACCGGTTTGGCCACAATTGCAAAAGCAATCCCCTTTTTTAACTCAGTAGCTAGTGGAGGCTGAAATATGTCTCCAGAGACTTTTGAAACAAATCAAAAGCTTGGACGTAGAGCCAGAAGGGAGAGAGGATGAAAGTTTAACATGAAGCAGGACAGATGTTTGGGAAGCTGAGTCAGGGATCTCCAAGGTCAAGAGAAGATTCAGGTGGAATAGTCTTCTTGTGCCAACAGACTCCTGCTCCCTGAAGCATGTAGTCTGTTCCTGAGAACTAGATAGTCAAAAAGTCCTCAGAGGGGTCCCTCAACGGTGGCTTTATTGGTCCTAAGTAATTGAAGGAAAAGATGACTTGTTCTTATGTCAGTAGATGGCACTGTTTCTATGAACTACTGACATACACACCCAGAAATGCAGCTGTATCTCCTTCATAAATTCTACACAGGGAGAAAACAAAACAAAACAAAACAAAACAAACAAACTGAAAAAAACCCAAACCACGCCCCCCAAACAAAAAAATCAATAGTGAAATAACATTTTTAAAGTTATAAAATTAGTACCCCGAAGTTTGAAAATTACTGAATTAATCTAAGGTTGCTCATTATACTTTATCTTATCCTTGCAGTCTGTATGCAGCATGATATAGTCTTCACTCATATGCTCATGTTTTCCATTTCTAAAGGACCACTGCCTCAGTTAATGCAATGAATAGAGTTGATTTGAGGATAAGACAACTGTATGGGATAAAGAAGAATATCCTTTATGGAATTCCAGTCTTCATTGGTCTTGCGTATTGAGGAACGGATGAAGGCATTGCATTTCTGTCTGAGAAAGGAATCTGTGGATGTTCACTGAGTTGCACATGAAGACTGAACTTATTGCATCCAGGTTGAGCTGGAGGTAATGTGTTCATGCAGTAGCTATTCACCTGGTTATCTAGCCACACTGGTGATCATCTGGAAATATCCAAATAACCAAACTACTGAAATGTCCACTGGGCAAAATTTCTGCACAGGACAAAAATGAAGATATATTCAAGGAACCTGTCTTGATTGCATGGGTATCCCTAACAGCATCACCTGACAAAATCCATCTCGTTATGATGTCTATGGTACGACTGATAGGGTTACCTCATTTATAGTCATTTAATGTATTTTTAAAATACGATTTCCTAGTTTGCTTTTTAAGCAAATTCAGAAATRCAATCAATCAAACACATGGCACACCTGTCATGCACCTCCCCGGTCCATCATCCACTGACTGCAGGGATAACGCACCAGCCTCTGCCACTTGTACTAGCAGATGGATGGAGCTAATTGCCAGCCATGGGGAAGCAGCACACAGGTGAGGTGAGATACTTTTACAGATCTGGCCAGAGAGGAAAGCATGGCACCAGACTCTTTGGGGTCTCTTCTTATCCATGAATGGGAACAGGTCTCAATTGTTGCAAGTTCTCCCACTTAATCCCATGAATCTCACGTGCTTCTGCCCTCACATAATTTTTCACTCCCAAACTTTCTGCTCTTCAGTTTCAGCATTGCTTGGGCAAGTTTCTTAGCTGAATCCGTATCTTTTTTCTTAACTAGTCCTGACCCCTACTTCCTGGCTCAGTTCCTTGCCTCTCTCACATTTCCCTGCTAAATCCAATCCCCTATTTCCATATCAATGCTTGATCTGTCCCTCTGCTCATTCTGGTTTTTCCCTTCCCATTCAGTTTTCTCAGTATTTCATTCCCCTTCTTCCCTAGCATCCCTCACCCTTTTATCTAGCTGTCTTAGTCCCTTCTGTCCTACCAGACGCTGTTTCACCCTGATACTATAGCTCCTGTTGGACCTGTTATTTGCAACTCATCCTTTCCAAAACTGGCTCCACTTCCATTCTGCCCCAGCCTCATCTATCCACCCAGCCAACCATCCCCTTCACCATCAACCCCAGTCTGATATTCTCCAGTCCTCTTCTTTGTGTATCAGCAAATTCTCTGTTTTAATCTACCGTTGAGTGTATTAAGTTTTATTCTTCCTAGTCTATCTCCTCCTTGTTTCTTTTACACTTACATCACAGAGTTTCCTCCTTTCTGTGTCTTTTTCCTGTTATTTCATGGGAGTGTGGAAGGACAGATGTCAAGAGAACATGAGAAGCATGGTCATTGGTGTCCCTTGATACCAGCCAGCCTGCAATAGGTGGGAAGGTGAAAGGAAACCTTGCAGTGTCACGTTCACGTAAGTCCAGCCACTCTGTAGTGATCCTGGATGAACCATCAAATCAAAACCAGGACAGAATACGTAAAGACTGTAGAGCTAAACTGACTGAGAAGATGTTCTTCAGAGCATTTTCAAATAGTGTTCTTTTCTGTTCACATGGGCCGAATAGCATAGTGTGATGGTGCTCTACTGTTTCAGAGAAACAGAGGCTTTTCTTGACATGAACAAGTGCCTCAGAAATACATCAACAGTTATTTTAAAATTTTCTGGGAATATTGAAGGTAGATATGTTGTAAGAGAAATGTTTGCCAAACGAGAAAGTTAGACAAAGTTACCAGCAACCTAAAATACAACTTTATAACGCAACAAGACAGGCTGCCTTATTATAGGTAGAATTATAATTTCCTATGGGAAATGGTAATTTCCTGTACTTTAACAATCTTCACAATTTCTTAAGGGATTTGATGTGGAAAGGGAAGTAGCAAAATCAGGGATGCTGCAAGGACAGATAGAAGGATGTTCTCCTGCCCTTCCCAGAAACAGTTCTCATTCTGCCTCCTGTAAGGAGCAAAGTTACTTCAAACTCAACATTTCAACCTCTAAGGTGTCTCATTGAAAATGTCTCTTTGCTTTAACCTGCACAGTGAAAAGAAACGGGAAAGAAATGAGTCACTTCACTTGCTGGTTTCCAACTGACATTCAGTGCTTCTCAGGGACAACATTTTTTTCTAAAGAATATAGCTATCATTGGCATCCACTTTCTATTTTCTAGACTTGCTTTAAGGTGCTGGCAGCCCCTCCAGGAGGTGTGTCTCTGTAGAGCCACTAACACTAGTCTRGAGTGATCTCAACTGTTCTTTGCATTTCGGCAGCTGAGAGATCACCTTTGTAGCAGTCTGTTTGAAAGCTGTCACACCTCTCTGCTGTTGGCCTTTGTCTGACTGATTTAATGAAATCATTATCAGGAAAAAGAAAGAAAAGACAAGAAAAAAAGTACTTAGCTGATAACTTGGAATGTGAATTCCTTTATTTGGTGACAAAACAGGAGCATAACCATAGTGACACCACACAGGTTTGCATTATCTGTACTRAGAGAGGATGCCTTCAGGCTCAGCGGACCCCTGGGAGATCCTGAATCCCATCTGGATAACATGTTCAGAAGCCACCACAGAAAACACTAGACTGAAATTACCGTCCTGATGAAGTTTCCTAGAAACAGAGCAGTTTTGACTGTAGCAGAGATTGAGCACAATCTGGGGAAATGATGTTTGCCTGGTTTTACATGAGGGTCCAGCTCTTGTTTCCTCCACTAAACTCAAGAGAAGTTGTTGCTTATACCTAGCTAGACACTATGTGATTAATCTGTGGTCCAGTGGGTTACTGAAAGCCAGTGGTGATCTTTATTTATCTGAGGCCAAATCCTGCTCACAAAAAACCCTGAATCTCCATATTTTGTACATGTGATGCACAAAATAATTGGGAAAATGTACTTCCGTAACATCTTACTTTAAACACTTCTTGAAAGTATTCTGGGGTTTAAATAAGTCCTCCARCAGTAATGTAATAAAAAAACTTTGGGATCGTTGTAGTTGAATATTACGGTGGCCTTTTTTATATTTTTTAATGACAGGCTGAAAGAAGGAAATGCTCTGTACTTTCCTCCTTGCAAAGCACTTTGGAATCTATGGATTTACAGAGCTATTGCAGAGCTGAGTATTACTATTGTCACTGTGGATTGCTACAAGGGAAGATATTGTGGAACTGATCTTTTTTTAATGGTGTTGTACTCAATTACTACCTATTCTAGTCTTTCTCCTTGCTGTGTTTCTATTTCTGTATGTTTTTTAAAAGCAGGTGGGGGTCTAGGGAAAGGGAGATGCATTTTCCCTGGTAAATCAATTAACTTCTCCAATGCAGCAAACTGTGAAAAAATACAATAACTCTCTTTAAATGTTCCATTAGGGCCCAGTAACAGCTCATTAGATTATACAAGGTATGTGTAATTGCCCAGAAAAGATGCACTACCTTCCTGCAATGCTTAATTTAATCTCCACTCTTTACATACAACTATAACCACCCACTAAACAAGATTCATGGCCTCATGCCCAATGGTATGAGTGTATAAGTGTGTGTTTTAAACATAAGAATGTGTTTAAAAGTCAAAACTGGCATGGCTGTATTTCCAGTTGCTTGCTACAATCTTAGAAAACAAGGCTGTGGAGGACAGGCATTATTCATGCAGAACATTTTCAAGTTGATTGGAAATCYCTCACTATATTTTGTCTTTGCTGCACAAAGGGGTTTTCCAGCCAGCTCTCCAGCCCTGGGTCTGATCATGTGAAGTCCTGAAGACACCGAGCTCTATTGGTGAGGTATATATGGAGGATAAATCTATGAAAACGAGATACCTGTTGTATGTATAATTCTACTGTTAGATTTCTATGTACTAGAGGTCATTTTTTTTTCTCTTAGCTGCCATGGTAGAAGATGCAGAGGCTTTAAGTTTTCCCACAAAGCCTTGGCTTTTCCCCTTTCTGAGTGCTTCCCCTTAATATTAAAACATTAAATACTAAATACTCTTCCCCTCCCCTCCAGCACAGAAATGAGATCCCCATGACCAGCTCTGCCTCTGTTCACCTCTGTAGCCTTCATAGCTAAGTGCTTGAGTACTCCGGAGTCCTTAGCACCAGGGCAGTTCACAGTTCCATGCTTGATAGTTACAACACTTCCTAAACCCTGAATTCATCCAAAAGGGGTCATTGGGATAAATTCCTGGTTTTCCCAAATTAAGAACTCTTTCTTCATCTTCAGGTGAATCAGGATAACAGGCAGTATTTTCTTTTTTTTATTTTCACTTTCCTGCAAATATTTCTGACAGACACAGTATGGCCAAAAAGAGGTGAAATACCAAAGACTAGCACTTCCACTGATACCTCAAGAATGGGCAAAACATGAGATACAAGGAAAAATCTCATGGAAACCTGTTCCTTCTGGAGCTCCAACCTTGCTGTGAGGATCTAGAACATCCAAATGCTGCAGGTGTATATGGGAGGGATTATCTGGCCTGGAGTTCAACCCGGACTACTGACACAGGCACTCATTGCATTATTAAAACCTTCTGTATTTTTGAAGGAGAATTGATATCTAAAATACATAGTCCATCAACACAACACAGTGCTTTTATGGATAGGTAGGGATCTTTGGTATGCTAACCCAATATCACAAAACCTACCTAGTCTATTGTTAGGTGAGAGTCCTGTTCCTAGAAATCTCACAGGAAAACCTGTTTTCCTATGATTGATCAGATAAGAAAAGGAGAAACAGCTAAAGCTTAGGAACCTCTTCTTGCAAGATCTAGACAGTGAACTAATTGTTTTTAAAAAAGTAAATATCTTTTACTAAAAAAGAAACTTTCCCTCCATGTCTCTTTCGTATTTGCTGATAATGAGAAAAAAATATTGTTTTCATAACGTCTCATTGGCAAAATTTTGAATGGCCAGAGCTCCAAGCCAATGCAACAAGGTGGTAGGGATACAACATTATATTTCCAGTCCCAGTTCTTTGAAAAGTGTCTCCTCTGCTGCTCTGTTTCATTCCATGTTTTCCCCTTACTGATACAAGGCCATTTTTCTTTTTGTGCCAGACTGCACAGCACATCAATCCTTATTTGTAGCTCTCATGATTTCCAGACTAYTGGTTTATAACAAACAAATAGAGGTTTCAAGTTCTCCCTGATGTAGAGACTGTTGGACAGTCATTGATTTTACTGGGATTAAGAATGTTAAAATGGCACTGGGGCAGAAAATACAGTGCTTTCTAAAGTGACATGGTAGGCATGTATCAGCCATACAAATGGGGAAGGGAAATTAAAACAGGCCAGAGAGTATTGTTTTACTCTCCGCAAAAACAATTCTATAAAAGCTTAAAGCCTTCCTACAATTTATCACGTAGTGATGGAGGTACCGTGAAATGTTTCTTCTAGATGGCTGAGATTTGCTGAAACAAAGCCAGGCACCTGGACAGTAGTACACACTCCAGTTGTATCAAGACAAAATGGAGTCCTCTTGTACCTGGAGTAAAAATGAACACTTTCCCAGGCCCTAGCTGTGAATATATTCACATACCTCTGACATTTTAATTTATAGACTCTATATTGAGAGGTAAGACATAAGAAGAAGGTTGTCTTATAGACCCTTATTATTCTGTCTGGGCACCTCAAAAATTTCATATAATTCAGTGAGTACAGATGGTTTTAATTCCCCAGTCAAGCTGAAAATATAGCAAAAGGGGGGAACTATATTGAAATAGACCCATGAAATGAAAAGGCTTTGCTGTTAAATAGTCCCACAAAATGAGCTTTCTGGTTTCACAAAACCTTTTTATTTGACTCCAAAAGAAGCATCTGGATTTAGTGTTGGTTTCGAGTTGATAAGTCTTTAAGAAAATTTTGGAAGGAAAAATAGTTTCAGAAGTAAATCACTGAAGAATTTAATTATGAAAGTTCTTTCCTTCCTGCTTTCCTGTCATCTTCTCTTCCTTCTCCTCCCCCTCCTCCCCTTCCTTTTATTCTTCCTCTTAATTTCTCTTTCACTTTTCTCTCTTTCCTTTGCTCTTTCTCTTAATTACTACCAATTTGTAAGACCAGCACAGAACTTTACATCCAAACTAATACACAACAAAAAAATGCTCTGTGGTATTATGTGGAAGATAATGTAGAAGCTCACATGCAAAAACAAAAAAAAGAATTGGTAAAATTCACACAGGAAAGGCTCAGTTCTTCGCAGTTCCATATTTTCCTGCTTTTGTTTTCACCCTTTCTACATAACACAATAACAGCACTGAGACCAGTGAACTGGGGTGTAATTTTGGAAATCAGTCTTTACATGTCTGTTGAGCTAAACTCCCTAAGACTGCACAAGAAGAGATAGACATTAGACACTTCTGCATGGAAAGTGTTTTTATAATTCTTTACTATAACACTCTTTCTGAGTCATTTGTGCCTAAGAAGTCATCAGAGTGCCACCCCACAAGGCTATCAGAGAATTTCCACAAGTACCCTTGTAGTGGTCTGCTAGATGACCACTGCTATCCTGTGATGAAGCATCCATAAATACCTGTGCTGCAAAATGCAGTGTTATATAGAGACCTTACCGAGCAGGAGTTCGAAAATTCAGGTAACATATGCAGTGAGATACGGGAGGAGGGTTTTTTTTTCCCCAGATGTGATGGCTTTACAGGGCTTATTAACAGAAATGCAGCATCCATAAAGTGTGTGGATCTGAGTTAGCATGTTTCTGTCCCTTGCATTCTTGGCCCTGGAGATAGTGAAGTAGAACCAACTCTGATTTCTTTGAACAGTGGAGATATAAATTGATTCAGGAAAGCATCCCTCTTCCAGTCCACATTTAAGCACACTCTTTAAAGCCAGCAGAATCAGGCAAATGCCTAACTGGCAATTTCTTGAATGAATGTCATGACAAATAAGAGGATTGTTTTGTTTTTCTTATAGTAGTGTTATTAATTAATATATTAATGTAAGTCTCTTTACTAAGGCATAGATAGATATGACTCTACTAGTATAAACGGATCTAATTCCCACATGACCTCTTTGAAAGGCCAAGGCTACTCCGCCAAGGCCAATTAGCTCTTGGCAGATACTGGTTACCAAAATCACTCTTAAGTTAACTCATGATCCTGGACAAATATAAACCTAGTATCCTGCAATGGATGTTAGTGGTGTTGTTTCACTCCAGTCCAAGTCTCATCAGAAGTAATCAAGCACAGCAATGGAGAGATTGTTCTCTGTAAGACAAGTGACAAACAATCTCTGAACCAAACTTATATTTCCATGCTTCGTATAAAAACACAATGATGAAAAAAATAATAAATATTGGGAGCATAGTGGTGGCAAATTGAACAGTGTTAGGAATTAAATGGTGGTGAGAAATGGGAACTGACACAACTGAAATGAAACTTTAAATACGGGTTTATTCGCTGCAGGAGGTGTTTGGACCTAAATCAGTTCTTTCATCTTATCTGACATCCCCCTCCCTCTGCAAATGTTTGAAAGTGTTATTTTCCAACTCTATGGGAGCATAAAAATGCAAAGGTATGTGTGTGCAGGAGAAATTTTAACATCTGTGTTTGGCTAAAGTCTTCTATAACACCTCAGCATCTTTATTATTCACCAAACTGTGAATAAGCGATATYTTYTTTTTTTTTTTTTTTTYTTYTTTTTTTTTTTTTTTTTTCTTGGCAGAAAACAAAGCCCCAAACCTGCTGATGACTTGGAACATTATGTGACCTAGGATGAATGGACAGATGAACAAAGTATCTTATGGGAGCAGTTTTAACAATTACTAAAACTTGTAACAATTTTTTCATAATAAGCCCTATCATCTACTACTACTAATACTAATACAGGCACTTATGGTAATAATAACCCAAATTTAATAACAAGGCAGCAATAGTAGTTCGCTCTGTGTATGTGTTCAAACCACTTTACATACATTATAAAGTCATGGATCATTTGAGAGTGCCTCAGGGAAAATAATGTGGTAAATGTTGTATAAGTATTATCTCGAAGTGTTGAACGCGTTCGCTATAAGCTGATGCCACTTTCAGCTCATATTCCAGCTTAACTGGTAAAAACTACAAGAACAGGGAATTTTAAGTGGGACTTGCATTATTTTGACTGGGTGTGCATTTGCAATCTGCACATGTAATTAGGGAACAGAAATGTCACAAGTGACCCTTGTCTCATCAGAAATTCAGACATCACGATGTTGAATGTGAAACCCTTGCAGTACTACTCCCCAATGAGACAAGTACCCTATTACAAATCTTACTAAAGCACATTGTTCCAAATGTAGAATACCTTTGAGACAATTAAATCACCATTTGTGATGAGAAGAAAGATAAAAAGACCCTAAGCATCAAATAAACCATTTGAACTGAGACTTCTTGATTTGTTTGGTGTAGGTAACCTGTTGCACAGGTGGGGGAGCTCAGGTATGACAGAGAGGACAGCAGCATTTCCACGGCTATGCTTAGGTGACAGGGAGATCCGCTCAGGACTCCCTAAGAAATAAAAAGATCTCCTTTTAGTATCAATGTAGAGCAGGGAGTTAAATCTCTAAGTAATTTCAAGAATGCAGCCCAGGTCTCCCAGCCCTGTGCTCAGTACATCAGTCACAAGAACTAGATACTTAAGTCAGTCCAATTATTTCCATTGATGTCCTTGAGCTTGATTAAGATCTGAGTTATGACTTTACGTACTGTATGCTCAGTGGGGGAGCATTTAAACAATCAAGACTGGGCTAGGAGAGCAAATAGATGTTCTTATGAGAGTGGAGACTGGTTTGCAGGGCCTGAGGAGTGGTCTTGCCACTAGGTTACAACAGTGAGTCTATAGTACATTGACTACTGTGTATTGTGCAAACTCCTCCAAAGAGACAGGGGTTCAAAGGGAAGAAAACACAGCATTTCCCACCTTGGCTGTTAACTGCCCTTCTGGAGTGGGTGGTATGGGTTTTAAGTCTGTGAAATAACAAGGGAGCTCAGGCAGGAGCCTGGGGGAGTGCTCTAGCACAAAGCTAGTCTAGCAGCACGGATTTTGTGTTTGAATGTGTTTTAAAAATAAAGCAGCCATCGCTAAATTTGGCGATGGACCTGGTCCTTACTGTGTCTTGGCTGTGCTCTGAGAAATTCCTGAGGTGCACAAGTCCTACTTTGGATCTGACCCTTTCCCTTGCAACTCATCTCCATGAGTAATCTTTCCCCTCTCTCCTAAACTGAGAAAGGCAACACTGTTCTACTTTTTATTCCCCTTCATTTTGTTTCCATATTTCTACCTTGAGGATGGCCATACTGAAATAAACCTTCTTACCCAAGACGTCAATCCACAGCCTCATCTGATGTAAAATGTTACATCTTTAAAGACTGTTTTAATGACCTCAAAGGCCATCAGACATAGAGGACCAACTTGTCCTGTACTGTAGATGAGACCATGGAGAGCATGGCCAGTGAGGGAAGTGAGGCTTTGTCATGATGTTGACAGGGAGAGAGCCAAACACCTAGCAGTTGTGGTTCAATGAACATGGTTTTTCTTGGAAACAGCTGCCAACAACAAGGATGAAATTGAGTTGATCAGTCTAATACACACTCTGTGACTGTTTTTTTACTATTAAAATAGAAGGACAGAATGGCACACATTTTGGATTAAAGAACAACACTGGGCACTGGTTGTTGCCACCACAAGACACCTGAGTCCAATAACCAGATGGTCAAATGACCACTGTGAGCTCAACATYAGTGAACCCTGTGTTTAGGAAGAACCAAAATAAGGCTATTAGTAAGGCATTCTGTTCAGCTTGTTCCCTTTCTAGCCAAACTACTTGAAGAAKAATTTATCTCTGGACTAAGGTGCTGAGTGTGTTTGGGCTCTCTCTCTGAAGTTTGKACCAAGTCCTCATTTTAGTTTCTTCTTGCACGTAGATGATAAATCAAAACTTGTGAATGGAGCTGTGACTTGCTGACTGTTTTCACACAGTCATAACGCTCTAATTTAACTAAACTTTGCATTTTCTGAGTGACTGCAAAGATGGTCTCTCTCCAGTCCATCCATGTCTTACTCTCATATCCCAGCAAAGTTAAATGTATTTTTTGTGCTGTATTAACCTGAAAAGAATGCCTTGGAGTTAGCTTAGGGTGCCAACAAACTTCGTCTCTATCTGGGGTGGAATTCAGGTACCTACACAGAAATGTCTAGAGGCAATTTAAAAGCCCTCAGTTATTTGAGGTATCTGCTAGTAGATATAGTATGGAAACTGCAGGATAACTGTGCTGCGTTGGGTTAGCAAATGGATGTCAGGCAGGATACACTGAGACATTTGAAATGACACCGGAAACCAATGTTGAGGCACTCAAGTTTCTTCCCTGGAGGAACAGAGCCACAGAATATAAGTTTCTAACTACGTAAGCAAAAATAGAAATTAAACTAGTATTTCCAGTAAAGCATGGGAATTATTTCTGTGGCAGTATTGCTCTGCGTGATCTGTGAGAGTCACGGAGGACATACATTTAATGAATCCCACAACTTTGCTATTTAAGATACTCATCTGAAGGGTGGCTAAAATGAGATGCTGGGGAAAGGCTTAATTGCCTGAAAACCAAGTAACAACTGGAAGGATGACCAGAACTTGTTGCTCTGTTTTTCTTTCTCCACATGATCAAGTCTTCCCATCTTGGTGCAATTAAATATCCACTATTTCATAAAAATCATAGAATCATAGAACAGTTTGGGTCGGAAGGGACCTTTAAAGGTCATCTAGTCCAACCCCTCTGCTGTGGGCAGGGACATCTTCAACTGGATCAGGTTGGTCAGAGCCCCGTCCAACCTGACCTTGAATGTTTCCAGGGATGGGGATATTTGATTTCATTAAAACACAGATCTTGACACAGATACTGCCTTCAGAGCCTGGCATGCCACGGTGTTGTGACCTGTGACCTCAGCTCTGCTCTCTAACTTGCTGTGGGTTTGGGTGTAGGGTCATAAGCTGTAGCCRCTACATGATCATGGCCTTTTTTTTCATCAAGTGGGAACATTTCTACTAGGCAGTGAAATACTAATCTATTGTGTTAAGACAAGCTAGCAATGAAAACAGGACTGCATAGGGTTGTTGGGGAGCAGTGTGGTTATTGGAGGGGATTCTCCCATAGGATTTCTTTTTTTATTTGTTTGTTTACTGTTGCAGAAACCTTTTGTGAGACAAAGCGAAAGCAGCTAGAAACGAAGAGCAGGAGCAGGGTGAGCATTCCTGGAAATGTCACAACCACTTAGGATGACAAGGTCAGGCTCTACGTGCTCCCTTTCTTCTGTTTGTGCTCTGATCTAATCAGCTGAATCTAGGCAAGGTGARGGAAAATATCCCTGCCACAAACACTCAATCTGTAAACTCCTCGATTTTCTCTCAGCTGGCGGGGAATGCTATCTGAACTGATAGGGACTTTTCTAGCTGCCAGGGTGCATGTTGTCATTGTGAGGCCTTAGTTTTCTTTGGCCCCATGTTGGAAGAGGTGGGGAAGAGACAAGAATGGGGCAGAATGAATGGAAATATGTTGCAGATAAGGAACACCTTGTAGGAGCCCTTAGTGCCTGACTTTAAAATTTTGTTTACTGAGGGTCAGAAGATATTGAGGTTTCTATTCAGGTCATGGTAAAATGGATCTCACTCCTATTTTTACCCCTGTAAAGCAGAGTTCTCAGTAGAGCCTCAGGTCGAGCCATTAGAAGTAGCCTAGATTCATATTGTTTCAAGGCCCAGTTGATGGAACTTTTTGTGCCCATGATGTGTAGTGGAATTGATATTTTTTTCGTTCTATATCCAGCAGAAGTGAGGTTGCACTGTTTTCCCGGGGAGACCATGATGAACTCCCAGCCTGGTACTTACTATCTTGGCTTAGTCATAACTGGAATAAAAKAAATATATTCCAGGCTGAATATGTCATTTACAACATTTAACCATAGTCATTTGTATAGGGTCCATATGTAAAGAGGAGATGAAGTGTCAGACATATTCCTCTTCCTTCAGGCAAGCTATTGATTGTATCACCTCACATCCTTTAATACCCCAGCATGCAGTGTCATTAGTATGCTATAATCATTTGTGTCATGCTATAATAATGTCTCTCTGGTGGGTTGTGACATACCTCACACTATTTCAGGCACTTCAAAAAGGTAACACACACAAAATGATCATTTTACATTAGGGCCAGAGGGGGGCACTACCTGAGGCTCAGAGGAGACACTTGTCTGCATGTCCAGGACTTACCGTATTAGGAGAGAAACCAAAAATTTGCATGGTATATAGTGATCGAAAGCCACATTTTACCAAACTTCACTAGTGAGCTCACCTAAAGAGGCTAAACTGAGAGAAATTGCTAATGCTGATGTTGGTGAGCATCTATGTGGAAGAGTCCTCTGGCATGCTATGGGTACTGCTTGCATTGCAGTGAGGAATGAGCAGATCTAGCCCACAGGAACTTCGTGATTACAGACAATGACAGACACAGAAACAGCCTCATGAACAACAGAGTTGAATATCCTAGGAAGACCCAGAAAAACTGGATCTGAGTTGGAGCACCAGCTRGTGAACAAGGGAGCTCACCTGTATTGTGCATTGGTGTATCATTTAGCAGGCGAAGAGCTCAAGTACTGCAATGCCCTATATATTTTTGTTCTGTGCTGACTGCCATGCTCGTGCTAACTTTTTCCAAGATGTAAATATTCAAGAAGAAGAGATTGTCTTCATGATCACTTTTCTGGATATTTGAACATCTTAAATAAATCCTGTCTTTTGCTCTATAGAAAATATTAAGGAACATTATCTACACTCTGATGATAGCTGGTGGCAATGAGATCCAAAGGTAAATGGAGAGCTGTTGGAAGAAAACTGATGACAGTCTAATAGTGAATGCAGGAGCTAATATTTAAATCTCAAAATAGTGCTTGCTGAAAGGAAAGGTACCTTTCTGCTCATGAAGAATTCTTCTGTAGCTCTTAGATGACCAGATTCTGTAATTTCCTGAGAAATGCTCATCTATGGTTTTTTGTCCTTTTTGTCCTTACCATAGAGATATAGAATTATTAGTTATTCTGTTTAGGTTGTAAAGGACCTCTGGAGGTGAACTAGGCTAACACCTTCTCAAAGTATGCGCAACTTCGAAGTTACACTACATTGATCTAGGTTTATCCAGTCAATCTTTTAAAAATACCTTCAAGTCAGTCTGTGACTCAAGAAGAAATATATGCAGGTACTAACATCCTGATTATGGGCTCTTGTTGGCAGGGCTTTCCACCTAACACAGGGAAGCCAGCAGGTTATGATGAAGGGGTCACCAGAATTAGTCATAGAGAGCAAAGTTGGGAAATAGCAATAGAGAGTTGTTCTAAAGGATTCTCTTCTTCACGATTAATTTAGGAATACCTTGTCCTCTCAGAGACAAACTCCTTAATGAAAGGTGACAACATTACACCTAAACCACTGGAGCAAGAGGTAGGGCAGATGGCAAGTTTGAAAGCAAGTAAGAAGCAATCGAGCAGCAGAAAGGTAAGCTTTACAGCCCATTCCAAAGCATGAGAATCTGAGAAAGTTTGTTGCAGGAAAAGGCTCAGCTACTGTGTGAGGTAAAGAATACCAGAAACGTCAAGAYGATGATGAAAGAGCTCCAGTACAAGCAGGAGTGGGATTCATCTCTTACTTCAGTGGTGAGATTCATTTGTTTTAGTGAAGTCCCTGATAGCACAGACTTGAACAAGTCACCTTGGGCTCCCTTTATATTCAATAAGAGTCTGGTCAATAGAATAATTGCAGTTTAGGACACGATTTGTGTCACCTTATCGAGACATCTACACTTGGTCAGTTGAAATGAAGCCTAAATAGCACAGATTCTACCACCAAGATCAGTACTGAATTACAGCAGACAGCTCAACACCTCAGAGACATGCATCTATACTGTGAACTAATAAAATATTTTTATTAGATTAATAATATTTTATTTAGACTATTAACGGATAGATATCAAGGAATTTCTTGATCTGTATATAAGCTGTGTCCCATGACAAAATTTCAAGGGCTACACATTGTAAGAAAGATTTGCTACTCTTTTGCCAGTTCTCCTTCCTTATATAACCCCTTTTTGAACAACTGCTGAAAACTTCCACCTTGTTCATTGCCCAAATTTCACCGAATCTTAAGATGCTTTTTGGATTCCTTCACTAGTTTCATCTTAACCTCCCAAGCTCTTTGCAGTTCAGACTACCTCATTCTTCTCTTGGTTTAAATCATGTCCTCTTCCCATTGTCTGTTTTGTCAGTTTAGTTCATGCTATGTCAACCTTTCCCCTTTTTTCTTATTCTCCTCCATCATCCTGAATGACTCTTTTTCTATTTAACTTCATGATAAGGTTTGTAGTCCTGAACTCCTTGTCAGCCAAGAGTCCCATCTGCTAGATTTTCACTGTATCAATTTGCATATAGTACCATTGACCAGGGCAACTAAATACGACATACGGATTTCTGTTAGCCATTCTAAATCATCATAAATATATTAGTTTTATTCATAGTTTTAACATGCTCAAGGCATTGTTGTCCAGATGATTCATGGGATAAACAGGGCCATATTTTGAGCTCTGTGATAGCCCTGAATAAACTGAAACTTAATTAGAAGGCAGGGAGGTATCAGCAATATGGGCTGATGCTAGCAACATAAGGCAATAAAAAGATGGTTTTGATTGACCTGATAGAGAAAAGAGGGTCTATTTTACATGTATTAGGGAGATGCTACCAGTAAAGATGAAATGGACTAAGAAGAGCGACTTCCCTAAGGTCACAGTTCATAGCAATTCAAAGGAAGAGACATACTGGTAACTCGTGAGTCTCATTTAGTGGAGCAGAGTGGAAAGGAATGGCATTTCCTGTGCCATCTGTGTATTTTCAGCTCTCCTCCACCATACTTAGGTTTCCTGCCTGAATAAATCATTTTGGAAGTCCCAACAGCAAGAGAGTGATGAATGGGAAGGCAGAATTTGAGTGAAAATGAGCTAATCTCCCCAACACATTAGAATAATAATTCTTTGTCAGGCCTAACATTCAATGAAAAATGACTCTTGCTAACAAATTAGTCTAGAGAGGAGGTTTTGATAATATAGTAGTGTAAATCTAAGACATTCATCTTTGAATCGAAGGAAAGCAAGAGGATTAGAGGATCACTTAGAATAATTCAGATGCGATGAAATACAGTTCATGGCAAGAGCTAACACAATAGCCACAATCAAATATGATTTAGGCACAGTTAGAAGTAGTACTCTCATTACGGGCAATTGATTTAACTAAAGAGTTTCCTGCAACTCTGTTACAGAGTGAAAAAAAGGGATTTTTAAATTTTTTTTTTTTACAATGACAACCATGATTTTCCAATGGTTTCTTGATGCTGAGGAAGAGAACTAATAGTTCAACTGGGAAGCTTAAGGAATAAATCAAAGACATTTTGCCATCAGTAAACCATCAGGCACAGAAATGTGTTTCCTAGAAAGTGGCTTGGGATTGTATGTGAACAAATGTGTCCTCAAATGCCAAATCAGTGTTACAAAGAAGAAGATAAATCGGGTACCCTGCCTGTTTTTAGCCACTTCAGAGCTCTTTTTTTAGGTTAACGCAGATTCATGAAACCAGGTTAGGTGTTGTGACAACTTCCCAGAGGCTAAGTGATTTGAGTGGGGAGTTTGTCATTGCTGACACAAAGTGCCCTGAGTTGTAGGAATTCCTCCAGGAAATATAAAATATCTGCAGGGAGACAGGCAAAAAGACTGGAGGCCTAATTGTCCCCTCGTGTATATAGTTTAAACTAACAAGTCTTCCTCAATTTAAGGGAGCCAGGCTGATGCTGTTGCATGTYCTCACTGTGAAGAAAACAGTGAGTCTTTCAGAAAGGGATCAGGTAGCGGAGAGATGTGAGACTTTCACCTCTGTGCCATAGCACCTAAATACACAGCATATGTATTGTGGATGCCTAAGGATAAATTATGCCCTTCACAATCTTGAGTCTAGATGCATTCAAACTTCAGAACACTAAGCAACCTGTTGAAAAAACTTTTATTTTTACCCCTAGGCCTGGAAGTAGCTGATGTAAATRATCTGAAAGTACTTCAACTAGAAGCAGCAGTTTTGAATATTTGTAGCATTAGTTGAAACAATTCAGTACTGAGCTTCTGAGATTAAGTGACCTGGGAGATTTGTGCATGTTTACGACTGATGGGAAGAAGCRCATATGTACTTTGAGGGATACTGAGTGCTCCATTCCAGCACCGCCTTGGATAGCAAAGCCTGGTGGTCTCTTCGCAATCGATAAGCCATGAATGGGACTTGAAAGTAATGAAGTGGTTTAATGACGATGCAGCGAAGGAATGATGATGCATAGTGCTCGTTATCGTGAAACATTATTGACGAAGAGCAGAACAATTAAGAAACACAGTGTTCTTCCTGTGAAGTGAGCTATGAGAGCACAATAGTACTTTTACATAGGTATAAAAAGGTGAGAAGATATGTTATGTGTACATCAGATCATGGTGCTAACAGGATAGTCTTCAGGATGTGTCTCCCTGAACACAGTTTTCACCTTTATGGCAAGTTTTTTGAGTTTTGCTGATTTCATCCTTGGGAAGGGCACTCAGCATTGCCCATCAACCTTCATTCCAGATTGGCCAAGTTTTTTTGTCATTGGAAGTAGTTACAGCCAACCTTCATTCAAACAGTTGCTTTATCATAAGTACCCTTCCAAATAATTCAACTGCCAGAAGCCACATACAAATGGCAATCATTTCAAGGCTTATATTAATCTTAAGTGTTTCCTTTTAAGTAAGCAGGAAGGTAGCTAGGAGAGATGGGCACCTTTACTTTGAGCACAAGATGAAGTAAAGATCAAGATAATTTCTAAATTGTTCTAATCTCATGCCTCAGTGCTTTAAAGGAGCCCTTTAGAGTCAATTTACTCTTTGACCATTGACTAAAATGTAGTAACTTTGGCAGCAAATGAGGTGTGAAATGCTGTCAAAAGCACCTCAATAATACCTTGTGTGGTACTAAACATTTTCATCTCTAYGGTAAGAGTCTGTAGAAAAAGCCGCAGCTTATCCATTGCTGGCTTCAGAAATCAACATGCTTTTGCAGTGAAAGATATTTGCATTGTCAACCATGCCTTAGATTTTGAGTCCAAATCAAGGAAAAATCCTACATGACGACAAACAGATTGATGGACCGTTATCAATATTTCATTTTTTGCCCTCCAGAATAATATATGCAGTCTGTAATGAAACAGTTGTAACACTTTGTAAATGTAGTCTTCTGTTTACCTACAGACTTCCAGAGAGATTTTAAGAGTTGATATTAATATCTCAGATTTTTTTGCTTTATTTTTTATCCCAAATAAATGTTTAAGTGCCTTTTTTTTCAAAGGAGTTACCATGTAATGGACTGTAAGAAGCAAGATCTAGGAGTCAGCTTCCCGGTTTTGTTCTATAGCTAGAATTATCTCTTGGGGCTGCAGCAAACAATGTATGTGTCAGCTTGCATGTAACATGGATAGAAGATTGATTTTTGTATTCAGGAGTTCTACGTTCTTTGCTCAGCTTTTTCCTCAAATTTAATGTGTGACTTAGTGTATTCTCTGACATACTCAGTTTTCAAAATCTGTGAAACCTGAAGAATAACATTGTCTGTCTGGCAATGTTGCTTGGTGAATGAATTGGATGATATGTATAAATACAGATGGTTGCAGGCTTTCAACCAGGTAGTGTCTCAAAATTCGAATTTTCATAAAAATCCTTCAAGTTTAAAATTACTTTTTTCATTAAAAATTAAATTATATATTTTATTTTCTTTTCCTCTGAACTGAAATATTCTCTTYTTTCTGAAGAACCAAAATAAAACAAGGTTGAAAATTTACTTCCTTTTCCTCTCTTCTCTTCATTTTATATTTTCCCTTCTTTTATACAGGTCATTAATACTTCATACTTCTTTCTGAATTACTATTAGATCTTTGAATGCAAGGCACAATGTAAGCATGAAGTACTAGCTCATGTATATTACAATTATAGTATCAGGCAGAACTCAATAAGCAGAGGGCATATCTGATAATGCCTCATGTTCTGTCAGAATAAGGAAAAAGTACACGATAAAAAGGCTTAGAGGTGACCCATAGGGAAAGTAATAACTTCTAACAAATCTGGCATTTGTTCCCAGTACCAAAATAATGAAGTAAAGAGAAAGATGAAGAGAAATTAAAGAAAAAAGTTATGTCTTGTAAAATATTTAGACAGACAAGTTCAATTTATACTGAAGAAGATAGGAGCATTTAACAGGACCGGTATGTTACTCTCAGTCTTTGGTGTCTATTCAGATAACAACAGGAATTACGGAATGAGCAGAAGCTGTATTTCTCCCCCTTTGTCAGCAAAGGAAACACAAATTTTGCAGCTGAACTTGAAATATAGCTGGTTTTTTTCTCCTCTTTAGTTTGGCTCCGTATCTTAATGAATATAAATGATAGTTTTTGAAAAACACTGAACAATGCATTTCTTTTTACATTGAACATGATCAAATGTGTCTATTCTGAATTCCTACAGCATGCAGAAGATTGAATTCCCCTGTGTAGCTCACATGTCTTAACTGTGTCCAAAGATTGTAAGGTGATGGACCAGCTGTTCTCAGAAAAGCTTACGAAACTGGTAACAACTTTTGCTGTTGGATAAAAAGAAAAACTCCTATCAGAAGTCTTCCAAGAATATACTAAGCATCATACWCCCTGAGAGAGAAACTGGTATAATCCAGGTCCAGGAGGTGGTACACTGCACAAATAGAAAAGGGCCATAGAGTCTTGGGGAAACAGCAAAGGCAGGCCTCCAACTTCTCTCAGTAATAAAATTCTTGTTTTTTTTCCCTTACAAAGACCTCTGGGAGTGTAAACAGATTCATCACAGTGGTGCAGGAAGAACCAACCTGCCCTGCAACACCTGTGAGACAGTGGCAAGAAGGAAGTCAAATATCTGTATTTCTCTTCCTCACTAAGTCTTTCTGCATTTCCCACTTATTCTGATTTTATGTCAGTGTTGATTTAGTGAGTGATTTAGTGTGTATGAACATGGAGAATGAGGACTACAGTAACTTCCACGAGCCCACCCAAACTCCAATAGCCTGTACACCCCAGCATCCATCCGGGTTTCCCTTATGTTCAGTGAAAGCTGTTTCTAACTTCTAAAGGTATAGAGTAGGGTGGGCAGGAATGAGTGAGGGTCTGCAAAAGCTTTCACAGGAGGAACAACTAAGTAGACTGCTGCTTCTCAGTCAGACTGAAAGAGGAGGTGAAAGACGTCTGTATAGATACTAGCAGCATCTAGAAGGTAATTGCCAAGTATATGTTCTCTGTAGAACATAATGGAATCAAATAAAATGAGGAGATAGCAAGCAAAACACCTATTTTTTTCATACAGTGTAAACATAAGCTATGGAATTCCTCACTACAGGATACTGTAAATGTTAAGACCTTTTGTAGATTCAAAAAGCAGTGGATAGATCAATGGAGGAAAATTAATCATGTCTATTACATCAGAAGATACAACAACTGTCTTAGGCAGTCCAGAATCTGCAACTTACTGGAGGGTGGGAAGGCATTCTTGGGATGCTCGTCCTGCTTTCATGTTTTCTCCTCAATATTCACTCTAGGCATGATTGGAGATGGTATCCAGTGCTGGATGGATCCATGTCCAAGCTGGTCCAACCATTCTTTTGTTCTTAATTTTCTCCCCTTCTATCTGGATATCTCTGGTTCTCACACTGGGAATATGGTTCCAGGCTTAAAAGGAGCCAGCATTCACCATATGCAAGAACATGCTGCCTTTCCATAATCAGTATGCGTCTTTTTTCTTTTAAGTACACCCAAAAGCTCATTGTTAAGCCAGAGTGGTCTCTTGTTCTGCCTTCTTCCTTTCCCTCAGTAGGGGATGGACTGTTCTTTTGCTTCCAGGAGGCTGTTCTTGAATAACTCCCAACACTCACAAGTTCCATTGCCTTCCATGAATGCTTCCCATGTGTCGTGGTTTAACCCCAGCCAGCAACTAAGCACCACACAGCAGCTCGCTCGCTCCCCCTGGTGGGATGGGGGAGAGAATCGGAAGGGTAAAAGTGAGAAAACTCGTGGGTTGAGATAAAGACAGTTTAATAGGTAAAGCAAAAGCCATGTACACAAGCAAAGCAAAACAAGGAATTCATTCACTCCTTCCCATCGGCAGGTGGGTGTTCAGCCATCACTAGGAAAGCAGGGCTCCATCATGCATAACGGTGACTTGGGAAGACAAACGCCATCACTCCGAATGTCCCCCCCTTCCTTCTTCTTCCCCCAGCTTTATATACTGAGCATGACGTCACATGGTATGGAATACCCCATTGGCCAGTTGGGTTAGCTGTCCTGACTATGCTCCCTCCCAGCTTCTTGTGCACCTGGCAGAGCATGGGAAGCTGAAAAGTCCTTGACTGGTAGACTACTTAGCAACAACTAAAAACATCAGCGTGTTATCAACATTATTCTCACACTAAATCCAAAACATAGCACTATACCAACTACTAGGAAAAAAAAATTAACTCTATCCCAKCTGAAACCAGGACACCATGGAATCCCTCACAGCTGGGCTCTGAGCATATTGAAGTTGGCTCTTCCAACATCTAGGGTCTTTGTCCTGCTACTGGTCTTCAGTGTGCTCAGCAGCATCTTAAACTCCACAACGTTATGATCACTGTCTCCATTGGTATGGATGTTGTCAAATAAGTGTTCTTGGTTTGTGAGCAGTAAATCTAGCCCTGTGCTGTTCCCAGTTGGCAGGTCCAACATCTGTAGCAGGAAGCAGTCCTCAATGCATTCCAGGAAACTTGTGGACAATTTGTGCACCACTGTGTTGCTTTCCCAGCAAATGTCCGGGATTGAAGTCACTCATGAGGAGCAGGTTCTGTTGCCGCGTGTCTTCCTTGAGCAGCCGAAGTAAGGTTTCATCAGCCTTGTCATCTTGATTGGGAGGTCGGTTACAGATACGTAACATAAGATGCCCCTTGATGATGATCCGTCTAATCTTGATCCAAAGGCATTTGATAGAGCTTTCAGGTCTCCATAGCTTACCTCCGTACACTTAAATTTCTCTTTTATATAAAGCAAAACTCCACCTCCTCTTCTTCCCTTCCTATCTTTCTGAAAGAGTTTGTAGCCATCCATTGTGGTCTTCCAGTCATGTGAGTTTTCCCACCACGTTTCTGTGGTTCCTATGATATCACAACTGTCTGACTGGGCATGGAGCTCCATTTCCTCCTGTTCGTTGCCCAGACTACATGCGTTGGTGTACAGGCACTTGAGGTGTCTGGCCTTAGGGTTCTTGTCTTTGGAGAGGGTTGGGGAGCGTTCCTCACTACTCTGGTAGGTGCGCTCATTCACTCTGTTGCTTATACAAATATGTGTCACACCTTTGGACACTAACCCCCCAAGTTTATTTGTTTAAAGCATGATTCACTAAGTAAACCAATCTGCTACCAAAGATTCTCCTGCCTCTTCTATGTCATAGAATCATAGCATGGTTTGGGTTGGAAGGAACCTTTGAAGATCATCTAGTCCAAGCCCCTGCCTTTGGCAGGAACATCTTTCACTAGATCAGGTTGCTCAAAGCCCCATCCGCCCTAACCTCGACCACTTCGAGGGATGGGGCATCCACATCTGGGCAACTTGTCTCACCACCCTTATCATAAAAATTTTCTTCCTCATGTCCCGTCTAAATCTACACTCTTTCACTTTAAAACTGTTGCCCCTTGTCCTGTCACTATAGGTCTTGGTAAAAAGTCTCTCTCCATCTTTCTTATAAGACCCCTTTCTATATTGAAAGGCCGCAATGAAGTCTCTCCCAAGATAGGTGGATCCCATCCCTCCCCAACAGGCTGTATTCATGAAAGAACATCCCGTGACTGTAGAAACCCAGCTGGCGATGACACCAGCCATGAAGCCATGTATTGGTCTGCCTGATGCATCAACTTCTGTCTGCGCTCCTATCTGTGAGTGGCAAGAGAGAGGAGAAGCTTGCATGGACACCTGTGCCTTTCACTTGCACCCCCAGGGCTCTGAAGTCCGGCTTGATCTTGCCCGGGTTTTGCTCTACTTTGTCATTGATGCCCACACTGAAAAGAATTAGGAGATAGTAGTCTGAGTAGTCTGTGCTTTTAACCTGTTGTGGCAATCTCTCTGTGACATCCCAGATCTTGGCTCCCGGCAAGCAGCAAACTTCCCTTGACTGTATACCAGGCCAGAAGATGGGTGCCTCGGTGCCTCTCAGTAGAGTCACCCACTACTAGCATTTGTTGCTTCCTTTCACAGTTTTTAGTATGTGCTACTGGTGCAGCTTCTCCCTGTAAATCTTGCTCATTGGCTTTGTCCACTGTCAAGGCTTCATATCTGTTGCTGGTTGGTACATACGAGGAAGGGGAGTGAGGTGATGTCCCATTCCCACAGGTCACCAGAGACCATGGCTCTTCCTTCTCCAAAGTGCTGTCTGTTCACTGTTGAAGCTCTTTGTCTGGTAGTCCTTGGAGGTCAGACGCACGGGGCCCTAGTACTTCTTCTTGCAAAGGCTCCAATAATACTCTGTCTAGCCGCTGCCTGAGTGGCTCCACCAGAGCACACCTTGCACAGGTGGAGCTTCTGCTGTCCTCCACCCAGGAGGCAGGGATGCAGTCTTTGCAGCTTTCCACCTGGACAGCAGCTGCCCTGATAGCAAGCTCTGGGTGGCTGCCTCTACTCATCCCAGGCTARCCTGGTGCAGTAGCTGATTCCTATCTGCTGCGGAGTACAGCATTTGGCTGGTCCCTACCACCATGCTTCAAACAACTTCAGAGCACCCCAAACCCCACTGACACACTTCCCGGGTACCTGGCAAGCCTCACACTCCTCAGCATGCAGCAACTGCTGCTGCTGCTGCTAGTTTTAGCTTCTATCAGTTTGAACTCAATTTCCAAAGTCAAAAATTCAGTGTCAAATTTGCCTGTAAAACAGAAAGATGGCTATGCTCAAAACAAAAATTTAGCTCTGTGGACTGCCACTACATACTGCCCGGTCCCACTGACACAGTGTGCCGTTCAGTGCGAAGATAGCTCAGGCTGCCTTGAGGAATGGAAGTGACATACATAATTGGATGAAACACCCTGTTAGGATTTACAGTTATTATTATTATTATTATTATTATTATCATGGAGGAAGGTATATTGAGCTAAGCATACTGTCATGCTGATGTTGCTAGTATTGCTCTCTGTACCCACGGCAGCACAGAAGAAGATGGCTGTAACACTGCTGTGCAGACCAACTACTCATTTTATGGTCTGTATTTCAGTTCATGAAGCTGGCTCCCAGCATTCATCCTGTTTTGTCATTCCTACTCGTATCACCTTGAAATGTGGTTTCAGCATTTTTCCATCCCTATTATTAGTGCATTTTGAGATTGATTCAGCTCATGCTTTGCTTTTGAGAAGCTGGCAAGTCTGTTACATAGAACCATGGTTGCACTAGACAGAAAAGACCCTTTAGGTCAGGCTGCTGCTTTCCTATCACCTCCCTGTTGCTCCTCGGAGCAGATCCTCTTCTATTTAAGTTTCCCAAGCAGTAACACTGCCACTGCTTCTCCAGTGAAGATGCTTTATAGTCTGTCAGATCTTACCAGCTGGGAACAATTCCCAAAATTTAGATGACATTTTCTCTGTTATAAATTCATTTAGTTGTTCCAGATTCCTACTTCTAATGCATGATTTTTTTTCCTAATATAGCCAAAATAATTTGTGTCTGTCTCTGGTATATTACCCTTTCAATTGAGTCCTTTTGAATGATTAATCCATTGCACATATTCAGGTCATGATCTTGCTAAACAGTTTAAGCTATTGCTTACATATGAGAACATGGATAGTTGCCAGATCTGGAATTGTGGATACAGTTTCTTTCAAGCCTATGTTAAAATATATTCCGAGGTAAGGAGTATTAATTTCATCTTTTCTCAAAAAGACAACCTCTGTTGTTTTCTGATCACTTTTTCTTTCTTTTACTTTTCTCTAAAGTGCCTTTTTTTGGATGTATTTTTTGTAGGCAGAGATCCCTACCTCTAACCAAGAAACTGTTTCCTTTTTTTGCAACCTGTTCAAAATTTCATAAAGTGGTCCTTTTCTGTGTTAGACCAAAATTACAGTCTAAAAAATAAAATGAAAATATCATGGGATCTCATCCTGATGATGGAAGTAAGATCTACTAACACTATCTGACTGTTGAATGACTCTTATTTTTGTTACTGCCCCGGGGGCCTATGAACTCCCACATGTGCTCTTTGCTTTCCTATCTTAACCTTTTGAATTCCTTGATGGTGCATCTGTCCTGATGAAAACTGTGTGTTCACCTCCTGTATATCCATTGATCAACAAAATTGTACTGTTTGCTTTTCTATCTCTTCCTCACAAAGCAAAATAGAAAATAAATAAAAAAGAAATAACAGGAATTTGTACACTATTCAATAAATGCCTCCTCATAATCTGATACACTGGATACTTGCCAGTGTGAATACATTTTTGAATATAAGATGATAGTGAGACACTTTATTAAGCATGAAATATGGCTGCTTATCACGCTTCTCTCATGCATGAACATATTCCCGGACAATCCTGCTTCTTTTAATAATTCACACCTATCTCAAATAGAGATTTAGTCATCCAGCCATGCATTACATGGACATTTGTGATGTGACAGTTGGTCTCTTTCTGAAGGTCTCCTCAAGAAAACAACCATCCGTTGCAGTGTTTTACTTTATTATGATCTTATTCTTGCTTTACTCGTATGCAAAACTCTTGAGTTTGTTTCAAAAAGGCATGCTGAAAAAAAGACACGCTACAACCTRTTGGGTGGCCCCGTTTTTCTACCATTAGTGTGCTTTTGTAAACCTGTCCACCTCATTCCAGCTTATGGTGAGGAGCTGTGATGGACTTTAGTTCCTGGGAAATGTAATTGCTCTGTCTTATMGGTTTCTCTAGAAAGGGCTGCCTCTTCTCTTATGAGATTAACTCTTGAAATAGAGATGTCTACTGTTACAAGCTGAGAGTTATTGACTCCAGAGTTATTGACGCTGTTCCAGAGGAGCAGCGGAAGGGTCAGCATAGTGCCAGCAAAAGAGGTAGAAGCTAAGAAGTGTGTGGATTAGCAATTTTAATTATACTACTGCTAGTTTAACTAACTTAATTTCCTTTCATGACAAGGTCACCCATCTAGTTGACCAAGGGAAGCCAGTAGATGTGGGTTTTTTTTGGATTTTAGCAAAGCTTTTGATACTGTCTCTCACAGTATCCTTCTGGACAAAACGTCCAGCATACAGCTAGACAAGTCCATAATACAATGGATGTACAATTGGCTGACAGGTTGGGCTCAAAGACTAAATGGGGTTACATCAGGCTGGCAACCAGTCACCATGGGGTTCCCCAGGGCTTGATTTTAGGGCCAGTGCTCTTTAATGTTTTTATAAATTATCTGGACGCGGGAATCAAATGTACATTAAGTAAGTTTGCCGACAATACTAAACTAGGAGGACCTGTGGACTCCCTCAAGGGTAAAGAGGCCTTACAGAGAGATCTGGATAGACTAGAGAGCTGGGCAATGACCAACCATATGAAATTTAACAAAAGCAAGTGCAGGATTCTGCACCTGGCACGGGGTAAGCCTGATTATACATACAGATTGGGGGATGAGAGGCTGGAGAGCTGCCCTGTGGAAAGAGATCTGGGGGTCTGGGTTGATGGCAAGTTGAATATGAGTCAACAGTGTGCCCTGGCAGCCAAAAGGGCCAACCATGTCCTGGGGTGCATCAAGCACAGCATAGCTAGTCGGTCGAGGGAGGTGACTGTCCGACTCTACACTGCCCTGGTGCGGCCCCACCTCAAGTACTGTGTGCAGTTTTGGGTGCCTACTTTGGTGTCCTTTGAAGGACATCAAAGTATTAGGGTGTGTTCAGAGGAGGGCGACCAAGATGGTGAAAGGCCTTGAGGGCAAGACTTAGGAGGAGTGGCTGAGGTCACTTTGTTCAGCTTGGAGAAGAGAAGGCTGAGGGGGGACCTCATCGCAGTCTACAACTTCCTCAAGGGGGGCAGCGGAGGGGGAGATGCTGATCTCCTCTCTCTGGTGACCAGCAATAGGATGTGTGGAATTGTTATGAAGCAGCATCAGGGGAAGTTCAGATTGGACATTAGGAAAAGGCTCTTCACTGAGAGGGTGGCCAGTCACTGAAACAGGCTCCCCAGGGAAGTGGTCATGGCACCAAGTCTGTCAGAGTTCACGGAGCGTCTGGATGATGCTCTTAGTCATATGGTTTAGTTTTAGGTAATCCTGCAAGGAGCAGGGAGTTGGACCTGATGATCCTTATGGGTCCCTTCCAACTTGAGATATTCTAGGATTCTATGATTCTATTATTGTGACCTTCTCTGTACATAAGTACTTTACCCACATTATTATCTTTGTTTTTCTGTAATAATTAGATCTACACTAATGATGATTCTTAGTATTAGTAGATTCTTAGTATATAATTAGACTATTAAGATTTAAATTATACTGACAATAAATTCTTGGTTTTACTTAATAYATATGTAAGGTGTGCTTCCTCTCTGCCCATAAACAAAGTTTTGAACATAACAACATTCAGCCTGCCTAACCATGGCTGCTCCTTCAGACTTGCATACCATGTYATAACTTCTAGGTGACACATATAAATAGGTAGCCAGCTTTGATTTGGGCTACAAAGCATCTTGGAGACAATGCCATAGACCTCTTGCACCACTTGGTATTTAGCAAAATATTTGTGTACAGAGTAGAGGAGAAGTTTGATGTCATCACAGTAGCCTGTGTTCTTACATCAGTGTTTTAGTTTGAATCAGGAGAGAAGTTTTGGGAAGGATCTCGCAATAATTCCCATGTGTCGTACTTTGGTTTCTATCACAGAGCTTGGCAGACCACAAACTGAGCTCTGTTTGGAAGAAACTAGAATAGAAGAAGTTTGGGGTTCACCCAAAGCAATCAAGCTGTAAATGGGCATGCAGACCACACCACTGGATTAGATCTAGTATTAAGCAAAAAAACCTGAGATATGTATAGTATGAATACAAGGTCTTCAAAACCAACTGTTCTTCAGTGCAGATCCACTGCTGCTGGTCTGAATTATTTCTTAAAGTAGAAACAGCCTGTATTTCTGAGGAAAACTGGTGAGCTGGGAATCAGAAGTTAGTGCTCTGCGTAGGGACAAGGAAGATTTCCCAATAAGTCAAGCTGCAAAGTGACGCATGGGGCATCTTTCACCAGCACTTTGAGGCTGTGCTCATACTGGAACCACAGGAGGAAGTGGTACATCTTTCAAAACTTCAGCCATGCCAGGGGTAAATATAAGCCTCTCCCTGTTCCCAGAGAGCTGGATATTTTCAAAGTAACACAGTATACTAGTCATGAAACTTGAGCTTGAAAAACACAAAACAACCAGGTTTCTGAGGATGTTTTAAGTGTTTCCAAAACAGTATCTGCACTGCGGCACTTTGAAGTTGAGTAGCATATTCCCCACGCAAACTTTTTCATGAAAATATTCTACCAAATGCTCTCCCTTTGACCTCAGTCTTCTCTGAAAGCATTTTTAAGCTGGAGTTATTTGGAAGGGGACAATATCACTGTTATGACTTCAGTGATCTAAATTACTGTTTTGCCATGGGGATAAAGAAAAGAGGAACTATTTCTAAAGAGGCAATGGGAGTAGGATACAAACATTGTTGCTTTGCCAGCAATACTCAATCATTTTCACCAAATGCTTAAAAAAAAGAAGAAATTTCTTTGAAATGAAAAGAAAGAGAAATGAAAAGAAAACGCCACAAAGCTTAATTTAATTTTCAACATTGTAAAGAAAAAAAGGAACAACGAACAGGCAAAATTACGTTAATCAGGGCCCACAGATGTGGTCCCCAGAAAGTAGTACATATACATCTACCCTGAATATGCAATYGGACACAATGTCTTCATTTCCTGAGCTAAGGGCTGGCAGTGCTTATACATGTTGAACGCCAAACAGCATTAGGACACGTGGTTATTTTGTATAATTTTGCTTGCAAAATACCTTGAAACTTCCTTTATCAAAGATGTTTTATAAACATGTCATAATCTCTCCACTCAGAAGAAATGGTTAAGTAATAAATGTTTATATTTGCTATATTCATTTTGTAATGTGAAATATTAATGCTAGGTTTTTTTATTCCATAGATAAAAACATTTGCTTACAAATATTTTCAGGCTTTATATTCCAGCAGCTTTTGAGTACATGTGCAGAAGTGGCCAAGAAATCTATTTGATACAGTTGTGTTTGCATTAGATGTCAGTCAAATTCTCTTAATCCAGCTAAATTGTTGTATGAATAGGGAACGGAAGATTAAATTGTTGATACAGTGGAGCAAAGCAGGAGAAGACACTAAATATTTCATGCACTGGCAGGAGGACTTTGGTAACATTTTCCCTCATGAACAAACTAGCTGGCTCACCCCATATGTAATCTGGCATGCAATTATTTCTGAAATAGCTGTTGCAAAATTCTGATTAGCTGCATAGCCCTTGGAAAGAGCTATTGGGGAGGTCTTAGGCTAGAAGTGTCCAGCTTCATTCTCATATCTGGAAGAAACCCCTGTGCCCATGAAGATGATGATCAAGAAGTACTGGGATATACTTCTGCTAGACTGGCTGGCTTGGGGAAGGAGATGAGCAGTGTGGGAAAGCTTTAGACACCTGGTTGAAGCGACCACACAACAGCAGGTACAGCCTGATGTTCCCCCTCCAGCTCAAGTCTGGGACATCCCTGTGCTAGGAGCTGTGGGCATACACCAGCACATAAACACAAGTGCAAGGAAGAGCCTAGCATTTGGAGTACAGTAAGTAAATGACCTCAGATTAAGTTTCTTAGAGCATCTAGAAGGATACACCTTGGTTTTTCATCCTATGCTAAGCACTGCGTGCAGTAGGACAGAAAAGCCAAGGCATTGAACCGATACTTGAAATTATCTGAGAAAACACTGTTTGGGATTCTGAGCTGTGTCTGCAGCTCCTGGCCCTGCCACAGACGATCCATGGGATCTTGGGCAAGTCACTATGTAGTCTACGTGTCTTACTGCTGCAGCTTAAAATGGGAGTATGGAAACTTCATTTCCTCACTGTTTGTCTTCTTTCCCTCCACAGAACAGCAAGATTTTTATGATTCTGCTCTACAATAAGGAGATTAAGGTCTTTCATGGAGTTGTCTGTCTGTTGTGAACCATAAATAATAAATATGCAATTCTGTTATATGAAAGAATAAGCTTTATTTTCCATATTATGTTGCTGTTTAAAAAGTCCTATAGCTATTTCAACTGGAAAAAGCAAGCATCAGTTTTCACCCAATACTGGGGCAGGCATCTTTTCTGCATTCTGTGAAAAAGGGGATATGTGACATCCTAGAGCCACCTGCATATTCCCATTATTGAATGGCATGAGACGTGCACAGACATTCTGCAAAACATTTTTCTACCTGCTAGGTTAACTATGTGCAACAAGGGCATAAATGCTGAGGTTTAGATAAATCCACTGCATTTCCAGCTTAATGGCAGTGTTCAACTTGCTTTCGTTCCCAGTGCCAGCAGTACTTTTGTATCTAATTGTTGATGTGTTTCTGCTACTGGTGTCAAGTGACCCTTAAAATAAGAACATTGCAGATGGGAAGGGTTTCATTTTTTATTTATTTGTCGCCCTGCCAAGACCATCATAATGGATGGGATATCACAATTACAGAACTGTGAATTCACCCTCAGGATTTCCCAGCTGGAAGAGATGACAGCAAGATACACAGCTTTCACTTAGAGGAGACAGCTCTGCAGTTCTAGACCTGGATTCCTCTCCATCCTCCCCGCCACAACACACACAGCACCAGGTCATGCTTCCCTTCACACTCCCTCCTCCTCACCTTTGTAATTTAAAGACTTAGAAGTTTTAACTGAAAGTGACTATAAACCCTTTCACTGCTCAAATCATCAATTAGCTTTTGTTCAGACCTGAGTCTAGACGGAGGTGTTCGGAAACACAAAGCTGTGCTAGGCTGTAATTCTGTCACAGTCAGGAGTGAGCACAGCAGGAAAGCAGAGGAGACATCTGCTGTGACTTTGGCCACATCGAGTTCACTGCAGAATTATACATTTAATATGCCTTACCTAGCAACTCCCAGGCTTAGTTCCTCTCCACATGCTTTATAACAAATTCCCTAGAAATTTCCATGGTAACACTGAAAAATACCACACTGAATTCAGTAGCCACCTCTGCTTGACTTTGTTTTGAACAGAGGCAGCATCACTTTGCACTGGTGTTACCTGTCCCCGGACATCTGTGGATTAGCATAGGATGAGGTGGGGATGGAGTATTTTCCACGCTGCACTTAGGAGGAACTGGGCACTGCTCTTGGCTCTGCCACTGGTCTCTGGGATAATCGTGAGCAAACCTGTCTGGGCACAGTAAAAAATATTTTATATAACATACATAATTTTACATTGCATTTAATTTATAAATTAATTTTGAACTGTATAATTATAAAATAAGAAAATATTCTAATACATTTTTTCATATTAGTACTTAAGCACAGGTATTTAGAGCCATCTGGAGTACTCTGGGGTAGCGGCTTCCAGTTCCAGTTCCAGTTCCAGTTCCAGTTCCAGTTCCAGTTCCAGTTCCAAAAATATGTTCACTTCGTATAGGACCTTTGTCATATCTGCCAAACCCATGTGAATGTTTCAAGTACCTTGGGGCATCTCATATCACACTTAATGCATGTATTTAGGCAATTGAACTGAGCTCTGCATCTCTGTTTTCCCTGCTAGCTCTAGCCCGATCAGCATAATGCTGAGAACTACAAAATGCTGCTGCAATGCACATAATAAGGAAAAGGATTGTATAAATTTCTTCAGAAAAAGAGAAAAAGCTGTATGCATCAAGCTATCAAATCAGGCTTGTCTCTATCCATCTAAGATCAATTATTCTCGTTTGTGTACTTGTTAATGTTGCATACAGGATTATTTTCCTTTAAAATGGGAGCACATAACTGCCTCACCTCGTCCCTTCTACTCTTAATGGAAGCCTTCCCATCCCCTAAAACTCCAGAAGACAAAATTAATGCCACAAGATCTGGATTTTATAGGTAGGAGTGACAACATGCTCCACTCTTTCTTTCCAGTCAGTTGCTCCCTGACAATGCAAAAACCCCCAGAGTTTCTGCAGAAACTAGACAGTTAGTCTGAACGTGAAGCAAAATGCACTCATGAAAGAGCAAGCTCACCTGGATGATTATCCCTTTCCCAAGAAAGGATGCAATCAGGCCAAAGAAAGCAGAATTTCTTTCCAAAATGAATTAAAGACAGAGGCAGAACCAAAGCTGCCAGAATAAATGGAACCCCAAACTCATATTTTGGTGTCTGCTAATACAGTCGAACACAGGAGCGTGTGTGTTTGTGTGTTTGTGTCACTTTTTGTACATTTTAAAGAGAAGAAAGGTCTGTCTTCCCACACGTCTGAGATTTTCCGTGAACAGTTCCACACAACTAGAGAAGTTTGGGGTTTTTTCCCCACAAAAAGTCACATCCAACAAAAACAAACAAAGTTTTGTGTAAATGGATCCATTTCAACCAGTTTCTACCAGAAAGAGATCAGATCTTGTCAGAGTCTTAGAGAAGACTTACTTTTTAGAAGGAGCTCCTGGGGCTCCCATGCATCCCACCAGGGAACTTTCAAACAAGAAATTCAAGAAACACCAGCTTTAGACTGAGCTTTCAGGTCTTACAGAGGATTTTTCTTGGTCCTAAGGACTCTCGGGTTTGGACATTTCTTGGCCTCAGCATTCTAGGAGATTTCCTGATTGTCCTTCAAATTTGGGATACTACCTGTCTCACTTAGGAAGACAAACCTTTTGTTCCATTMTTTTTCATGGAAGTATTGGGCAGGGTAAGAGAAGATTTTTTTTTTTTTTCCCCTGCAAAGTAATGCAAGGTAATTAGGAAAATTTCTTCCAGTTAAGAATTCATATTATTTTGAAAATAGGGAGATGAAACCTTCTTGGAAAATGAAATGTGTCTCATAAGACTGACATTTCTCCTGAAAACCACCCACCAGCTGGGAATTAGCTGAAGTGTGTTGGCAGTATGGATCCTAAATGCAGCTGTGGGGGTCATGCAGCATCATAGAGATGATGCAGGAGTAGGGGTTTTAAACTATAGGTTCTCCTGTGACATTCTACAGCTTTGGATGGGGAGGAACACACTAGCAAATCCACCCACTCCTGTACAGCAGACAACTTTTCTGGATGATTCATAGCATGTGTCTTACAGCACCTCAGATCTTTACATCTTCTTTAAGCCATGTACAAGTTGTCCAAGAACACATACACTGTTACTCGCCTGGGTTTCACATTGCCCACATAATTATGTGAAAGTCTTCCAATTCATTATTTCCTTATTGGGAGTTACATTCAAGAAGTATCTAAATTTAGTGCCAAAACAGGGTTTCATCTTGTGATAGGGCTTGTGTCTAATTTCACAGGAGTTGTTGGCAAAACTTCCATTGATCTTGATGTGGGAGATCTGGGATATTGCAGTTAAAGTACTGTGAAAGCAGATAGTCTACATTGCAATTCCTGCTGCTCATTTCTATTTTCCAACTAGGATTCACCAGAAGCAAAATGAGTCTCCAAAGGAAACAACCTTCCCTGGGTTAAGTAAAAACATTAGGACCACTAGGTGCTTCCTAGTAATTCTCTTATCTGCCTTTGAGTTTAAGTAGCTTATGTTCTTCCAATTTGTTCCCATGCAGTCTGGATTTCTGAGTGGTTTTTTGGGAACTAGGGCCTTTCCACTGTACAGTATACCTATACAGTATACACTTTCTTAATTGTTTCTGTAACTGGCAGGTGCTTCTGTATACCCTCTTTCTGGGTCATAAAATATAATTATTGCAAATATTATAAATTGTACTTGAAAATCACTATTGAAAAGAGTCCTAAAACATGTTGTTTCCCACAGCAGAAGACTGGAGTCAAATGATTCAGGATATTCCCATGTATCTTATGTTCACTTTTTTCTTTTACACCCAGTGAGTTCCTGCAGAGTTCATTATGTGACTTCTATTAATATAAAAAAGAAAAAGTTACTTCCACCTCCAAAGAAGGGCTAATATGCAAATTGAGAGGAGAGAGGAAATCAGCAAGACTCAGTTTCAGAGACAAATCACCAGGATCAATTTCCATTACCAGGATCAATTTCCTGTTTTAAAATTAGTGATTGGGCATTTGCAGCGATAGCCTGTCTTCCAACCTAACGTCCAAGTGCCGTTTGTCCGTTTGCTAGGCAGAAAGTCCACTGTGGTGGAGCTAMCATGAGCAGCTTATGAAAGCACTAGATCTACTCTCAGCAGAGCTGGAACAAAACCCTTGAAACTGTTAACTTGCCTGATGACTATGTGTGGCATCTCTCAGCAATCCTGAGCTGAGAGAATAAATTCTAAAATTTTAAATAAAGGCAGAGAAACAATACCAGCTCCTCTTTCAGTATTATTTTGCATAATGTCCCTGAAGTTGTTTAATCTGAAGAGTATCCAGAGGTTGGGCTTCAAAAAGTACAGGTGGAAAGGCATGATTAGTACTGAGAGGACCAATGGAAATTAAACRTTCAGAGCATTCAGATAATTCTGGACCTGCACAGACATTGCAGACCCACAGACATTGCAGGCCCACAGACTGTCTCTGGAGGAACCTGAAACCTGGGTGAAACATGCTCCTTTTGCCTAACTTCAGACATCTCAGATGAGCCTGTTGTACTGAGTCTCTGGGTAATGAAAGGACTATTGTCATTAAGCTCTTCTAGACAAGGCTCTTCATCACAGAAAGTTTGAAGTAAATCAGATGAATCACAGTCTAAATGTGCTTCTCCGTTTGTTACAAAAACAATTTGAGCAAGCAGCTCAGATGCAGACTTCCTGCTCAGTAGACCTCTTAGCTGAGAAAAGGTGTGTCCTGCTCCTCATGGTTTTGAAAGCTTTAAAAGCTTTCAGGGTTACTCAGTGACAAATCATAACTTCTGAGACTCTTAATTCCACTTTCAGGTACATAAAATGGCAATTTGGCAGCAGGTAATCTCCCAGATCTTTTCATGTACCTAGCTATTAGTCTTTCAGGGCTTAAGTCTTCATTAACAGAATAAAAATAATAGTACTATACAGGCCCAGAAAGATGCTGTGAAGATAATTACATTAAAAATTGCAAGGTGATACAATGCTACATAAATGGAATCATGTCTGGCATGCTTTAGATCATCAGTAAATAAACCATTCATCAAAAATATTTATATGAAGTCCTGGAAAATTCTTAAAGACATCTGAGATGTGACATTGCTCTTTTGCCTCTGGCTCTCAGTCTTTTTTAAAGACCACAAGTGCTCCGCTTTTCCACTGCTGATCAGTGAACTAATTTATTCCAGCCTGCCAGTTCCACCATGGTGCCAGTCCATTTCTCATCCCAGCTCCCTTAATCATTTTATGCAGACTGGGATTGCCCAGTGGAAATACTATATTGAATCAGGCCACCTAGCCATGTCTTCTGCTTTGAAAGTGCTATGCCTTACAGGAAGTAAAGAGAGAAATTTGGGGGCAGATTCAGGGGAAAAGAAAGGAGAGAAAAATATTAATATCGCACCTGGTTGATTTTGCAACAGTGCAAATGAAAAGAAGATAAAAGGGCTTTTCACTGGTAAAGGAGAGAATGTGAGAGAGAGGTCATGTGCTGTTTCATGAGTTTCTGTTGGTCATTAGCACTGTGTTAATTTATTTTCTCTCTTTTACCTTTGTGTTAGCTATTTGCTACTCCCTCAACTCTGCAGATTATAGCAGTGGACATTGGACATGTATCCCATTTAGTCATGAAACACCTATGCTTATCTCCTATTAGATTAATGTTTTCAAGTCATATTGCAGCAAAGTAATAACCATTAGTAGCTTTTACACATTTTAAGTAATTTTTCTCCCTTGTCAAGACATCAAATTAACATTGTAAAGGAGAAAGTTAATGCCCATGCAGTATTTAGATGGAGAAACAGAGAAATKATGTCTAATCAGTCCTGGTGTGAGTGACTTCATTAATTCCTGTTCTAGCAGTTCCAGATATTTGATGCTGTCAATCATTTATTTTCCTTTCAGTTAACAAACAAATTCATTAGCTCTGTTTTTTTAACCTGTTCCAGGAACTTTGAACCCTTCTAATTACCTGTCTCGGGGGCGGGGCGGAGGGGGAAGGTGAAATGATTAATCTCACTTCTGGTTGCATGTTTCATCTACCATTTTTAGAACTTATTCCAGATACAGTGCTCACTAGTGAATGAAAACCAATGCTCRTTGATAGCCAAAACAAATTGGTGAGTCATCACTGCCTAGTTACCTTGGTATTAATATATAAATAGYGTTGATGAATACTTAGAATTCTGTGCCACAATTTGGTCGAAGCGATTTATGAAATTTTGGCTGCTCACAGTTGCCTGGGAAGGCATTGCTCCTGTATCTTAATGAGGTTTTGGAAGATCAAAACCAAAGCACAAAACTGTCCTTCCTCATTCATAAACAACATCTGAAACAATCTGCTGGATGCTCCAGAATTTATGTTATTCATACTGTCTCAAGATAATAAATCCCTTGCAGAGCCAGTTGGATTTTTTATTTTTCTACATGTATTGGTTATTTAGTTCTCTATGTCTTTCCTTGAGTCATTTCTTCATTTTCCCCATTTTTTCCAAGGTCATCTGAAGGTTCTCTCAACTAATATAAGAAATGAATTCACTTTGTTTTATCTGTTCCCTCAAAAATAGACAGACCAAAACTACTACTTCCAGATATCAACTTATCCCTTCCTTTACTCAGACTGAGAAGCAGACTTGTTCAACAAATAGCTCCAATTTATGTCTATCATTCACAGTGTAAGGTAGTTGTCACTGTGGGAGAATGTGATATAATACAGCTCTGTCTGCTCTGTTTCCTGAGCTCCAGGGGCCTTTTTGTGGTGCTATTGACCTTGGCAGAGCTGAGAAATTTTATTTAGTGTTGCTGTTTTCTTCACTGAAGTTTACATATTTTAACTGGCTCGGAAGATGTGTGTGTGTTTCAGACAATAAATGACTTCAGGTATTCTGATTCTATCAGTCAGTGAGATATATCCTCCCCTGCTCTGAAGGCTACTACATTTTATAGTGAAACAGTTGCAGATATTATATGCTGGTTTTACTATTTGACAGATGTGTGTTGCCAGGAGAAATTGGAAATGCATATTATTTCAACTTTTTTTTTTTTTTTTTAATATAAAAAGGACTTTAACATTTTGTTGATGCTTTGAAAGCCCTGCTTTGTACCAAGGTAATATTATGTTTACTCAATGCACAAGTACATGACTAATTCTTAGAGTTAATATTCTGAAATTTATTGAAGTAGTAGAGGTTTGTAAAAATAAATACCTAACCCATAAATACTTTCTTTTTTCAAGGATTAGGTAAAATAAAAAATAAATACAAGAAACAAAGTGCTTGTCAATAATCTTGTATGGAAGAACATCCCTACAATGACAAACTACTGAATGCCAGAAGAAACTTGATAAGTAGTGCAGCCACCTCCAAGAAAATTCCTGCAAGATTCAGCCAATAAGCACTATCTAGMAGCAGTCTGTACCAATACAGTAACTTTAAGAATCTGAATATAAACAGAGATGAACATTCACATGGATGAAAAACTGGACATGAGCCAGCAATGTGCACTCGCAGCCCAGAAGGCCAATTGTCTCCTGGGCTGCATCAAAAGCAGCGTGGCCAGCAGGTCGAGGGAGGTGATTCTGCCCCTCTCCTCTGCTCTGGTGAGACCCCACCTGCAGTACTGCGTCCAGCTCTGGARCCCTCAGCATAAGAAAGACATGGACCTGTTGGAGTGGGTCCRGAGGAGGGCCACAAAAATGATCAGGGGAATGGAACRCCTCTCCTATGAAGAAAGGCTGAGAGAGTTGGGGTTGTTCAGCCCAGAGAAGAGAAGGCTCTGGGGAGACCTCATTGCAGCCTTTAAATACTTAAAGGGGGCTGATGAAAAACATGGTGGCTTTTTATAAAGTTTTTTATAAAACTTTTTATCAAGGCCTGTTGTGACAGGACAAGGGGGAATGGCTTTAAACTAAAAGAGGGTAGATTTAGACTAGATATAAGGAAGAAATTCTTTACTGTGAGGGTGGTGAAACACTGGCACAGGTTGCCCAGAGAGGTGGTAGATGCCCCATCCCTGGAAACATTCAAGGTCAGGTTGGACGGGGCTCTGAGCAACCTGATYTGGTTGAAGATGTCCCTGCCCATGGCAGGGGGGGTTGGACTAGATGACCTTTAAAGGACCTTTCCAACCCAAACTCTTCTATGATTCTATTCTATGATTCTATACATAAAAAATAAGTAATTACCTAAGTAAATAAATGAAAACTAGCTGCAATGTCTRGTTATCATCTCTGGAAAGAAATTTCCTAGTCTGAGAAAAACATAAGACAGTTATCCACAGATCTTGGATATGTTTCTACAAAATCTGTTGTGTTCTTAGGTGTCAGATCAGTGCTTGACCAAGTACTGAACACAGCAGCTCTGTAATGGCTTTGTGAAAGGAGTTTTTAGCTGGAACAGGAATGTGACTGAATTAACCTTTCTGAATGAAGAAGGGCTTATGTGGCTAATTTACTAGGGCTGTCTGGAAATTATAACCTCCCAAGCTGTTTACAAACTATGAAATGGACAAAGAAAACAATCAGGAAATGCATTGAGAGGAACAGAACATTTCCTCTTGTTTCTTCAGGGTTTTTCCCAGAGAAATGTTTGGGGTTCTCAGGTGTAAGCCACTAATTGACCAAATAAACACAAGCATTTAGAGCATATTTTTTCCAGTGCAAGCATAATTTCAGGTTTGGCTGTGCCCTTAATTATAATGAGCTTATTCAAAATGGTCTGAAGCAAATGTTTTCACGTTTCACGACAGGTAGCATCAGTCACAGCAGAATTGTCACCTTCCCCAAATTTTTTATCAGAATATTCACCTTCAGCTATCATTATTTCTGAAGAGGAAAGGTGGCAAAGATATTGCAAGGAAAAACAGCTGTTCTGACACTTCCTACCTCAGGTGCAATAATAGTCTTTTTGTAGCTGTGAATAGAGGTGAAACAAGGCCAGTAGAAATAGGAAATACCTTTTATGATATCCTTGAAAAAAAACCCAGGTGCTTTTAAGCCCCTTTCTTCAGATCTCAGATAGAAGCAGCAGCCTTCAAGATAAAATCCAGCTTGAAAACAGTAGTTCTGAATTTCACTTGATCTTTCATTTCTCAGAGTCTCCGAGGCTCTCCTGTATAATTGTACAACATATCTGGAGAGGGACATGGTACTCAATAGTTTTTCAACTGTAAAAACTTTGAGGTGATGTGGGGGGTTGACCCTGGCTGGACGCCAGGTGCCCACCAAGCTGCTCTATCCCTCCCCCACCTCAAATGGACAGGGGAGAGAAAATATAATGAACACCTTGTGGGTCGAGATAAGGACAGGGAGAGATCACTCACCAATTAACGTCATGGGCAAAACAGACTCRACTTGGGGAAATCAACTTAATTTATTACCAATCAAACCAGAGTAGGGCAATAAGAAAATAAAAACTAAATCTTAAAACACCTTCCCCCCACCCCTCCCTTCTTCCTGGGCTCAACTTCACTCCCAAATTCTCTACCTCCTCCCCCCAGCAGCGCAGGGGGACGAGGAATGGGGGTTGCGGTCAGTTCATCACACATTGTCTCTGCCGCTCCTTCCTCCTCACACTCTTCCCCTGCTCCAGCGTGAGGTCCCTCCCATGGGAGACAGTCCTCCATGAACTTCTCCAATGTGGGTCCTTCCCACGGGCTGCAGTTCTTCACGAACTGCTCCAGCGTGGGTCCCTTCCACAGGGTGCCATCCTTCAGGAACAGACTGCTCCAGCGTGGGTCCCCCACGGGGGTCACAAATCCTGCCAGCAAACCTGCTCCAGCGTGGGCTCCTCTCTCCACGGGGCCACAGGTCCTGCCAGGAGCCTGCTCCAGCACGGGCTTCCCATGGGGTCACAGCCTCCTTCGGGCATCCACCTGCTCTGGTGTGGGGTCCTCCATGGGCTGCAGGGGGACAGCCTGCCTCACCATGGTCTTCACCATGGGCTGCCGGGGAATCTCTGCTCCGGTGCCTGGAGCACCTCCTCCCCCTCCTTCTTCGCTGACCTTGGTGTCTGCAGAGTTGTCTCTCTCACATATTCTCACTCCTCTCTCCTCTGTCTGCTGTTCTGCTGCAGGTTTCCCCCCCACACCCCCTTCTTAAATATGTTATCCCAGAGGCGCTACCACCGACGTTGATTGGCTCAGCCTTGGCCAGCGGCGGGTCCGGCTTGGAGCTGGCTGGCATTGGCTCTATTGGACATGGGGGAAGCTTCTAGCAGCTTCTCACAGAAGCCACCCCTGTAGCCTCGCTTCTGTCAAAACCTTGCCACGCAAACCCAGTACAGGTGAAGATATATTTCTCTTTTGAGACCCAGGGCAAATGGCTTGATGTTTCAGTGCTTGGATCTTTCTCTTTGTCCTATCTTTAGTTTTCTCCATTTACTACAATTCTGAAAACACATCTTTCTTCACTTTGTATTTCTAGTGTGTTGATGTTTCCATCAGAGCTGAATCATCTCATAGACAAAGCAGAAAGAACAGGACTTTGGGGTACAAGTCTTCTGACTTATATGTCTGTTTTGGGATGAGATGAGTCACACTTGATGGGTCTTATTTTTCTCCATTTATTGTAAAGAGGGTTCAGAGGACTACATCAGATATAGGTGTCTAGATGTAAAAAAGATGACTACCATAGTAGGATACTTAGGAGACTACCCATCCCTTCACATTTGTGTGTACTGTATTTGTTCAGTGATCACACTAGAGGACTCAGTGTGTTCATGCTTCTATTTCAGGAGTTGGGAGAACAATAAGATTTTTTGTTTGTTTGTTTTGCAGATTTTACTTGTTAGGGTAGAACAAACAATAAATATTATTTCATTGTCTACTTAAAATAAAAAAGTGCCCAGAAGGCTTGCTAATGGCAGGTACAAGACAGACCCCATTCAAAACATACCATAATGTGTTCAGCTCCATCTGTGGGACCAGTAGTCTTTGGAGCTACTTTCCTAAGTAATCTCAGCAACGTTGTGTGGATCATCCATACCCTACTGGCAACAAGAACCGTGACATTGCTGAAGGAGTTCTCAAGATGCCATCCAAGTGTATTTCCTTTCTCTGTCCTTCCCGTATCATAGGTGTTTCTCCATGACCAGTGCCTCACTTGTCCCTTGTATGCCATAGCATAATTCTGTGGCATTCAGAGGTTAGATGGGCTCCCATGCAGTGTAGATTATTAAATCTGCAATTCAAAAGAAACTATTATGACTACAACTGTGGTTAAAAATCAGGCCAAGTTTCAGAGCCCTCCACGATGGGCCACAATGGCAGGAACAGGATCACTGTTGGGTAACTTGTATATCTTTTACCTCCATTCCCAAGCCTTTATTTCATTAAGATCTTGTGATAATGATACTCCTCAGCTTTGTATCAGACTATTTGTGAGCACTGGAGGAAATGTTTTGCTATTAGGGCAGCATTTGCTGCTTAAACACTTGTTCCAATCTCTCCTGGGGAAAGGGCAGGGGAGCAGATGATAACATCTACTTGGCTGCATCTGGTCTACATTTTACTTGTTGTCCACCCTCCCTTCTCCTCCCCACCCTACATTGAAATAGCATCCTGCTAGACAAACACACAAAATTTCGTTCAGCAATTCTTGTGCTGAAATCATGAGCCTGTAACTGGACTAAAGCCTATCTTTAGAACAAAAAGAAAGTAACACCACCAAACCCCTCAACTCCAAATTTGTAAAGTTCAGGTGACAAAAAATATTCCCTCTTTCATCAGGAATCTGTTCCTTAGGCTAACTTACTTTCACTGTTATCTTCCCAAACATACAAAAAAAAAAAAAAAAAAAAAAAAAATCATTTTCATCTTGAATTTTGCTGGCTCTGACTCCCTACAGCCCAGTTTTGTAAAGTAGCTGTCTGCTCGGTAAAAAGCTCTGTGGCACCATTTCAGAGAATATCTTTCCTAGACTCAGGTTTTGCTGTAAATCTTTTAGAACTGCACACAGCAATGACATGCTTCATCCCAGATTTTAACAGCCCACAATCTTGATGTTATGCTTTAATTGAACTGAAATTACATTTAGTCAGAGCTTGAAATTTCTGATTTGCTCAGATGCCATTGTTTTCATACATGAAGCTCTTGCTCTGTACTTTTTTTTCCCCTCACCCTTTCCCCCTTGAATTATTTAGCATTTAGAAAGCTGAGCTTTGCCACTTTTATTTCCATCTCCAGTTTTATTGCTATCTAAGTGATTTACAAATCAAGCCTTGCATCTAATGGCACTGTGTATTTCCATTTCCAGTGCTGCTCTTTACTGTCGGCTCTTGTTGGATGGGGCAAACCTCAGACACAAATAACTGAAGTTAATGTCAAATTGCATCATGTGCAGCTTGAATTTCAATTATAAGATCTGAGTAAAAATACATGTTTTCAGCAAACAGCAATAACACTGTGAATTGCCTGGCCCCAGAGCACACATTACTAGAAAGCATCCTACTCAAGACAAAGATGCAAGATTTCAAAATCTTAAAGCAAATCTGCTTGGCATTTAGTTAAGGCCAATAAGCTGTGAGAATGAGCAGTCATTCAGGCCTTCAGCTTTTGTATCCCCTGCCCTATGGTATGTCTGTGGCTGTTTAGAGCCTGAAACTCAACCATTTTCTTCCTGAATAAGATGAAGTGAGCAGGGATTAATCTAGCCCCCCAAAGCCCTAGTGCATCCTAAATATATGGAAGTTTGCATCCAAGGCTTGTGGCTCAGCCCATCTCTCATTCTATATTCACTGAAAGGCCCAGTAGAAACCTGTGTCTGTGAAGACACAATGGGAAGATGCATTCCTCTAGTTGTTATTTGTGATTCATCCGGTGATACAAAGAAGCTGAACTTTGTTTAGGTTTCTGTTATAGTTGGTGGAAAGAATTAGGTGCTTTGAAGGCAGATCCATTTTATCTTCATGCAGATGTCTAAATGGGTCAAAGGAATCACATTCTCACATGCCTTTTCCTCTCCATTGTCTTCAAAGGATGTTGAGGCACAAGGTCATATTTAAAGTCTACAAAGTGCAGTGCCCCGTGACTGCTGAAATTTATGTGGCTTCAAAAGCTTCAGCCAACTGAATGACCTACATATACCCTCCAAACAGAGATATTGCAATGCAGCTACACGTTTTGCCTCTTCAACTTCCTGAAGAAAAAAGTCTCTTCCATTAGAGATGGATTGAAACTTTTAGATATTCTACGCAGGAGAAAAAAAACATCATCTTGCACACCCATTGCTCTGCGAGCACTGCCCTCAAAGAAAGAGAAAATAACTTTCTGTTAGCATAAAAAATAACTGTTTCTAAATGCTGCACACTCACGTGAAGCTAACAGAAGGTGTCCAGCTGTCACTTGAAAAAATCAGCTAGATCACACTTAACTTATTTGTGCAAACACCATCTTGAACCTGATGTCCTGATTAAAACTACAGCAACTTGGAGTACTGGAAAACTGCTTTCTTATAATCTGGTGCACATCTTGCTGTCACAATCAGCTCTAAACAGACACTGAATAGCTACCCAGCACATTATTTAGTCAGGTGAACTTTAAAAGCGTTATTACTTTAAAACACAGAGAGATTGTAAAGAGGTTTTTAATGGGGACAGGGATGAGGGTTTGCATTAGACTCTTAGTGATTAAGTCTTCCTTTTATCTGCATAAGAGAAAGAACAAAGTCAGATTTCTATAATTATTCCTGTGAAAATATATTTTAGGCACAGGAAAGAGATAGTAAGTCATCTTTCACTGTGTCTGTCGGCTCCCAGCTTAGGATGTTGGCTATTGGTTGGCCAGTCAGACACTCAGATCTGAATTGAGGCCATGAACTCCATTTGTATGTCCCATCAGATGCTTACACAACTTAATTGTTACTTGGGGCTGTAGAATTGGAAGGGATGAGCCAAACCCAGTTTCTCTCTCCCTATAGGCACCACATCACGTAGACCCTGTCTTTCATGTGTTCTAATGCTTCTGTGCACATTACAGATTCCCAAATGCAAAATGGCTGCACCCCCACCTCCTTGCAGGGCACTGAAATTGCTTTGAATGAACTTGGGTAAGCTGCAGCTGTTACTGTTAGGGCTATGTGTCAGGAAAGGGATTTTTTTTCATTTATTGTATCTGCCTAAGAGTAATGTGGCTAGTCTAAGTTAGTGAGCTAGGTTCCCTCTGTAGCTGCTGGACTGACAGATTCAGCACCAGAAGGTGCTTCATCCCATTCTGAGACAGAGCTGAGACGTCTCTAATAAATATACAGGAAGTTTAGACAACTGGCTTAGATTAAGTATTCAGCTTTTAGATAGTAAAGTTAGGTGAAAGCAAATTCAGCCTCAATGTGAGCCTGCAAAATTGCTGACAACCAAGATTAGGCATGTTAAAATCAAAACATGCAACTTTAGCAAAAAATACTTTATTCTGGAAGTGTTCCTGCAGGAAAAAAACTACAAGGCATACTCCTTTCACAGGGGAAGGTAGAGGGGGCAAAGCAATATGTAAGAGCTCTTTTCCATGGCCAAATAAAAAACAATGTCAAGGGCAAAACAAGCCATCTATATTTCTGCCAGGTTCCCTGGTTTATTGTGGGGCAAGAGGTTCTGAAAGTCAGCAGAAAGGTCACCAGCAGGATGGAAATTTTATTAAAAATATTTAGAGTGGCTTTTATTACCAAATGTAAATGAAAACCAATTAGATAATCATATTAAATGTAGGCAAAGGAATGGCATTAACACTCCCAGAATGTAATGATCATTACTAAGGAAGTGTATTGTCCAGTTACTTGCCTTTATAGAGGGGAGGAAAAAATCAATTATGTTTCACCTTTTAACTGCCTTTTAAAGCCTTGCAAAATTGATTTCATACAACATCAAAGATACAGTAATAAAACAGGGGGGACAGTAAAGCAAAAAGTGGATAATAGACAAAGGATGATGTACAGCACCTATAAATTCTGGTCTGAAAAAAGCAGGCTACTTTTCTACTTGGGAAGATGGGGTAAATTGGTACTGCTCCATTGCGACCATGAATACAGTGCCAAGTTACTGTGGTAGTGGCTTGTATCTATGGGGTAAGTGGTATGATTCCTGCAGCATAGTCCCCCTGTGGAATATTTGGCCTTGATCTTGCTGAATTCTGTTCTCCAACAAAAAGCAATGAGTATCTTCAACTCATGACCACATGAGGCCATGTCACAGCAGTCAGTAAATCACGAGGCTGTGATACACATGCAACAATTGTGTACCTTGGGTTGATCACCTGGGTATCCATCTTGTCTCCCGTACTTTGTGAAGGTGTACATGTTAAAGGTAGCCAAATTCAGTGGGATTCAGGACCCAGGAAGTTCCAYCTCTCCCAGCATGATAGCTGTGAGGCTGTCACGACTCTGTGTCCCTAGGACCAGCCAGCAGCAAAGTTGAACATATATTCCCAATAGGTACACACACACAAACATACACACACAATCCACACATGACCAGCCACAAAGATGAACACAGACAGAGAGCAGTACCTTTACCAGCACCCCGTAAACACACATAGCACTCACATAAACATTAACAGCACAGACGACTCCATTGTCTTCCTCCTCCCCAGCCCATCTGGATTGAAGTTGCTACAGGGATGTACACACACAATAGAGGTCTCTTCAGTAGCTGGACTTAGGCAGTTTATCCAGCAGCTGGCCCCTAGGTCCCAGTCCGTCCCAGAGGCTTGTATCAGGACCCTCAAGCCCCTGAGGCTGGTGGCCCCAGTCTAGCAGCTGGCACCAGACCTCCCATCCTGCTCACAGGTAGCCTGGCTTGCAGCTCATCACATTTATATACTGCTCAGAATAGCGAGTTCATTAGCACCAGAGATGGCAATAGGATTTAAGAAGGTAGGATAGATTATGGTGATCAAGTGAAGGGCTCAGCCTGACAAGCATACTGACCAGCAGACTGTTTACCTATAACCTTTTTCCCTTTATTTTCCTACTCTTTTTTCCTTCCTGATCCACCCTGATCCCTTCCTTCCCCTGTCTTTGGTCCTTCTGCTAAACATCCCATCAGCAGTCTTGCCCATTCCCTCAATCTCCCTAAAACCTCTTGTAATAACTTTTCAACAATTTCCAAATTCTTTCCCCCTCTGCATCCCATAATAAGTCCTAACCCCGTTCAGGCAATAACCCCTCCAGTTTGCATTCCTGAGAAGGTGTTTCTTTGGCTGACTCATCCACCAGGAGCAGATTCACTGATTAGGTTACAAGGATTCGTTGGCCTCCCTGGGCCTTTGTGTTCAGAGAKATTAGCCCTTGATCATGTAACCTAGCAAAGAGAACATGACATTTCTTTCAGATCTTTTTCTGTACTGTTTTCCTTTTCACTTGCCCTTTGTGTTGTCCTCCGTTCCCTGCCTTGTCTGCCAAATAATAACCAAATGTCAGCAGTTTCTGCAACAAGGAGAAAGCTTCCATACTGGTTAGCCCATACAGGGAACTTTCCCCCTGTGCCATGGGTCATTGCAACATCCAGTTGTGTCTCTTCAGCCCATGAAGTAATGCCATTAACCCACATATACACCAAGTTATTATGTACTAGTGGGTCAGCTCATATTTCTCACGAGCAATGTCAGAAATGAGTCTTCAAAGGATCACAGACTCACTCAAAATATAATATTTGGTACAGAAAGTTTTTTTTCCCGGAGTGTTCCTGCAGACCTGCAGGGAGGTGGACAACTTGTCCTGTTTCGCATTTGGAGTGAGTGCACCTTAATGGTCTCAAATTGAGTATATGCTTATTCAAGTGTAAAACCATACCCACGTGCACCAATACATTCACTCAGATACATTAATACTCCATTATAACTATTCCACAAAATTGTCCACATTTCACTACAGAAATATTTATCAAACTATTTTTACGATACTGTGATTTTTGAGCCAATTATTTAGACAGCTTTTTTTTTCAAGTTTGCCGCACTTAGTTTTTTATTTCCCTCCCCTTTAATTCTATATATTTACATGATTATATTCACCTGTAGTGCTTTTTGCTCTCTGCAGTGGAAATAAATTTCCTTGTAGTCCATTTGTTTGGTCGATGTATTGGAAGCTGGACGTTTAGTGAGATTCAGATCAAAATCTAGTTTAAGGGCTTTGGAGCTTCGTGGCTCGGAGACAGCAAGAAATAAATGTTATGTTGAAATAACATGACCTACTCTCAGAATCTTTAAAAACACAGAGTGATTTTTTGTTGCACACTCTTAACACCAAAGACCACTTTGCTGTGACTCAGGAATCAAAGGAAATATATTATGGCTATGGAAGTATTTCCCACAACAGTAACTCGTTTAGCTGGGGACACATACTAATGAAATTGGCAAGCTGGAGAGAACTTTGTGAAATGCCACACGCTGGTTTTTATGGATGAATGAGATTACCTTGGACCCTAAGCTCTGTCCTTATGAACTGCTAACATATCAGCAAGGCAGCTTGACTAGCCAAGACCCCGATTGCACCTCCAACTTTCCCTAAATTACAGGAAGGGTAAGGAAAATGTCAGTCTCTATTTTGTTGTGATTTGGAGCCTGGTCTGGCCTCCAGACTAGGATAATCTGTTCCACTTCATTAAAGGAAAGGGAAAAAAACATTCCATCTCTACTAATCCATTCCATCTCTATTAAAAGAAATAGAAACTGGTTAAAYGGGAAGATTTTTATGTCTGTCTGAAGTTGAGTTCTTAGACAAGCTTGCTATTGGGGCTGGAGGAAGCAAACTGAAACATGGAATCTGTTCTCTTTCACACTCCTTTTAACTTTCTTTCCAGTGCTTATTACTGCATGTAAATACTTTAACTATAACATCATATACTTAATGGCAGCGAAGAATATGGGGCATGGTATCAGTAGTGTTTTAAATCATAAAAGCTCTGTTTAAACAAATGTCTATCTTTTAACACAAAATCATCTTTCAGGATATATATGATGCCTTGAAGAAAGGTCAAAGGCAAACCTTTTAAACCCAACTAGAAAATAGGTTTAAAGACAGTGCAACCCTATTCCTTTCTTATTACCTATTACTTGCATTATAGGGGACGTGAAGGATACAGGTCGTCTCTCCAGTCCAAAAGAGTCTTATCATGTCAAATTCCCTTTCAAACCCTTTCATTTGTGTAGAGTTATTTAATTTAGCCAAGAAACCCTGTAAAATTGCTGCAAGCCACAAGATTTTTCCACATGAAAAGAGGCTCTGTCCCATCCTTTGCATCCCATCCTTCATTCCCACTTGTCCTGTCCAGGACTCACCARCATTTCCCATGTGTTTCTCCTGAACACTCACCCTAAATGGCAATAAATCAAATTAGTACCATTGTCTTCAGTGTATAGGAACTTCACTGCTGCTGTTGGACTTTGCCTCTTCTTCTTCTAAGAACTTAGCTTAGAAACATCACTCTTCTTTTTTCTCATACCATTAGATGTTGCATTCTGTACAAAACAGTTAGCATCCTCAGGGACAATTAAAATACAAATGCTGAATATTTCCATGCATCCACTTTTGTTTTCCTGGAGACAGTAATACACATCTACAGACCAAAGGCTAAAGAGAATTCATTACTGTGCATGTTGTTATCCTCTAATGTAATCATAAATTAGTTGGAAGTCTTTCCTTCCAAGATAAAGATCAAAAAGATCCTTTGAGGTTAAAGTTTTGTTACAGCAAGAAGATGTCCTCAAAGAATCCTCCTTTCAGAGACTCTGCAGGCTTGGAAATACCCATACCTCGAAGGTCCCCATTTTGAGTCACGCATATTTCCCTARGCAGTGGTGAAAATCAGTAATATTGAAGATTTCCTTTCTCACCTTCTTTCTAAGTCTGTTCTTATTGATCAGAATTTGGAGAGCTCACCTTCTTCCTTCTATGCCAATTACTCATCTATTATAATGTTTTATAATCATTTAATAATTATAATAATAACATATTATAAAATACATTTTTATTACGCATTGACTAAGAATTGCAGTCACTTTCTGTTTCAGATCTCTTGCATTGTCTCATTCACTCAATGTCATTTAAAATTTCTATTACGTTAGGGGACACAGATCCACCCAAGAAAGGAAGTTACATTGTGTTAGATGCTGTGATCTAACACATAATAAGAGAAAATCCTTTCTYGTAAGGGCAAATGATCTAAAAAGACAGAGGTTGGAAATGGACAGAATGAGCATTTCCAAGAGCCAGGGACCATGGAAGACTCACAGCTAACCTGGTGCTATTTGAAGCATGCTAAGATGTCCCACCTGACCTCCAGCCACTGCTCCAGAAAGGAGTGGCTCTCTTGTGGATCCACTGTCATGTTTACTAGCCCTATAAAGACATCGCAGACAGCCTGCTGTCTAGAATAGCACTAGACACCTACAGTTAGGAAGAGGAATTGAGGCCCTATGGTGGCATGTAATTCCACTTTAAGACATCTAAATGTAGGTATATATGTGAAGTTACCTCCATCTATGTGAGGTGTCTAACCTCCCATTACAGCAGATGGAGATCTAGTCAGTACAGTCAATGTAACTTAAAGACTAATTCAGCTGACAAACTGGTAGGTATTTATTTAATGGTAAGTGCAATTTTGTTTAGTCTTTATTGACTATTTTTACTAGTGGCTTAATTCCAACACATGAGTACCTAGCAACGTGTGATATCCTTTGGGATATCTTACCTGGCCTCTGTCCCTGCTCAAGCGGGACGTTCATTCACTGCAGTTCCGTTGCCGTATCTGCCAGACTCATGTTGAAGTCTCAGGTACTCTGTAATGGTTTTAGACACATATGTGTGAGCTATTGCATTGAACCTTAAATCACTGTGGACTTAGATACCACAGGCATGCATAGACAAACTGAATCTCACGCAGCGTCTCTAGCAGAGAAAGGAACTCAATTCCTGTCAGCTGATCACTGTGCCGTAACCATGAGACTTCATTCTCGAACTCAGCAACATCTCTAGTAAGTTAGAGGAGAGGTCTGTCTAGAYACTTTTTCTGTTGCTGACAGTAGTCAATAATACGAACCCATAAAAACAGTGAGGACAGAAATTTATGGTGATACTTACCAGAACAATCTCCCAATGACCTACAGCTTAGGGCATGAGCTGTTGATGATTCAGAACTGGATTTTTTGTATTTAATGAGTTTATCAGAAGTGCTTTGGTTCCATGCAAGTTTTTGACATCAATGAATTTTTGTGGTAATTTTTGGAACACTTTTATGGATTTCTTATATTATTTTTGTCTAATTGCTTTTTTTGTTTGTTTGTTTTTCTAAATCATTACTGTACTCATTTAAGGCTGTCTCTCAAATCTCACTTTGGAAATGGGCAAGTTTAAACCTATCATTTCAGTTGCACTGTCTAGTATACCTTTTGGGTAATTATGACACCCAAAAAATATACTGAGTAATTTTTTAGGTGCTTAAATAAAGCTCATTGTAGTGACAGAATGCCTCTTTGCCAAAAATAGCAATCTATCAACTGGGTGTGTGAAGGTCATATCGAGGATTTTCAAAGGACTGCAGATTTGTTGTGCTTCTGATTTTTTTTTTTTTTTTTTTTTAATGTGTAATGTAAAGCAATTTAGAGAGGTCTGATTTTCAGAAAGAGTGTGAAATCCATCTATCTCTTCAATTTGGGTACCAACATTATTATCTTGCTGGTGTCTTTGATGGGACTAAGCATAGCAAAAAGGCACTGAAAGAGTTTCTCATGTTTCCCATTGACTGCGGAAGTGCAGCATTCAGTCATTCTGAAGAGTGTTTCTGTTCCGATTTAAGATCTTTTGCCTAGAATTTCAGATAATATCTCCAACTGAAGATAATTTCTTATCCAAGAAAACGCCTTCAGGATTACAGTTTCAGACCAGGAAATAATAATGAGAATAATGTACTTAAAAAACAAAGATTAGTTTTCTGCAGCTATATCCATCATACAGACAAGTAACTTCTTCTAGGATCTGATATTTGGGAACCAGTTAGGTTTGTTTAGTTACATAAGGTTATGTTACATACCTTGTTTTTTTCCTGTGCTTCCAGTTGGAGATCAGAAAGTGGGTCGTATGCCTTGAACCTGGGAAAAAAATGTTCCTGTGATGGTAAACTGTAAGGGYTTGTTTTGCTGTTGTTGCTGTTGGTAGTGGTTTTTTTTTTTCCCTCTAAATTTGTGAGAAATACAATATATCAGGATCAACTTCTAGAGCAGTAATTTATTTCTTTATTTTCCTTTTGCAGACTGAGATACTGATAGGGTAGGTGGCATGTACAATCAGATCCCAGGTGCTTCTAGAAATAATAGTTAGTGTTCCATGATATCACACATCTTATCTGACATATAGAAAAAGCAAGAGGGGAGAATATTTTTAATTCTAAATGTAAAAATCAGGCAGATCTCTGTCATGGTTATTCCGCTCTTCACTGTACTTGTGCTTAAATTAGGTGATTTTCTTATCATGAGATTATTCCCAGTTTACGTTTTGAAGATGTCTTCTGGTTACTAAAATGGTTTAAGGAAAATGAATCTATCAATATTTTCTGATAACTGAATCCCCAAAGTAATTAGTTTCATATTACTTTCAATGCTTTCTTCTAGAAGAGAGGTGTTATCCAATTATTTTTGCACTCTGCATCTTTGCTGTTGCAATAAAGTGAGTTTTCTTTTTTTTTTTTAATTATTATTATTATTATGTAAGCTCTCATTGCAATYGCTTACTTTAGTATCATGTATTTAAATACTTTGGTCCCCCAAATTCACCTTCAAGCACCAGAAACATTACTTTCAAGGTGTCTGGCTACTGATGATCTTGCTTTTAGTGCCCAAAGTTCAGATGTTTCCATGATATTAGAAAGAAATTATCAGAAACCTTTCCATCTACTTTTCCCACATTAGCCCTTTCACTCTGATACTGTATTTGATGAAAAACCAATATCTTTGGGGGAAAGAAGGGATTCAATATGGTTCAGAAGCTTGGTAAGAAAAACATGGAGCTTCTAACTTTTTCCAGAATGCTCTGTTCTATAGAGTATTTCAACCCAGCAGCTGCTGAAAGTCTGAAGCGATTATTGCCATGTATGTAAAATAAATCGACAGAGTAAGTTGTCAGTAGGGCAAAATTACTTGTAAAGTCATTAGGAATGGGTTTTTTTTCTGCTTAAATGCAATTGCGTAATTCTGAGCTACAAAACCAGATTTTTTTTTTTTTTCCCCCCAGAATTAAAGGAATCGACAGAAAGAAACAGACATTTCTGGGATGTGATATATCTGACTAAAGTAGACATCTAAAATAGATCAGATGTGCCGCGTCTGTTCCTATCCACTGGTTCCATAAAAGGAACTGAAACTGACTGTTCAGATGTAGACTTCTGCACTGCAGAATTTATTTCAACTAATTTCAGCAGTGTAATCCATTTTGAGATGAAGACATCTATATGTATGTGAGTGTATTAGGGGTCTACAGTACCATATCACAGTAAAGTTGAATGTGTAGGGTAAGGGAAAATCTTTTATTGGAACATCAGATAGGGAAAAGACAAGACTTTCTGCATGTTCCCTTTTTTAGGCTTGAAGCAGAAGCAGCAAACTTCGGGCTAAGGATAAAATGCTGTGACAAGTTAATTCTGTTAATCAATCAGACAATTCAAGAGAGAAAGGTGATTACTGAAAGCTGACAATGTGCTGCCTGCAGAGGAAGACATAAAAGCAAACAAACAATCGTGCCTGCCAATTTAGCCTGGAGGGAACACTCGCATTCTCTTCTGACCCCAAATCTAAGTAGCAGTTGAACTTTGAGCACAGCAGCAAGTCACATCAACCAGCTGTTTTCAATTCCACACAGGATTTCACTGTCCAGCCTACTGTCCCTAGCCTGAAAGATGTGAGGATGTGCTTCCAGCAGCCATTCATCAATTTTTCTAGTCTACTGCAAGGACGCACAAAATGCTGGAGGTGTGTAATTTGTTTTTATTCCATACCTACCCAAAATAGAGAGAATGAATAAGCTTTGTTCAGCATCCAGCCTGCCAACCCACTAACCTGGAACATCATTTTGAGGGTGAGAGAGGGTTATAGAATAACACATTTTGGCTGCTGTTTACCAGATAATAGAAACCATCACAGAAAGAGGAAATTCCGAGTGGCATTTTCCTGACAGCTAATCTCTGGCAAGCTGTCAGGTGCAAACTGTGTGGAGTGCTTCCCCAGCATGTGAGCAGACCCTACTGACAGTTCAACGAGACATTCAAAGCACATTGCTCTGCAAAAGCCTGACCTGCAGGGCAGTCTCCTATCGACTAGTCTGATGTGTACTAATTGTGTACTAAAAGTATTAAATTAGCAAGGCAATCGTCTTCCATTTGCTTTTTCTCCTTCTCTCTGTTTTCTAATTTGCTTGAATCATGCACTCAAGAGGAATTTTTAGACTAGGAAGCTTGTTAGCTAAAATATACTTCTCCATTCACTTGATTTCATCTGCCAAAAGCCTCAAGCAAAAATGCAAGTAAGGACAGATAAAAGGGTAGTAATTAGAGCATATCGTGATTTTTTTTTTTTTTTTTTAAATCATTTATGTGATAACAAATGTGTTTTTATTGCTACTTATCTTTCATTTTAGAAATCAGAAAGTAATGATTCCATAACTTCTGACCTCAGGTGTATGAAGACTGAAGATTCTTCTCCTTGGTGAATAGCTCCTTGAGATGTTAATGAAATAATTTTACTGTCAACTGTTCTTCAGATTGTTGTACTTGCAGTAGTGAGACAAGAGTTCCTATGGACTTAATGCAGCAGTCAAAGATTTGGAACCTCTTCCATCTTTTCTAGAATAAATCAGATCTTCAGTGAAGTCAACATACACACACCAGTGTTACATCATGGTACATATGCAGCACAGTTTGCATATGTATCATATATAAGTTTCCAGTGACTTTCCTCATTTTGTTGTCTTTCTTAGTTTAAATACCAGATGGATATAGATTCTTCCAAAGGTAAATAAAATACAGTGAAACAAGGACATTAAATTTAAGGAAAGCAAATTCATAGTCTTAAAAAGAAAAATCAAGAAAGGGAGAGGAGGAAAAATTGAATTGCATGTGTGTGAATAGGCCTCCCCACAACCATTGATTCACAGTCTCTATACCTATGGGTAAAGAGTAATGCTGAAATGCTGTATTTTTTCCTTTAAGAAAAGTATAAGAAGACGAATGAGGTAAAGTCAGAAGGAAAGAATCATTCTACTGATATTCTAGTTACTTTGTCTATCTCAAATTTGATGAGACACTTGAAGTAAGCAGAGACTGGTATACTTTAAGCACAAAGACTTTCATTTCTATAGAAAACAGCTGTGAAACACAGGCAGCTGTCTGAACTGGAAGAGCCTTGTTTCAAAAACTGGCATGCTGCTCCCTGCCTTCAATGAGGGTTTTTTCACCCATCCAACCATCTGACAGAAAGGCAGTGTAGCATTGTAAGAACAGTGCAGGGAGTTTCTAGATGGTGTTGGTCAGAGTTTATTAATACAAATGTCAGAGGGGCCAATCAGGGGTAATGCTGTCTTTGAGCTGCTACTCACAAACAGGGAAGAATTGGTGGCAAATGTGGCCACAACAATGAACATGAGATGATTGAGTTGATGTAGTGGAAGGCTGGGGAGACAAGCAGAAAAGCCAGGAGTGGATTTAGGAGAGCAGATTACAATTTGCTTAGTGAATTCCTGGCAGAATTCCATAAGAAACTTCAACAGGGGAAAAGGCAAGAGAGTTAGCTGATTTGCAAAGAAAACTGAGGAACAAATGTCCCATTATTCACGAAGTTTGGGAATTTCAGCAGAAGACCCTTGTGGCTAAGCAAGACACTTCTCAATAACCTCAAACACAGAGAGACAGTATGGAAGTGAAAACAAGGACAGGTGGTAAAGAAGAAATATCAGAGCAGAGTTCAGGACTTTAAGTACAATATGAGAAGGCCAAAGGCTAGATGAAGTTTGGGAAGGAGCCACCACTGGCGAACAATAGTTTGGAAACTACACAGAGAAACTGGATGCATCCAGATCCATGGGGCTGGATGGGATAGACCATAGCTGGAAATGTTGTCAATGTGATTGTGAGGTTATTGTCTATAATTTGTGGAAAATTGCTATAATTGGAAGAAGTTCTTGACCACTGGAAAAAAGCTAAATTTGCACCCATTTTTAAGGAAGTGAAGGTGGAGGAATCACGGAACCRGAAGCTGGTCTGTCTTACCTCCATCACTGGAAATATGATAAAGCAAATACTCTTTGAATCCATGTCCACGCACATGAAGGAGAAAATTGTAACCAGGAGCAGCGAAAAGTGGATTTACCAAAGACAGATCATTCCTGAAGATCCCAATTTCCTTCTGCAAATGTTCAAGTAACTCTTTGAATGGTGGTTATACATACTCTGATTTCCTAAAGCTGCTAATGCCACCTCCCCCAGTATTCTCATTTGGAATCATGGCATGGAAAGGAAGACTGTAAGATAGGTTGCAAGTTGGCTAGACCAATGGGCATGAGAGGAAATAACTAATAGCCTAATATCCCAGTGTTGGCAGGTAACAAGCAGAGTGACCAAGGGATGGTTATGATTATTGTTCAATATCTGCATCAATTATATGGGTAAGGATGCAGAATGTAACCCCAGCAAATTCACACATAATGCTAAATAAATTAGGGTAAGTGCCTGACTTGCTGTAATGCAGAGCTTTAATCCAGAGGTACCTTGTGAGAAGGCCAACAGAAACCTCATGGTGTTCAGGAAAGAGGAAAAGTTGTATAATAACCCAGGCACCAGCACAGTTTGGGACCTAACTGAATGAGTAGCAGCTGTGCTGAAAAGGACCTGGTAGGCATGAGGCTGACTATAAGCCAACACTCTGTTTTCATTCTAAGTAACACAAATTGCCTATTTGGCTATGGTAAGAGGAATGGAACCAGCAGACTGATGGAAAACCTTATTCCCCTCTGCTTGGCACTGGGGATGTCACAGATGGAATAAATCTCTGAGTTTTACTCCCCTGTCAAGAAGGATGTTAAAAAACTGAAGAGGGCCAGAAAGAAGGCTACTAACATGGTCAAGAGCCTGTGGCTTAGGTCTTATGAGGAGAAGTGGAAGGAAGGGCATAAAAGGGGAATGTAATTGCGGCCTTCAGCTACCGGAGGGACAGTTGAAGAGGCAATGGAGCCAAACTCTCTTACCAGAAGGTAAAACAAGGGATAATAACTCCAGATTACAAGTTGGGAGGTTCAGAATAGACATTAGAAAGAAACTTCTTTCCCAGGAAGGATGGTGGTCCTGGAGCAGGGCATCTGAAGAGGCCATGGAAAATCCATCCTTGAAGGTTTTCAAGGCTTGGCTAGACAAAATCACTTCTGTCTTTACCTAGTGCTGGCAATATTCCCACTTCAAGTGAGCTGTTAGACTAGCGACCTCCACAGGTCCCCAGCTAGAAATTTGTAAGGAAATAGAATCATAGAATCATAGAATCATTTAGGTTGGAAAAGACCCTTAAGATCATCAAGTCCAACCGTTAACCTAGCACTGCCAAGTCCACCACTAAACCATGTCCCTAAGCACCACGTCTACACGTCTTTTAAATACCTCCAGGGATGGTGACTGAACCACTTCCCTGGGCAGCCTGGTCCAATGCTTGACAACCCTTTCAGTGAAGAAAGCTTTCCTAATATCCAATCTAAACGTCCCCTGGTGCAACTTGAGGCCGTTTCCTCTTGTCCTATCACTTGTTACCTTGGAAAAGAGGCTGACATCCACCTCGCTACAACCTCCTTTCGGGTAGTTGTAGAGAGCGATAAGATCTCCCCTAAGCCTCCTTTTCTCCAGGCTAAACAGTCCCAGTTCCCTCAGCTGCTCCTCATAAGACTTGTGCTCTAGACCCTTCACCAGCTTCGTTGCCCTTCTCTGGACACGCTCCAGCACCTCAATGTCTTTCTTGTAGTGAGGGGCCCAAGACTGAACGTAGTATTCGAGGTGCAGCCTCACCATTGCCAATTACAAATGAGAGATGCTTTTTGCTTTTCAAGTGCTGCTGGTTTTTGTGACAGCACCAATTCAATATGGGAAAGCAGGAAGACATCCAGAGAAAATAGTCTATATTGTCATGCTTCTATAGGAACACTAGATTGATAGCTGTGTGGCTTAATAGATAAGAAAAATAGATATGTAAACATTTCAGACAGATAAAAGTATATATTCATCTTTTTCCTGCTTCCTCCTTGGTAAATTGTCCTGTAGTGAAAGTACAGTGTAAACCTGAAAATCCAGAGCACAATTCAGGACATAGTTGGTTCAGTAAAGATTCTCTTCTATCTGCATAACAAAGATTGTCATTGTACCTGGAATTCTGGTTGCCATTTCAGCAGACAATTATTTGGTTCAATTAATGCTTGTTAGGTTAGACATCAGGAAAAAAACTTTCAACCAGCAAGGGTAGTTACCCACTGCACTATGCATGCTTTTGTGAGCATGAAATCTCCTTCTGCCCTCGCTGCAGGTTTTAAGAATGGGATAGTCAATCATATGTCAAGAATGATTTAGATAAAGTTTGACCCTGCCTTAGGTCAGAAATATGGAAGAGATGGTCTTCTGAGTTCTCCTCCAGAGAGCTGCATCTATGAATCTAAATTTCTACTATTGGATTTCTATGATTTTCTATGAATATTAAACTGCTGTCTATGTCCAAGGGATATTGAGATAAAAAATGACATTCCTGGAGGGTGATTCAGTCCATCCTAAAGAGAGGTGAGCATTTTACTAAAGGAAGTGGGTGAGGGTGAATAGATCTGAAAAAGATGCCCCAGAAAATTGATTTTGCAGTTCATCTTCTTAGCAAGAAGCCATGAAGATGGATTGAATCATTGGGATAAGTTATTTGTTTTGCCATCACAAGTGTTTTGATGTACTGGAGATAAAAAAGCTGCCTTGTAACTAAGAAATTTTTCCCAAAAAAAAAGAATTCTCAGACAGTAGGGAAGGTGGGAGCACTGCAAAGAAAAATCAGTGTTTGGCATTTTCAAAATTATGAAATAGTAGGTTTATGAAATTAAAATTACATATTAGCTTGGATTTGTCAGAAACAAATGTTCTATACCATGAGTCTTAACAATTTTCCTAGTAGTTGATTGTAGATGTCCATGGTAATTCTACAATTGAGATAGGTGTTCACCCAGGAATTCTTCTTTTTACTCTTTTTTTAATCTCTTAAATCATTTAAGCCATCTAATAATGATTAAAAGGGGGAAAAAAAAAAAAAAAAAAGTGTGTGACAGACAGCCAGTTGTATGCCACAGGTTTTTTTTGGGTTTGATTTTTTTTTACAATGAAAAGGAAAGTCACATTTTGTCACCATAAAGGAGAGGTTATATGTCAGAGTAGGAAATGTACAGCTAGTGTCGTGATCGCATCCAAGACTCACATCAAACGTTAGTAAAATTTCTGTAAAGATTTCTACTCTCTTCAGCAATGGAAGTGGAAGATTTGCACTGCCTTAAAAAGCATAATATTCTTAGAAGATTCTCCTTCCAGACTAAAGTCTTGCATTAATTTATGTAAAAGTAATTTTCAAATAAGCCAGCCCATGGTGACATGGCTAGGTTTTGCCATCTCTTGCACAGCAATTGAGGGCAGCTGCCATTTACCAGTAATGCCAGTCAATAAAGGGAATGTCTTCAGTGAGCTCAACAGTGGTCTCTCAAAGAGAAGGGCAAAGAAATACATACCGTGTTAGTAGTAAAGTATTTGGGTTTGTCATGACACTGCAAAGCACAAATACAGTGTCACACTGTTAGTAATTTAATATACCAACAACAGTATTGAATTAATTGAACATCTACTGCAGCTATGCAAATCTTTGGTTAAGTGTCATTTAATCAGAATTTATGCATCGCAGTAGAGGAATCCAGGTTTTTGTATTGTTTCTTGTGGCCTTGTGCTGTTCTTTGAAATTGTTATCTCAGTGCCATTTCTTGCTTTCTTTCCCAGTCCTCTATCTCCATCGGTTACTTTTTGTACAACTCTGAGTTCTACTGAGAACTAATGTCTTCCACCTCATAAGAGGCTTTATCACATCTGCCACAGATAGTCAACCCTGATTTTGTATTTCCGCCTACCTGCTGGAGTCTCCAAACTGCCTCATCACTAAATTGGGCTAAATGATACAAGTAACAGTCCTTGTTACAAGATGAGACGTCGGGCTTTGCAACTCTCAAGGCAGGTTGTTTGGGGTGCACAACACTAATCTGAATAGCAATGCTTCTCACTGATTATGTAAAAAGAATTGCAACTTGTGACAAGTTGCAAAAGTCTTGTAAGAATCTTTGCCTGCAAATCCAGCTATTGCTTATCCAGGTGCCATACAGGTGCATTATGTGATGCTATGCCCAAGATAATAATCCTCTCTGGAAGTCTAAGTACCGTTAGGTCAACCCCAGCCCCACAGTAATCATCTGATCATGCAGGGCTTGTGTCCAGTTGGATCAACCTGTCGTCAGTGTCGTGGTTTAACCCCAGCCAGCAACTAAGCACCACACAGCCACTCGCTCACTGCCCCCCGCTGGGATGGGGGAGAGAATTGGAAGGGTAAAAGTGAGAAAACTCATGGGTTGAGATAAAGACAGTTTAATAGGGAAAGCAAAAGCCGCGCACGCAAGCAAAGCAAAACAAGGAATTCCTTCACTACTTCCCATCGGCAGGCAGGTGTTCGGCCATCTCCAGGAAAGCAGGGCTCCATCATGCATAAC